>CM026217.1:13065713-13433213 GCA_014839995.1 Xenentodon cancila
TTAATATTTCCACAGTAAAGTGGAATCTTTATTTTAATAATTAACTTCCAACAGGACCCAGAACAGCTATTGCACAGCGTGTTCAGCATTTTAATTTTTGCACTGGATACTTGTGGCTGCCCATATCAGTGACTCCGGACTTGGCACCTGTTTATTTAAACACAAACAGTCCCCAGAAGATCTTGAAGACCCTCCTCTTCCAGATCCTCTTTAGATCTGAACGATCTACTAAATACAATGTAATGTAACAAATATCTCCAGAATAGAGTGATGTGTAAACCAATATTGGTTTCACTATGGCTAGTATCTGGGAGTTGTGGCAGGGTCTGAGCTGATGTGTTGGACATGATTTTTTTTTTTCTTTCACCATACAGTGGTAAGGTATCAATTTGCAAAGTCTAAACAAGTACATAGTAAAATGATAAAAACCAAAGAACAGTGTTGACAAAGGATTTCTACCATACAAACTGTTGCCTGTATATCAACTAGATCTTCTCGGGCATTAGGCTATACTCTTCTAAAAGATTTTCAAATTTTTGTTATTATTCATTTCACTATTCAAACGTCTGCTGGATTAATTGGCATAATTTTAGTATAGAGTTCTGTAAGGTTGTATATATTTGGTGATGTAGTGAAGGTGTTGGGATGCCTGTGCTTTTTCAGATTTTATAATTTTAGATTATATGGCTCCTGCTTTACAGATGCTTAAAGCTTCTACCCAGCAATGGCTAATTTACACCAAGTAGTGTTAACTTAAAGTAGATTGAGGTCCAAAGAGGCTATCAGAAATACTGAAATACTGCCTTGGTTTACTTTGTTTTGACTAATTAAGTGTTGTTTTTTTTTTGTAGGTTATTTTGGAGTGGTTATTTGGTGTTGATTGTTTACATTTTTGGGTGTTTCAACCCTTCTTCCTTTTTTGTAGGTGTAGACGTGAGCATGAACACCCACCTGAAGGCCGTGAAAATGACTCTGAAAAATAGGGAGCCCACTCAGCTAGAGTCACTGAGTATCCGTGGCAACAATATCCGTTACTTCATCTTACCGGACAGCCTGCCGTTGGACACCCTGCTGGTGGACATCGAGCCAAAGATCAAGTCCAAGAAAAGAGAAGCAGGTGAGGGGGAAAGGGATACAAAAAGGTGTGCCCAGCTTTTATTTAGATGTGGTGTTAATAACAATACCAGCACTATCACTCTGTATTTACAAAAAGAAATCTGTCTATTTAGGCAAGGCAAGTTTATTTGTACAGCACATTTCATGTAGGTGTTAATATGGCAACAAGAAATCTCTGAAGTATTTTGGTCCTAAACCATTCAGTGATTTATAAACTAGCAGAAGGATTTAAAGTCTGTTCCCTGAGGTACAGGGAGCCAGTAGAAGGACCTCAGAACCGGAGTGATCTGGTCCACTTTCTGAGTTCTAGTGAGAACTCTGGTCATAGCGTTCTGGATCAGCTGTAGCTGTCTGACTGACCTTTCAGGCAGACCTGTGAAGACACTGTTGCAGTAATGAATTTGACTTAAGATAAACACGTGGATGAGTTTTTCAAGGTCCTGCTATCATGTTGTTACCTCATCTTGCCCTGCCAACTCATCTTATTTGAGCAGTGATGGTTACAAGTCTACTGACATCAGCGTCAGATGGGCTCAATTAAATTGTTTTAGTAAAGCCTTGTTTTTAAGAGGGACATTGGAGGATGTGGAAAACCATGAATACATGATGGCGTTTTGAGCATTTTGAGTTGCTTTCTACTTGTGGGGTGACTTTTTTTTATTCTGCAATTCTGTCATTTTGACAATGTTCAGAATGTAAATTGTGCTTTTGTTTTTGAGTGTAGCACATGGTTGTTTTGCTATACAGAATTCCAGGAATTATGTTGCTAAAACCCACTAACAGCAAAAACAACCTATGAGAGTGATGCATATTTTTGTGCCTTATGTAGATACTGAGATCCTTTTTTGTATATATATTTTGTTCTACAGCTATCATTTTATTTCTTGTCTTTTTTCTTTTTTTTTCTTCAAGTAGTTTGCTTGTTCTTTAAATTGTAGAGTTTACAATGTACATTTAGGTCAGGTGCTTTAATTAATTAAAATAGAGATGCAGTGTCCAAACAAAAGTAAAGTTAGGACAGTTTTGTAAAAGCAACTTAACTTCCACTGTCTATAGAGGGACCCAGTGTGCAAAGGTTCCTTATGCTTTTTTTGAGTGTCCAGATGCTGTAAGTGCCAGAGGCTAAAAATAAAACTAATAGAATACAGAGACAGCAGCTAGTTATCTTTCTTGGGTTGATTGTTACCGTTTTGTTCTGTGCTGTACATTTACAGATGATTTGGTTCTTGGTAAGAAACTTACCATGTGGGAAATTGGTGTTTGCATTGTAAATTGCAAACAAGGCATCTCTGCTTGCTTTTTTTTTTTTTTTTTTTTTGTCACCAAGTGACCATATCTCACCACAGGTTCATTGAACAAACACTTCTACTCTGAGCTCAATGTTGACTTTGGCACATGGTTTGGCTGTTTTAGTTAATGCGAGTGAACATAGTGTCCATGGATTCTGTCCAAAGAGCAGATAGTGTTTTAATGTGTATAACTAAATGTTTTTTAAGTGCCGTTTCATAACTTGCATCTTTTATTCTGTTGCGCATCATTCTGATGAGTATTTGAGAAATGTGGTGATCGTTGCTCATCTGTCTCCTCAGTGGCTGGACGGGGACGAGGTAGAGGACGGGGGCGTGGCAGAGGACGGGGCCGAGGGCGAGGTGGGCCAAGGAGATAATCCCAACGCCTTACAGTTTCTTTTCAACACCTTGCTGTTTGTACAGGATTTTTTTTTTTTTCCCTGTTTCTGTTGTACTACCCAGAAAAACAGTTTGAATATCAGTGTCCTTTTTAGTTGTGTTTTTCCCTATTTTGTACATTAAAATCCTAAGAGGATAAATTTGACTTGGTTTCAGTTTTTGTTTCTAATACAATATTGAATAAAGTCTATTTGCACAGAAATGTCACAGATACTCCATGGGTGAATCTCTCCAGCTAGAATTATTGCATTACTGGAGGGGGGTGAGGGTCATTTAGCAAAATTGATCAAATCAGAATTGCCATGGTTGAGAGAGTAAAAGCCTTTTGAAGCTGGAAATTGGACAAAAAACATTTTTGTAAGGACTTTCAGGGGAAGACATGGTCGCTGACCCTGATTTAGATGACTAGAGGTCCTAAATGTTACGATGTTTATGTAGAATAAATATGAGGGTACTAACGACACGGTTAGCAAATAGTTATATTCAAAGCAAATTACGACAGAGGAATACAATCAGGACACAGTAACAGTAGATCGCAAACAAGGTGCGTTTTATTCAGTATTCAAATAAGTGCAGCTCTTGAACTGCGTTTTGGGAGAAGAGTACTGAATATACCTGTGAATTTACTGATACCAAAGTTAACAGATATGTTGCATCACCCCCTTAAATCAACATTAATATTGCATTAAGGTAAACGTTTCAAGAATTATTACCAAAGTTCAATGTACTTATACAATATACTCATGAAAACCATTTGTGGCGTCCACCCAATAAACTGACCCTGGACTACAGTAGACAATTGGGAGTAGTATTAACGTGCACATGTGTGATATTTTTATATTTTATAAAATGTACTGTTATGGATTTATTACCTACTAAAACACGCCCGGGAAGCAGTTCATTGATATTTACCTTTATACGCAGACGCTGCCTCGTCGGGGAGGCACCATAGACTGTATATAGCAATGGGCGGGGCATTCGGTCACGTGACCCGTTTGTTTCAGGAGACTGGTTTTGAAGCCGAAGCCGGGTTCAGACGAACAAAGATAGACTCTTTTGGAGCCTCTGTCGGTCCGTCGAGGAACTGCAACGGCACTCAATCCTGCCTGAGCTTCAAGGCGGAAGTGAGGGCCTCGGCGCCTGGGAAGGGCGTGCCGACGGAGCGGCCATCTTGGTAGAGGCCCGGTGACGGTCACGGTGAATACGCTCCGTGGAGGTGAGTGGTATTTCATAGGCTTCATTACCTATAATCCGTCGAGTTTTCAACCGATTTCTAGACAAGTTGCTTGATTGAAAAAGTCACCCCTTTAGGGGTGACTTTTACTGTACGGGACAATTTAATTTGATTAAATGTTTTTTTTTTAAACCATAAATACAATTTCGATTTTGTTTTGGTTGTAGGAAACCTCGTTTCCGATTTGCGTCTGTGGATGTTCAAATAAAAGAAGTATACGAACCAGATTCCATGACATCACCTTCCATAGATAAGATTTAACGATATATAACGTATTTTTCTTCTTTTTTTTTGTTTTAAAATTAGCTTTTGGTTTTTAGGTGGCCAAAATGATCAAACCCGACAGGTTTTAGACATTAAGACACAAGCTGCCCATGTTAATCTACATCAAGACACCAACCTTAAAATATTTATGTGCTTAAATAGCTGTTAGAGGAGTTATATTTAATTTAATGTGTTCATTATTACTTTTCTTGGTTAATTCATGAATAAAGTCTAGTAGTTTATGAATGTTACGCCCATATGATTGGGATGTTCAACAAGATAAAGTTATATATATTATATTTATATGAAAAAATATTCATATTGACCTTGTATTGTAATTTTACTGTCACCTGTTGCCCAGTTGTTGATACATCACTTTTAAATTCTGATGTGTGCATTGTGTGACAAGTAGATATAGTGTCCTTTTGTTGTGGTGAAGTAAAATTTTATCGCACGTAGCAACATTTCAACATGAAACTATCTGGTTTCTCGTTTCACACCAGGTTTCCCAAAGGTGGAGAATTAAGGCAACGTTGGGAGCTGGCCAAAGCAGAAACAAACATTGTCATATACATGGGACTTTTTATAATTATGCAACAATAACCTTAAAGTTACTTAAAGGTGAATTTGGAAAGATAATTTGGTTAGTGGGACAATTATTTCACATAGTATCTTCATTTAATTGTTTTAACAGTTGTTTAAACATATGCATTGATTAACTAAAATAGTAAATAAAAAATATTGTGCATTTGTCCCACATACCAATTGTTTTTACGGTGATACCGTGGGATGTTGTGTTGCTTCTAACAGCCGATATGTATATACTGCAGTTTTGCACTTTGTCACAATTGAACGACGTGTGATCAGTGAAACAGTCGAGCTCCTTCGATCCACGTGTCTGTACCAAGATGACGTCCGGCAGCGGTAACGCGGCGTCTGTTTGTGCGTCTCTGCTGGTGTCCTACTGCAACCACGAGCAGTGACGTTTGTTCCGAAGCCTACTTCCAGCAGAAACAGCACAGACTGTTCAGGAGTCCTCCGTCAAAGACAGTTTGAAGATGTCCGGTGTTGCCTCTGGTCGCTTCAGGTATTTCGCTTTTGGGAGCAACTTGCTGAAGGAAAGGCTACAGCTGTCCAACCCAACAGCGATATTTTTCTCTACAGGTCGACTGAAGGTTTGTAAATACAAATGGCCCCATTTTGTAGTGTGACTTACCATTACGGCCTCTATCAGAGCTGGACGTGAACGCAGCACCGAGCTGACAATTTTAATGCGTCGGCTGGGAAAGATGTGGGAACACTGCTTGGATCTACGTGGAAAGCTGTATTTTACTGTCACGCGGGAAGAAAACGTGTTCACTTGACCAGTCTGCAGCAACGCTACACACTTGTACACAGTGAAATTTAAACATGCTTAATTGTCTAAAAATAAACAAACGAACAATACAAATAATTATTGTTACACCAGTTGGAGCTGTTTTCTTGCTTACATATGTTAAATCCATTAACTGTAAATCAAGAATAAGTTATTGAATTTTACAGTTTGAAATTAAAAACGTCCCCAATTTTGTCTTCTTTTCAATTCTTTTTTGACATTTTATTTTTGAAAGAAAAAAAAAACACATTTTTGGAATGTGTTCAATGATGCATACAAATATTTTTTATTTTATTTTTGTCAGAAATACATTAAGTAGTTTTAATTGTTTATGTGTATGATTTGTTTTATTGTTATTATGAGGGTGGTGCAGATGTCTCATTAATTAATCAAATATGATACATCTGGGATAATATATGACCTTTTTAGGTAATAGTAACTCCTTATTACTGCTCAGTCTAATTTCCTGTACAGTCTCCATGTATGTTTAGGAAAGATGTGTGTGTGTTAACAGGACTATAAGCTGAACTTTGGCCTGTGGAAGGAACATGTGGAAAGTGCGTGGCACGGTGGAGTGGCCACCATCGAGTTCTCTCCGGGCGCCGAGGTGTGGGGGGTGATCTGGACTTTGAGCGAGGAAAACCTCACAAGTTTAGACAAGTGAGCCACACGTGCACGGACACCTGTTTATCTGGTTAGCGGTTAACACGTGTCATTTTGACCGGCAGCATGTGGCGTTTCCGACCATGTCCTTTCAGACAGGAAGGGGTAGGCCTCGGACAGTACTCTCCGCTCGAGGTCTCCGTGGAGTCCGATCAGGGGAAGATGCTCTGCAGGACGTATCAAATGAACAATTTCCACGCCTGTCCTCCTTCTCCTCAGTACAAAGAGGTGCGTGTTTGGTTCAAAGACATTTGCTGAAGCTATGAAAGTATCATGCATTGCTGATTAGTTTTTAACTAAACATTGTGACTTAATCAAGTCATTTGTTTATATTGCTGTTCTTTTTCATAAGGTGATGTGTTTGGGTGCGGAGCAGAATGGGCTTCCAGTGGACTACCTGAAGAGGCTGGAAGCTGTTCAAACCAACAATTACAGCGGCCCATCGATTCTTGATCAAATCAGAACTGCCATGAATGAGAGGCCCAACGTTTTTTGAAGCTGGAACTGGACTTTTTTTTCTTTAAAGCAAGACATGGACCAAGCAGCGTGATCACTTTCATCACGTGGCACAGAAAACTGACCCAAAAACGGGGCTGTGGGACCACATTTCAGCCCAGCAGCTCATGTTCAAGCCCATTCAACGTTCTCTAGGGTGCAGGAAATTATATTAATGAGCAGACAAATTCTCAAACAATTGTTTGTTTGTTTGTTTTTTTTTTCCCAGCTTTAACATATCTGTTAAATTTAAGTGACATTTCACTTACAAAGGTTAACAAAAATATTCCACATCATGAGCAGATTCAACAGTATGTTGATTTAAAACTAATAGTAAGTAAAACATTTCAAATAAAATTTCCCCTTCATACAAGAAAACATACTCAAAGTATTGTTCACATGCATCAGTTGTTTCCTGTAGTTTTATAACTTCACCATAGGAAGTTTTGCACATCGGTGCTTCCGCGAGCTCCTGAGCCGATGAGTTTCTTGAACATTAGTATTGAGAAGTTTCCCTCACATGCAACACAAGTGCCCGTTTACCTGTGAAACTTTGAGAGGAAGACACATGACAAAAGCTTTTGATATGTCATAAAGACACTGGGAATCTGGGAGTCTTTAGGGTCAACACAAGTAAAAACGTTCTGCACAATCAACAGAGTATATAATTTAGAATCTATCCACCTCTTTTTTTATGTTTAATTCATTAATATATATCGAGCTATTCAAAATGACTATTTTTCTTTAAATACTTTGATATTTTGTATAGGTTGACAAAGTCACATTCAGTATTAGATGATAATGATGCTGATATATTAAATCTACATCTTTTTTATCAATGTCAACCTTCTTTGAAAACATTTACATCATTTTTTGTTGTCAATCTTTTTCTTTCCAACCAGGTGGCCATTCAGGTGTGTGGCTTGAAATTAATGCATTTATGTGCTTTAAATTAAAAGTGCCAGGTTTAAATTATAGAGGGAGGTTTCAAAACATCCACAAGACTGTACATTTATCAGCCTTTTATTGCACATTATGCTGTGCACGTATTGTGGGACCCTACATTTCTTTTGTTTTAATTGTTTGGGACTCATAACAAATATTTATTTAAAAAAAAAAATCATTTATGTAAAAGGAAACCACTTTATTTCTTTTACAACACAGTGGCATTGCACAGAGGGAATTTTTTACCTAACTCGACAGTTTTCATAGTCTAGGAATTATAGAAAATACAAGTATAGTAGAAAACACAACTGTCAGGAGTATAGAAGCAATGCAAGAACATCCAGTAACATGTTTCCAGTCGTGTTGAATCTATGGGGAAATGCAAATATGTAGAGTTCACCATGGCACCAATCATGATTTGTTCTGACAATAAAACAAAGACTCATGCAAACCACATGGTCAATAAAGTGTTCATTAAATGTTGGAGTTCAACAAATGTGTACATTCTGAAGAGTTTCGCCTCCAGGAGCCGGGAAGTAACACAAGAAGTTGAGGAGCAAACAGTGCGACAAGTCTCAAACGTTAAATAAATGAAGACAATCAAAAAGAAAGCAGCTGTGCATGTGAAAGAAACAGGATCAACATTATAAAGCAAAGATATAAATCATCTCTTAAGTGGGAACAAAATAATTTTGTACAAAAAGGAGCTTAAATAAAGGGCTTAAAAGGCAGATACGAGGGTAAAATTAGGATTTGGCTTGCAGTCTGTTGCCATCGCAGATGACTAAAGATTGTTTCATTATATACTGATGCAGCTAAACAGTCTCAGAATATTACTGACAGTTCATCTATTTTTATGTTCCAGAGAAGCAACGTGGTATTGCATTTATGTGGAAATTAGATTAAGGATCACTGACAACATACTGAGGTCAAATAATGAAGGCTACATTAAACTGTCCTCAGTTACAGGATAACTTGGATGTTAGGAAATGAACGGTTCTTTGCAAAGCGTGGTAAACTTCTGTCAACACTAAAGGCCATTGTCAGTTTGTTTTTTGTTATTTTCTAGTTTTACGTTTAGACATTTGCACTCGTAACCAGTCTTAGGTCCCATTTTCACAAATGTCTTAACTCATTCCATCGGCTCTGCTTGTTCCTCAACCGAACGCTTCTCAACTCCACTTTCATCCATTGGTTCTGCAGCATTCCCGGCTCCGGTTTCATCCATTGGTTCTGCGACTCTCCGAACGCTACTTTCATCTGCTGGCTCTGTGACATTTGCAGCTTCGCTTTCATCCGCCGGTTCTGCAACACTCTCAAGTCTAGCTTCATCCACAGGTCCTGAAGCTTTATCAGCTCTGCTGTCGTCCATTTGTTCTGCGACTTTCTCAGCTGCACTTTCATCCATCGGTTCTGGTCCATCCTTGCCGCCTATCTGCTCTGCGTCAGCAGGCGCCGACTCCAGCGGCTCTGCTGTATCCGCTGGCTGCAACTCCGGGGTGTCGGCAGGTGGCTGCTGCTCTGGGATGAAGAGGTTGTGCTTCACTTTACCCAGTTCAGTCATGTTGAAGCCCAGGAGGACAACAGCCGTGTTGCTCTTGAGGCTCTTCATGCACTTGCTGCGTTTCTTGCTGAAGAGTGCTGCCAGCTCCGCTTTGGTGAGATTCAGCCTCCTGCACAGCTCTTCAGTCTCTGCTTTGTTTGCATAGGGATTCACATTGAAATACTTGGATATGAAGTCCCTGCGCTCCTCGCCGGAGCGGCGCTCTACTGTAGTTGGTTCCAATGCCAGTTTGACCACGGGGACGCTCGGAAACACAGGTTCGGGCGGGGGCGGTTGCTTCTCTTTCAGCAGCCTCTCCTGCTCTCGCTTCTTGCGCATGGCGGCCCTTAATTCTCGATCTCGCTGGTTTGCTTCCATGGCCTCCTTCAAGGCTGCTTCCAGCCTCTTCTTGGACTGCAGCTGTGCCTCTGTTTCACGACGCTCGTCAGATGGTGCGGGACGAATGATACGAGGCTGGGCCACAGCCTGAGTCATAGTCAGCCCTCGTGGCACTTGGAGAAAGTAGAGGCTGGAAGCCTGAGTCATTTGTTGAGCTGGTTTTGGAGGCAGTGGCGGCAGCTGCTGTGGCTGTGGCTGCGGCTGTGGCTGGGGCGGTGGCGGCTGCAGTGGCGGCTGTAAGGTAATTGTGGGTTTGGGTGGCTGTGGTGGCTTGGGCGAATACCGGCATCGTTGAAGGTGGAGCATCACAGCGTGCTGGGTGACCTTGCCAGTATACACACCGTTGCAGTAAATGCATTTAAAAGCCTCAGTCTTGAGGACGGCATGGATGGTTGGCGCTACAAAGTGCTTCTGTTTCAGGTGCTGGAGGTGATCGGACTGATGCTGGAATTTTTCATCACAGAAAGGACAATACGCACTGCTGACTTTCACTGGTGCTGGACAGATCTCCTGCTGGTTGCTGGGCTGCAACTTGAAGAAGATCAGGTCAAGTGAACTTGTGACCAGGGCGAGATTGACCTCCGTGTCGCCTAGGACTTCCTTTGGTGCAGTGGTGTTCACGTCAAAGTAAGGAAACAAGATCCCGCCGGTACCTTTAGAATAGACCCTGTACTTCTGCCTCAGGAAATCACAGTATGCTTTGCTTGTGGGATTGTGCTGCTTTACGTGCTCTAAAAGCTGCTTGATTGAAAAGAACAGTGCTGAGCAGTACAAACAACTGAGGCCGTGCAGCAGGTGCTGGAAGACGCTCTTTTCTGAAAGTAGTATTTTACACGTAAGACACTTGACGGTTTTGTCAGGCATCTTCTTCAGGAACGCTGCTCGGGCAGCCACGCTTTCCGATTTCAACGCGGAGGATTTTGTTGGATGAGCAACCTCCATATGTATGTCAAATACATTGGAAGGGAAAAGTTCATTGCAGAACGGGCACGTGATCCACTTCTTGGTTTGCGGTACCAAGTTACTAGTTTGCTCAACGGGCTTGAGAGGGGTTGTTATTCTCTGAGAGACGGGCATAGCTGCTTGTAATGGAGCAAAAGTGTATGTGGGCAAGCCGTTCACTTTGTTACCAGTCGGGATCAGGTGGCTCAGGAGCGACTGTGAAGTCAACATGGTTCCCTGTAGAGCCATGGGGTTTGTTGATACATTCTGTGCAACCACAGCAGGTTTGGGCAAAGTCCCAGTCCCAGTCCCAGTCCCAGTCCCGACTGTCAAGTTGCCCTGCACTGGCGTTGGAAGAACCGACTGCTGCCCCTGTGAGGCCTGTTGGGGTTGAATTGTAACAGGAGGTAAGGTTACTGGCGCCTGTTTCAGGGATACATTTGACACTGTGGGAAGCTGGACCACAGGTGATCCTTGAGGCACAGCACTTCGGAGGGCTATCGTGGCACCAGGCTGGAGCAAACCCTTAGCTTCAGCACTGGCCAGCTGCACAAGTGCTGATGCTTGAGGGGGCAGAAAAGCTTGGTTAGTTCCTGGAGCACAGATCAGAGTCGTACTATTAGTAGAACCGGGTATCTGCTGTAAAGCCACTACAGTCCCAGCAGGTTGGCCGTTACTTGGTAAGACCAAGGAGTTACTGTTTAACAACTGAGGTTGCTGTGGTTTGGGAGCGATACTCGGGAATGTCACGAACAAGCCGTTGCCATTGGGTGTTGGTGTTTTAATAGTGTAATTCTTGTTCTCATATATCAGACTCTGCACTTGTGTGCTGACTGAATAGTGCGCTGGTTCGACCAGCATGTGATGCAACATTTGGTCTAGAGATCCAGTGTTGACCTTGCACACCTTGCAGCAGTAGATCTTCACGGATGTAGTCATTTGTTGGTGTAATCTATAACCGATGTACTGCTCTGCCAAGCGGTCCAGGTGCTTGAGAATAATGTGCTTTTTCACCGCAAAGACAGAGGGGCTTGGAAATCCACACTTCCGACACTGATACCTCTCGTTTCCATGAAAGACGGGTGCGGAGCTTTCCCTCTGCTGCTGGAGGTTTGGTACAGGGAGTTTGGAATGAAAGAAAAGCATGTGCTTCTTGACAGTCTTGGGGTGACCGATGAAGAGGCATTGAGAGCAGGGCGCCAGCGCACAGAACGACTGAACGTATCCATGGCAGCGGGAGACGTGGCTCCTGAAGTTGTAGATGTTTTGTGACGAGTACTTGCACAGACTGCAGCACAGGGATCGAGACCGATAAGGCCACTAGATGGAAAGGAAGGCAGAAAAAAAACAAACAAACAAAAAAAATATATATATATTTAGAAGTGTGTACAGGTATATCACAACTAAATCAAATAGACCATTGATTATAATTTAATCAAATGCATTTTATTTTTAAGTTTTTTTTAAACAACACTTTCAAATGGAAAAACGAAAACAAAAAAAAACAATACAATACAAATTTACTACCACTTGATCCGGTGGGTCTTTTCTTTCAGGAGAGTGGCATTGTGGGTAATGTGACTATGTGCTAATTTTGAGAAGTTGGATGCAGACAAAGAGTGTGTGTGTGTGTGTGTGAACAGACGTATGTAATCTTTTGTCAGACGTGCAGTTTTCCGTTGTCTCTTATCTTTCTATTACATAGAAGCAACCGAGCATGTCAGTGTCGTGTCTGAGTAATAAACTGATAAAGCCGTACCATACGTTTAAGGAAGAGAGAGAGAGAGAGAGAGAGAGAGAGCGAGAGCAAGCGAGCGAGAGAACACCTTTATGGTGAGCAACCATAGCAGCCAACAAAGTGCTTACAAGAGGAAGCAGCTGCACGAGATATCAAGCAGTCAAGTTATACTCAGACCGAGACCCCAAATCACCCACGATGGACAAGCTTGCAGTGCTGACGAGGACAAATCTGGAGTTTGGGCAATGCAGTATCATGTGTTTCACTGAGACCTGGCTGCAGGAGCATATTCCCGACTTCAGCATCCCTGCCTGGCTCTCGGATGATACAGGCAGACAGAGACTGGAAGAGGAGCGGAAAAATCAAGGCCGATGGAATTACAATGCTCGTCAACAACCGACGGTGTAGTCCAGGACACTTCTGTCAATCATCGTTACTGCAGCCCGGATATGCAAGTGTCAGGTGTGAGTTTCTGTCCTTATTATTTAGAAGGAGTTCACCAACGTTACCATAGTGGCAGTTTACATCCCGCCATCAGCTGGGACAGACGCCGCGTGTGACATCATCAGCTCTGTTGTTGCCAAGCTACACACACAAAAGCCCAGTGCGTTTTTAGACGTCACTGGTGATTTAAACCACGTCTTTCTTTACTGGGGGTCATGTCCTGGGTCTCTGGAAAGCACCTGGAGACAACTTGTGTTGTAATAGACGCCATCTAAATAAAACTGAGTTGAATTGAACCACATTTCCAGCGTTTCAACAAGTGTTCCACCAGAGAAACAAAAAACACTGGATTTGCTTTATACAGCTCCCATACAGCAGGTGTGGAGGGACCCAGTTATGTGGGATTCTGCAGCACCTCTCCAACATCAGCCGGAGCCAGGAGAACGTTCCAGCATTGTGGAAGACATCGCACCTTATTCCAGTGCCAAAAAGATCTCACCCATCTTCTCCTTGTAACTGTAGACCTGTAGCCCTAACATCCCACATCATGAACGTCCAGGAGAGACTTGTACTGGCCCACCTGAACAAGCAAACAAGCACCTTCCAGGGCCCACTGCAGTTGCCATCATACACCTGCTTCAACAAACCCACAGTCATCCGGACACAGCAGGCAGTAGAGACTCCAGAAGACACAGGTGGATGACTCCAGACTGACTACCTGACAAACGGAGCACAGTTTGAGAGACTGAACGGTTGTGTGTCTGACCAGGTGGTCAGCAGCACAGGAGCACCACAGGGGCCTGTACTCTCACCATTGATCTTCATGCTGTACACCTCAGACCTCCAGTACAAGTCAGAGACCTGTCATTTACTGAAACGCTCAGATGACTGCAGTGTGTGGGACCGTTTTTGTGGCATGGGGTGAGAACAATCATCCCATCTTGAATGTGAACAAGACAAATGAGATAAGTTTGGATTTTAGGAGAGCCTGGATAAATTTAAATAGTTTTCCCATCATAGGAGAAGAAGGCATGGTGATGGTGGAGCATCAATACCTCAGTGTTCACCTGGACAGCAGACTGGACTGGAGATACAACACTGATGTCGTTTATAATAAAAGGACAAAGGAGACTTTACTTCTTCAGGAAACCTAGGTCCTTCAGTATTTGCAGCAAGATGTTGTATGACTTCTATACGTCTGTTGTGGAGCGTGCAATCACATCTGCAGTCATCTGTTAGGGGGGCAGCATCAGAGCCAGTGACTTTTGACCTCGGCTTGGAAGACGACCCGTTTCATTTTGTATGCAAATGACCACAATATAGCTTAGTCGTTCAACATGTTCCTGTCTTTGTGGTGGATCCTTCCTTACGTTTTATACACCCTTATTTGTATTGTACATAGCCTTTGCTGAATAAAGTTTGGGAAAAAAGAAGTTTGCAGCAGATCTTCGTCATCTTGTTATTTCTGGCTCTTTCTCCTGCCTTTTTTTCCCCCTGTGAGGAATTCCTGCAGCTGGGAAAGGCGGTACCGAGAACCCTCTTCACAGAAAATGGCTCAGGTTTGTTCTCAAGTTAAGCTTTATGGTTTTTTTATTCCTTCCGCTTAAAAAGAAAGTCAATAAGTTGTTAAAGCGGGGTAATACACACAAGTCTATCAACAATGTCATGTAACAAACCTTCCTTTTGTTTATGATGGTTAGAAGGGGCTGACACTGTGTTCGCCTGATAGATGGAGGGGCTTAATTATGAATGTGCTGTTCCCAGAACTACTAGAAGAACTAGAAGTATTTTAGAAAGTCAACAATATAAAAAAGGAAAAGGAAAAAAGGCCAAATATAACTGACAATTAGCACAATATGAAAAACATTAGATATAAGATCCCTGATGAGGAAAGAAAAAGTAAGTATTTTACAAAAATGTTCATAAAATTTAAGTTAAAGGACTGAAATTAGGAGAAAAATATCTAATTCACCTTCTTTGTCAGACGGATGCTGTATCCCTCTGTGACGTCGAGCCAGTCTGTTTCTTGAAATGCTGCTTCTTCATCTGCATCTTTCTCCGAATTTTCATTAATATTCTAAAAAGAGCACACAAACAAACGCATCTTAATGAAAAGCATTCGCTTGAGAAGTCTTCCATCCCAAACGGCATCTAAGGAAATGGAACAAGCATAAAAACAGCTTGAAAAAAATAAATAAACAGTCAGTTTGTTTGCTACACTAGGATCTAACTAGAGGAGCCTGAACCCATCCTTCACCTTGAAGGTCACGACTTTGTTCATAGCGATGTGAACTTTTAAACAAACCTGTTGGTACTGAATGATCCAATTTGTCAAAACAAATGAACCCCAATACATGTAAGTTAATGTTAAATAAAGATACAGGGTGCCGCTGACGCAAAACCCTTGTTCGCCTGCAACGCTGGCATGAAAGCGTCACAAATCACTGGCCACACTGTTCATTTCATCATTACAGACGATCTAGAGGCTTTTCATGATTTTGCCTTTGTACAGCACCTCAACGGATGTGAAATGAAACGATTGAGAGTCCGTGGATATCACCTGATTCCAAGTAGCCTCCCTGAAAATCCTTTTCCAGGCTTTCACCGCTGCTGGAGTTCTTTCTGGAACTTTCTGCCTTCAGTTTTGTCCTCAGAAGCTAAAAAGCTTGCTCTTTTGGGTTGGGATCAGGCAAATAGCTATTAGATAAGAGTTGAAGAACATTCAATTTATTTGCCTTCAAGACGTCTTTAGTTACTTTGGCAGAGTGTTTACAAGCATTATCCACCCGAGTATGAGTTCTGCAACATTTGGCAGATTGCGAGTACGGCCCTGTCCATCTGAGAATTCACCTCACAACCTCCACCAGCAGTCACATCACCAATAAACACCATTTCGCTCATTCAATTGTAAGCCATGCGAGCCCATACCATAACACGGCCTCCACCATGTTTGACACATGACGTGATATGGTTTAGATCACGAGCTGTTTGCTTCATCCCCCCATGACTCTGTTTATCTTGGTTTCATCTGACCAAATAATCTGATTCAAGAACATGGGAGGATTTTGTTTAGATGTTTTCTGGCGAAGTCCACTTCTTGAACTTTACCAGGGGTTTGCACCTGGTTTAAACCCTCTACATTTACATTCCTGAGGGCATCTTTTGGTTGTAGATTTTGACAACATGACATTTGTTGTCCTCTGTGGTCCAGGAATTTCAATGTACCAAACTGTTGATCTCTGCCATCACTCTCATACGTTTATTTATTTTTGTATCAAGATCACCTTGTACTTCATCATACCCTCAGTCAAACAGCTGATAAATAAAAACATAATACATGATATCAACTCTAGACCTTTTTCTCTTTTTTAATGGCTTCTTACTTCTACACAGTGAATGCAAACTTCTTAAATCAAAGCTGAAAAATCTGCATTTTGACCAAATCTTGATAATGTTTCTTCAGATCCACTGTGGTGCTGGATAACGTCATAAAATCTGTTGCTCTCCAAACACTTCTGGGCCTAACTGTTAATAAAAGAGGTCCATCTGTTCCCATAACAACCAATAACAAACCTCCTTCTCGAAACATAATCATCATATCCATTTAAATTAAGTGTTAAAGTTAGTTGTTGTTGTTTTCTGAGATCTGTACCTTTAGCAGGCTTTGACAGTCTTCTAGGCCGATCTCACATAGGATGTTTTTCACCGTCTTCCGCGCCTTTCGGATTTTCTCAATATTTCCAACTGGAAGCTGATACATGATTTTCACAAACCTTATGAAGAGGGACAAGGAAGAAAAAAAACAAAACACTAATTGCACAGCAGTAACACAATTAATGACTTAATTAACTACACAGCTATGAAAAATATAACTTAACTTTTGTTTTATTTTGATCATTCAAATGACATTAAAATTGCCATTATACTGCTGTCATAACCTTACTTAAATAGTACAGGGCAAAACAATAAGTTTTAAAATAACAATAACTAAAATAAAATAAATTTAATAAAATAGCACATTATTGGTTGAATAAAACAAAAGCGCCACTGCTGAAATTAGACATTAAAAATAAGCCATGTCTAAACACCAGTGGGAATACATAATAAAACTGCAGCAATGAGATAAAACAGTTTGTAATAAATATAATATAACAGGAGAAGGTGAACATAAATGTTGTCTGCACATTAACTGTGTTCAAACAAAACTAATAGTTACAGTTTAATATCAGACTTCTCACGTCTGTAAAATCCAAAGCAGCCACATCGCCACTTATTGCGTTTTATCTTAAAGTCTACGGTCATAAAAAATAAAAAATAATAAAAAATAAAAAAAATCACATTCTGACTAAAATATGTCCCGATGTCAAACTGTCCGCGCCACCAGCAGTCGCCGTCCACGCTGGAGTCAGAGACATGCCCCTGGCAGCAGGGACACGGTGACATGCCGGGTCATGACGCCGGCCGCGGCGCATCTTCCTCCTTAAGAGAGCCCCGCAGCCCCGCCGCCCCGCCGCGCACGTTTACCTGGTTTAGTCTTCAACGTAGGCCGACGCTGGCCGCCGCCGTGCCGCCTCCGACGGAGCGAAGCTGTCCACTTCCAGCGAGCCGCAGATGTGCGTCGATAAGCTGCGTGTGCTCCCGGCGCTGCGCACAGACACTCAGCGGTGCAGCATCCCTCACCTACACGCGCTGCCGTATGTAGACTGTAGTTAAATATACGCGGTGATGATACTGGAGACACTCCAGAGACAAGTTATTTTGGGTCCAGCTTTTGTCCCTTTCTTCCCCTGTGGAGGAAAAAATGGCGCTCAAGTACAGGATCTGACGTTTTCGCTTTATTTGCATACTGATCCAAACTAACCAATGGGAGACTTCTCACTCAAAAAGCTGCATAACTTTGTTATTCTGTTACTGTCACTGTCAGCTAAGTTCCAGACTGTTCATGTAGAGGGTTTTGTAGTCCAGTCTCTCATTTTGATGCAATATCTGACTTAGTCCTTGAATTTTTGTAAATCCACACCAAATAGCTAGGGTGGGGGCGTGGCTACCCTAACACCCCTCCCTTCTTGCTCCTTGTAGTCACGTGGTACATGACTAAGTCTAACCAATAAGCTGTCGAGAAAATGAGCTAAATGGGCGGTCCTTGTGCTGTGATGTCATATCATGCAACTTTTTTAAGCCAATTATATCTGAGCTATATTTTGTAATAAGACTGATTCCTTAGATGGCCTTAGGCTAGCATGCAACAAAATTTTGACGGCATTCTAATATTTTCCTTAAATTTTTATGCCAATTGGGCTAGCTATGTCCGCAAAGTCAGTTTTAGCACCTGCGATTTGATTTTTAAGCACATGTATACCAACTTGTAATAGCTAGTTAACCGTTTTCCTCTATTAACAGTCTTAATTCCTGCGCAAATTTAATTAGGTGCTAACATCGACTGTGCCTTATCATCCACTTTATCATTCACTCCACCTTACAAATAGAGCTCCGTTTGTTTGCAGTCAAATAAACAAATCATCAAATATACAGCATGGTGGTACTCCAGCGTTTCCTTGTGGTGGACTGGCGGCCTACAGGTTCTAGTGGCAGAAATCTACGATAAGTATTTTTGACCACTTAGTCATTCTATTAACCGTTGATCACAAGCATTGGTACAGTACTAATACAAAAATCTTATTTGGCATTACTTGTCAGTCAGAGCTCTACTTTGCTGTCATGCCGAATTGACGTTTTGTCAAAAGGCCATGGGTAGACCTGTGTCTACCCAAGTAGGCAATGCAAATCAGGATTACTGACAAAAGGAAGTGTCCAATGGTGAGTGATAACTGTGCAGAAGGGAATCATACTACACCATATTGTACTGAAGCAGAACAGGCATCTCTTAAAGGTAAGACTGTAGATGAAAGCCAAGAAATAAGATGTCATTGCTAAATTTGCAGCAGGGAAGCCAGCTGGATTGTTTTGTGTCAGCTTTCTCCTACTATACCAGTGCAAAGTTATTCAGTCAAAGCAGTCAAAGGTCTACCAATTGAAATCCACAGTTCAAGAGGTCAGTCTTATTTGCCCAAGTGAAAAAGCTGTGAATAAAGAAAATGTGCATAAACATATCTCATTGTCAGAAGCACCATCTTAAACATTTTTTAATCAATACATGCTCAAAATATAAAGATCTTTACATGTGATCACTCTTCTTAACGCTTCCATTCTTTTAATCTGATTAAGACATAGTCATCACCTCTAATGAAAACTTGAGAAATGTAAGACACTTGGTATAAGCTGTAATGTCCCTCAAATAGACAGACGCAGACACATTTCATATGTTAAGTTTTCATACATTTGGTCTGTAATTCATTGTTAAGCACATTGTTAAGCACATTTCTTAAGTTTCTGTAAGTTATAAGTGGAGCCACTTCAAATTAAAATACATGCAGTCTTTTAGGAGATTTGAATGATTCTGCAATGGCCAGTCAGACCACTGTATTTTAAACCTTGAATATTAATAATACATAATGTTTTATGCACATCTATCTGAACAACTTATTTGGAGTCATTCAGAGTGGACAAAAGGTGAGAACAGGGTGTTCTGAAGTAGGCGTCACATGATCTGATAGGATGTGAGGCAATTCAATGAAAAAAAAAGAAAATGAACAAGATCCTCTCTTTCCGCTCCAGCTAAGAAGCCGTTTAACACTTTGGGTTGAATAAAGTGTGCAGACACAAGCAGCTGTTTTGGGATAAAGTCCAAGGGCTTTTTATATTCACACATCATCTTTGTACTCATTTTGCAACCATTAACTATTGTCCTTTGAAGAATATATAAACATAGCTAAATAAGGGAGTATCAAGTAGAGCAGTGTTTCCCAACCCTGGTCCTCAGGGCACACAGTCCTGCATGTTTTAGATGTTTCCCTGGTTCAATGCACCCTGATACAAATGACTCTTCCATTAACAGAGTTGTGCAAATGTTATGACATGCTGGTGATGGCTGTTAATTCAAATCAGGTGTGTTGACGCAAGGCGTCATCTCTAAAACATGCAGGCAGTGTGCCCCCAAGGAACAGGGTTGGGAAACACTGAAGTAGAGTATTAAGTAAAAGTATCAAAGCTATTGGTTTGTCATCCAGCTATTAAACCAACAGGGCATCTGAAACAGAGACAGATAGCCATGCTCCAACAAAAAAAGAAAGAAAGAAAAGCACCGTTTTCAATTCTTAAGTTTAAAGGTTCAAGACACAACACAGTGAAGCAAATCTAACATTACAAAGTTGGGATGAGCTTTGGTATTATTGCACTCAGTTGATTGATAATGAAGACGTGTGAGCGCATCTATATTTTGGGCTACATTCACACTACTGTCCACATTATACAGTTCTGATACGATTTTGATTTGGTTAGGAACTGATACGATAGTTAATAGTCATAACTACCACTGTCTTGTATCAGACCATCATGTGAACACGACAGCCCTCTGAAACGGCAGGCATGTGCACGAGATACCATTTGACATGCAACATTGGTATCAACAACAGACAATGTCATCACTTGATGTGCAACCACACTGAAGCAGGAGATTTAATTGAAAAACAACGGTAGTCATTGCAGCTGTTGTACGTTTGATCACTGATCACTTCCACCTGTCTCAGTTGTTGCTTTTGGATTTTTGCTGCACTGCTGGTGTCACGCTGGGTCTGTTGAGAAATTCATACACTGTTACACTGTACCACGCTCACTGCATGTACACTCACCAGCCACTTTATTACATATATATATATATATACGCCATAAATAAAGTGAGTGTATGTAGATAACATGCTGCTTGGATCCTGATATGTCAGTTGTCACTCATGTCACGTGGCTATTGGATTTAATTCTGATCACGGGACACATACAAAAGTCACACAATTAAAATGTGACAATCAGACTTTGAATATCAACATCTAAAAATTATAACACAGAAATCTAGTTGTTAATTCTGAGCTGAAAATTGCAGTTGACAGTAGGATTCATGTCTCCACACAGGCCTGACAAACAAACAGATAAGACTCACAGAATTAGAAGCAAAATTTAATGTAGGTCATGTCAGCCAGCTAGTGTGAACTTAGTCCTGGTTGTTTGATGGTCTGGAGCGCTCAGGCGTATGCAAATATAACACTCAAGAAGAAAGACATCAGCAATGATCTTGGAGAAGCTGCTCTTGCTTCCCATCAGTCAGGTGGGAACTATAAATCCATTTCTGATTCATTTGGAGTTCCTACAGTGAGAAAGCGTAATAAAGTGTAAAATATTAAAGATAGCTGCAAATCTTCACAACAGTGAAAGTCCAAGCAACATTAACTTAAACTCAGACCGTGCAATGCTCAGAGACATTGAGCATTGCACGGTCTGTTGTATAACTTCTATTACAACACAAGTTGTCTTTAGGTGCTTTCCAGAGACCCAGAACATGACCCCCAGGCAGTTATTACATAAACAACGGCGGGTAAAAACTCTCCTAGTGGGAGAAAAACCTTAAGTCAAAGACTGGCATGGAAGAAGTTCCCTTTAAGAGGTAAGAAACCTTGAGCAGGACCTGGATCAAAAGGGGGGACCCTTCTGCTGAAGTGTAGCCAGGTAGAGCAGGAAAAAGGAGATCAGAAAGACAGAATGAAGAACAGAGAGAGGAGAGACACAGACACACCATCAAAGGTACAAAAGACAAGATACATAAGTATAACTATCCGTCATCACCAGAACTAAGACTTCCATGTACGTATGACTGATACATGGTTAGTTGGTGATCTACAGAGACGACTAAATAAACAGGTGTAGACAGCAGACACTGAGGTGGTCAGAGGGTGGGACTGCAGGTCAGGATGTCAGCAGGTATCTAACAGAGACACCTGTACAGACAGGTGGAGGTGAACACTGGGATGGTCAGAGGGTCGGACTGCAGGGCAGGATGCAGCTCCTAAGACTCTGGCCTGCAAACATATACAGGAGAGAAAAAGAGGGGACAGACCAACACAACAAACTACAAGAACAATGGAGCACAATTATACTTATGAGATACTTCTTTTTAATAACTGAGGATTGAGCTGAAGAAGGGAAAGAGAAACAGAGGAGGTGAGGGGCTCCACTCGGTGGATCATGTTGGGGTCCCCCTGCAGCAGGTCTACAGCAGCAGATCTAGGATGAAGCTGTGTTGAAGACCAGCTGCTCTGGTCTGGTCCTGCAGCTGCAGCTATGACTACGGGTCCTAACACACTAAAGTTTGCATTAACAATATGTTTTATTAAACAGAACCATTTTAAGTTTGGTTTTAAAGGTGGAGGTGGTGTCAGCCTCCTGGTTCCATAGTGGTGGTTCCTGATAACAGAAAGCCTGTCCTCCAAGTCCACATTTGGATCCTGTAGGAACTACGAGTAAACCTGAACTCTGAGAATGGGAAGCTCTGTTAGGAACATATGGTTCTATCACGTCTTAGAAATATTGTGGCGCTAGGTCATTTTGGACTTTATGCACAAGTAATAAAATTTTGAATTGGAGTCTGAGTTTTCACAGGGAGCCAGCTAACACTGGAGAGATGTGTTCTCTCCTGTTGATTCCTGTCAGCATTCACGCTGCTGCATTTTGGATCAGCTGGAGTCTATTCAGAGAATTACTTGGACATCCAGCCAACAACACGTTACAGTAATCTAGTCTAGAAGATACAAAGGTGTAAATTAGTTTTTTAGCATCACACTGGGAGAGGATGCTCCTAATCTTTGTGATATTACGGAGGTGGAAAAATGCAGTCTTACAAACCTGATTAATATGCTGTTTAAATGACAAATCCTGATAAAAAATAACACCAAGGTTTTGCACAGTTTTACTGGAGGCCATCGCAAGACCATTTCATCCCTTCCTACGCTGTTTGGGACCACAAACAACAACCTCTGTTATTTCAGAATTTAGGAGCAAAAAATTAGTGGACATCCAGTCCTTGATGTCCTTAAGACACATCTGAAGTTTGTCTAATGGTTCTGTTTCATCTGGCTTCATAGACAGATACAGCTGCGTATCATCAGCATAACAATAAAAATTAATGCAGTGGTTCCGGATAATACTTCCTAAGGGCTGCATGTATTAACTGAACAAGATTGGCCCTAGCACTGAACCCTGCGGGACACCATAGCAGACCCATGTCAGTACTGAAGAAACCTCATGAACATGAACAAACTGGAATCTATCAGACAGATATGATTTAAACCAATCTAGAGCTGTCGCTTTAATCCCAACAACATACTCTAGCCTGTGCAGTAAAATGTTGTGATCTATAGTATCAAAAGCAGCACTGAGGTCCAGAAGAACCAGTATGGACACTAATCCATTATGTGAGGCCATAAGAGGGTCATTCGAGACCTGAACCAGTGCTGTTTCTGTGCTATGATGCATTCTGAACCCTGACTGAAAAACTTCAAATAGATCATTTCTATACAAATGGTCACACAGCTGGCTGCAACTACCTTTTTCTAGAATTTAAGATATAAATGGAAGGTTGGAAATCGGTCTATAATTAGCTAAAATGTCTGGGTCAAGAGAGGGTTTTTTAAGTAATGGTTTGATTACTGCGACTTTAAAAGCTTGTGGCACATATCCTAAGACTAGGGACAAGTTGATCTGTTCCAGTATTGTCACACCAATAAGAGAGAAAACATTTTTGAGTAGTCGAGTTGGGATGGGGTCTAACAGACACGTGGACGATTTAGCTCTATTGATGACTGAGATCAGCTCAGGGAGGTCTACAGGAACAAAACAGTCTAGAGTCAGGTCAGAGCATAAGGGAGTTGCTGAAGCTGAAGAAATGCCCACAGCCACTGCCAGGTGGGCCTGGTTGATTTCCTCTCTAATTCTGACAATTGTACTGCTAAAGAAGCTCATAAAGTCTTCACTGCTGAGAGCTGCAGGGATGCACGGCTCAACAGAGTTGTGGCTCTTTGTCAGCCTGGCTACAGTGCTGAACAGAAAACGTGGGTTATTTTTATTTTCCTCTATCAACACTGAATAATGAGCTGTTCTAGTTTTGAGAAGGGCTTTATTATATACTATTATACTATCTTTCCATGCACAATAAAAATTTACAGACCTACAAGAGTACCACTTTCTTTCCGGTTTACACACTTTTTGTTGCAGCATACGAATATGCGAATTACACCAGCGAGTTAAGCTCTTATGGTTAGAGACCCTCTTTCTCAAAGGAGCATCTACAGCTGAGTGGAGCAACTCTGCAATCTTGGTGTGCTGCAGAGTTGGCTAAAATTCCTGCACAATAATGTGGAAGACTGATAACATCTTACAGAAAACAATAAATTTAAGGTACTGCTGGTAAAGGTGATTTTCTAATGTTTTGAAATACTTCATGTTTGACACACTGCTTCTCCATTGTTGCTTAATTATAGTTGAATAAATTACATATCGTGATATGTTCTATGCATTTGTTTATCCAAGTTTGTTTTTACCCCATTTTAATACCTGGTAGGGACCAGAATATTTTTTCACGCAGTCATATGTTAAACCTCAGAACTGAAGGAGAGAAATTTTATCCTCCAAGGTGGTATTTAGGAGCACACTAAAGCAAATTCCCTACTCAAACCTTTTTTCTAATTCTTGCTACCACATTGTAACTAATTGGGGTTTTGTTTAACCTTATTTTCCAGTTACAAGGATTGAATATACACATGATTAAATGACTCATTTTATAAAATACGGGGCCAATTTTTTTTGCCAGTGAGGAAAAAAAGCAAAATCATCTCATTTAAATAGTTGCCATGATTTTAACAATAGGAGGTAGGAACCTTCCATGCTGCAAAAAAGGCCTGAACAGGTCTAAATCAAGATGACAGATTATTTGCTAGGTAAATTTCCTAAGAATTCTTTTGGCCTACTATGAAAATACTATCCACAATGTGTTTGAAATTGCATATCAAAGACCACACATGCACAAGATGAATGTTTCAGTCAGAAATGTATTAAATTAATCACTTTAATTACTTTAATAAGCACAATTTACAGTCAAAAAAACAGGCTATGGTCCATTAGTGCCTTAGACAAGTTATATCACTTGTAAAACACAAGGGTAGGATTCTTTAAAAACTGCTGTTAAGTCATGTCACCACTTACATTGTCAAAAAGGAATTTGTACAAGTGACTGCGTTTTATGCCTCTCTTAACTTTAGAAAGGCATGAGGACAGGTGTAGGATGTAATTTACCATTTGCAAGATCTCAGGGTTTGTGTACAACCAGCAGTATCTGTCATTTTTAAAGATACAGATGTGTACTTTTCTCCCTGTCAAACGAATCATTTGGCTAACCAGAGGAAACAGTGTTAGAAAATTGAGGACAGCAATGTAAAATATCTTTTTCTTTTTTTAAAGCATCAGAGATTTTGTGCATTTTTTAAACCAGAGTGACTCCTCTCAGTGGGTACCAGGAGTCTGGTAATATGGAGCTTTTCTGCATCCAAGCTCTAGTTTGGCAAAAAGAGAAATCCCCAGAGAAATGTTACCTTATGAGCCTTTTGAGTGATTGTAAACCACAGAGATCACAAATGGCACTCACAGCACACAGAATCATGTAGCGTTTTATGAGAGGAAAAAAAAAAAAAAAAAAAAAAAAAAAAAAAGCAAAAGCACCACATCAATGTTATCAAGGAAACCCTGGGAAATGGGCCACAGAATAATACTTGGGCAAATTGTAAAGATGGAGCTTTAAATATGCCACAGAAATTTCTGGATCCAATAAATAAAAATACATTGAGGTCAACTGCAATAATGCAAAAGGCTACATTATTTCATTTGAACAATGTAAAGTGAAGTACAGAATCCATACAGGGCATTTATTCTTTACACAAGTAATTTAAAAAAACAAAAAAAAAAAAAACTAGTGCTGAACAGACAGAATTTACAACTGTCAACAGTTAATCAATAGAGACCATTTGATCTTACATAAATCAAAAATACATTTCATAAACTGAATTGGATTTAGCAAATAAACCTTTCCAAATATTTTGGGGTCCCATCTCCTAAGAGTCATCCATTTTGTTGCATAATATCATTTAAGATAGGGCTAGAGGTCATTTATAGGACAGATTGAGCCCCTCTGTGAAAAGTAAGATTATCTTCTAGGCAAATTTAGACAATTGAGGTATTAAACGACGTTTCCCCAGAAAAATAGTAGGACACTGCATTTTCCCCAACGTGGCTGGAATGTCGACCACATTTAGCCCCTTGTCCCAAATACCTAGCTGACCTCTGTTCTCACACGGTGAAAGCAGGAGGTAAGGAAGATCTGTGCAATACAAAACTGGACAGGGGCTGAGGGCAGTTATGCACTGTACTGGAGCATGGAGAAATTCTTCATAGCACTGTTCAGTGCCACGCCGGCCTCTTGCATTTCATACCTGAGGACAAGACAAGTTTGAGCATTAGTTCTTTCTAAATTTGGGGTTTGAAGGAACCCCTGCTAGTGAAAACACACTTGGTGTAATCCCTGATGTGTTGACCCCAGAACTCACCAATCAGAGGTGGAGATAGCATAGTAGACAGGCAGCTGGCTGGAGCCAGAGAGACAGCCAAACTCGTCCAGGCTGCAGGCCCCCATGTTGGAGAACAGGAGCCAGTCTCCCACACTGAGCTCTGGCAGAAGGCAGTGCTCCACCACCTGGTCCAGTTGATCAAGAGATGGGCCCCACAGGCTGCTGGGATACACGGCCTCATCGGCACACAACACATGCTGCAGAAACAAAATTTGTCATATAAAGAAAGACTATAACATTTAAAAGTTCATTTGTTGATTTTCAAATGCATATGTAAAACTATACATATGACATAACTGAATCGGTGCTCAGGATGGCATCACCAGCTGGTTTGGTCACCTTACAATGAAATCCAAAATACAGATTCCCAGTCTAGTTAGGATAGCAGGAAAGATCACGGGTACTCCCACCCCCCCTTATTCTACAAGAACCTTTTGAAAAGGCAACAAGCCCCAGGAGCCTCTTATAAGTCAATACTCCTGGGTTATGGTCTGAAAATATGATAATGAACTCAGGGAGGAGGAACCAGGTTCCTCTGTGCAGGCGCAACAGGTATAAACACTCTTATCCCTCTCTCAATTCAATAGTTAAATGTGTTGTGTGCAAGTGTGTATGTGGTTGGCAAGTGATTATTTAAAATTTTTTCTTTTTTCCCCATTTTGATCTCGGTTTTTATTGGTTGGAGGTGTGTATACGCAGGTGGTGTGCAAGTGTGTGGGGGTTATGCATGGATGTAATGACCTGCTAGTTTGCACTGATTACTGTAACGCACTGGGAGCATCTGCACTTCATGTGTACTATATTTCTTTCTTTGTTAACTATGCGGTGCAGTATTCCCTGTGTTCAGGCAAAATTTCTCCCAACGAGAAACAAAATTAGATGTCTCAGCGAGAGCACCCACACTTTTGTTGCACCTCCATGCTGTAATGACAATAAAAGGCTATTCTCTTCTTTCCTTCCTTATTTCTCTCTATCCCTATAACATCATGAGTGAGCCAAAGGACAAGTTGTACTTGATGGTGTGTCACTTGTAATCATTTTAGTAGTACACGGCAAACTTTAGTGAAGTGAAAATGGAATTGCAACAAATCTGGCTATACAACAATATAGACCCTCATTAGTCAGTTTATTCATAAAGCTTAATGTGTATAATTTAAATATTCCATCTGCTTTGAGTCCAAGTACAGCAAGTAATTACCATATATAAGTTACAAGCTGCCCCGTGACTCTGTACAGCATTAAAGCATGTTGTTCTTTGAGAACGTTTAAGGTTTATTTCTCCAGTCAAAAGTTTGTGGTTCCAAATTAGGCAAGTCAAAACTTTTGACTGATAGAGATATGGGTTGAATGAGAAGGCCAACAATTACTCCCCACTGCTGGCAGAGTCACCTTGGTGAGTCACGTGAAAAGCAGAATGTAAACCTTTTAATTTCTATGCTTTTATACATATAAAAAACAAAACAAAAAAAATTAACTGGTGCTTACAAGGTCTTAAAATGAGCCAAAAGGGAAAAGCAGTGTGTCACTGTGTAGTCTGCTTTAGTTCAGACTCTAAACGCCTCTAAAGGACATTAGTGTTTTAAATGTAAAAGGTTTTCACAAGCACAGCTTGTTTTAAAGACTTAACAGGAAAAAGACTTCTCTAAAAAGAAAGTAGCACAGTCTTATATTTGTTAAAAGGAAAAAGATATTAGAGAAATAAAAAAAAAAAGTATATTGTCACAAATACTGTATATCAAGTGTCAAAGTGTTAGAGATGTGAATAGTTGCATTTCTAAATGTATGTAAAGCCATTTATCAAACATCTAAAGCTCGTCTGAAACTGGGTTATGCAACTGAGCTATGATCCTAAGCACACCAGCAAAACAGAATGGCTGCAAAAGCAAAGAGTCAAGGTGTTGCAACCATCCTGTCAGTCCACATCTAAACCCAATTAAAATACCATAGGGAACCGTGGAGCCTGTACGTTTTTTAATTAATTAATTAAATAATTAATGCCTGCAAGCCGAGATGAAGTGAAGCAATGCTATGAAGGGTGGGCCAAAATTCCTCAGAATGACGTGAGATTAATAACATCATGCAGAAAATGATTATTTCTAAGTTACTGCTGATAGAGGAGCTAGTTAATAAATCACGGAATATTTTGTTTGCGAGAGTTGCTTCTTCAGTTCCACCCATTTTTTAGTTAAACAATGACAGTGTAACATGTACAAGTCATGTTCAAATAAGGCCGAACCTACCTAGTTTAAGTGGGATAATGTCTGATTAAGCTCCAAACAGAAATTATTACTTCAGTTAAAAAAAAACAAAAAAAAAAAAAAACAGACGGTACTACAAGTTATTACAGGGATGAATTGTGGAACCGTACAGGTGCAGGCAGGAACACCCGCCCCTTCTGGTTTGAATGTCAGCAAACTTCAGGAAGCCTCTGACGAAAACAGTCCGTTTAAGTTTTAAAGACCTTGTAAAGACAAGAGTGTATTTTTATTTCACATGACTTCAGATCTGACGTTTGCTACAATTGTGAACAAAAACTGTGGAAACCACAAAGCACTGAGATATTTTTGCAATTATTATTTTACAGCTTTCAGCAAAAAACAAATGTAAATAGAGCTGAGAAAAAGTTCTACACTGAACTGTTGTACACTGCTTTGTATAAGAAACCTCAAACCCGTGTCCTACTTTTACATGGACCAATACAGTTTCTCATCAGACTGGTTCTGATTTTTTAAATGCTTGTAATGCCTGCTTTTCCTTGTCCAACTAGAGCTGCTTTCACAGGGATCAGTCAGTCTGAAATGGGGTTTATTCTTGTGAGTGGAGGCTTACTAACCTTGTGCACAGATGGGCCAGCGATGGCGTTTCCCAGCAGCTTGTGGCTGAATGGACCATAAACACCTTCATTTATGTAGTAGAGGAACTCTGTATTTTCATTCTTCCCACCTGTGCATATACAGTTGGTAATCATGTCAGAAATACAGCACATTATGTAAAAACTGCAGACTTGGAAAGGGTCATGACCTCAAGTGGTTTTGTTCTGTTTATGTTTTTTTCAAACATGGTGAACAAAACAACACAATCTCAAGAGAACTGAATGAGTTACCTTGAGATAAGCTGTTCCAGGGACAGTTCACCACCTTCTTCCCAATTACATTAACAGCCAGACTGAAAGCTGAAGCCACATAGAAGCTGCCGGGTTGGGCCAACACTTGCACACCTGACCGCTGGGGGAAATAAGAATCCAGCAGTGGACTGACTGCAGACTCAACCTGCATACAGCAAAAAAAGCATTCAGATGGCATTTACAGAAAAATCAAGCAAGAATAGGAATTATGGATTCGGATGTTTTTCATAAAGCTAAAAACAAATGTAACCGTGTGTTGCTGGACAAGGTCAACTGAAACAAAATCAAAATCATATTCCTGTCACCAACCACTAACCTGTTTGAGCTGAAACTCTGAGCCAGTAAATCCACCACCAATGTCCAGGATATGCATGTTAAATCCCAGGTCCACCTGATGAGACACACCCAACAGTTAGGTGTTACAACAAATGAAAAATAAAGACCAATAGATTAATAATAATTAAAAAAAAAAAAAAAAAAAAAAAAAAAAAAAAAAAGGGGGTGGGTGTAAAGACAAAAAAAATGCAGCACTAACCCCCATATCAAACACACAGCGGGCATCTGACAGTGCATGGGTGTAGGCTTGCTGCAGGTCATGGCAGGAGCTTGGGATGTGGAAGGCTACTCCAACAACCTCGACACCCAGCTCCTTAGCCGTCTCCAGCAGATGTCGACAGCTCTTCAGAGAGAAGCCGAAGGCCATGCTGGTCTGAGCTGCATGGGCCTCAGTGGTCAACTGCAGCAGCAACCTAAAGGACACCCCCACAAACCCATCAGCCAGGCAACAAGTGGTTTTGAATTTAAAGCCCACATAACAATTATGGACTCCCTTATCAAAACAGTAATTACACTACCGTGCACAAAGATTAGTTTGCTCACTCACTTTGCATCAGGGTGCAGGCGAGCAATCTTTGACAACTCTGCCTCGTTTTCACACACAAGATACTGAATGTTGTTTTTGGCAGCATACTTGATGTGTGCCAGCTGCTTAAAAGCACTCGACAAAATGATGTTTTCTGGTGGCACGCCATGATCCAGAACGAGGCTCACCTCCACCTGTAGGAAATCCCCATCAAAGTGATCAAAAACTACCATGTTGGTTACATAAGTTTAAAGGATAAAACTTATCAGCTGACCAGTAATCAATCAAATGCTTGTGATGCAATTGACCTAAAACATCAAGTGCTTTCATAAGAGGATGAAGCACAATTCAGTATAAATAAATGAATTTATGAGTTGACTCAGCTTTACTAAAGGCTAACCTTGTTGGCACAAATGAAACCCAGGCCCAAGGAGGCAAGCACCTCGATGACCAAAGGGCTGCTGTTACACTTGACTGGGTAGTATGGACGCAGCTGCGGGACTACACTTTGCCAGCTCACATGCTGGCGCATCAGGGCACCTAGGTCACCCACCACAAATGCACTCTTCTCCACCTGTGAACACAAAAGGAGGAAGGGTCTACTTAAACAAAGCAATTCAGGTTAAAGTACCCATGACCATTTTTGGAAATTTACCCCCAGTTTAAATAAGTCTAGGATTCATACTGACCAAAGACTGTTCGCTAATGTGTCCATCAATAACAGCTTCCAGGGTAAATCCTCCCTCCAGGAGTTCAATAATGTAGCTGGGTTTGTCTGCGAGTTCTTTCATTTTATCCGTATTCCACAAAGCCGATGATCATAAAGAAGAAATAAACAAAGTCAAGGGGTCACGACTGAGCCAATGGGGTCCTGCCGGTATGCAACAAACTGTAATAAAAAAAAAAAAAAAAAAACAAACAAAAAATATTACACTCCATATCACCTTATTATTTCTACTACGTGGAATCGCAATACTTTACCAAGCTTTTAGCTTTGTGTTAAAAGCAGAAAACACTTACATGGACAAGTCAGGAGATGGACCTGTCCCACTATCAGCTAGGATCCCAAGGTGGCTCAGCGTTGAAGTCAAAGTTCTCGCGGTAAAGAGCCGCCCCTAGGCCCTCTGGGTACCGTTCATACACCAATGCAGAGACAGGGGAGCCCTGACGAACAAGCAGACATCACATTAGCCATAAACACACACGGAAAATGCTGTAAAAGGATAACGCAAACCATGCATTTATTCAGTGGAACATATATAAAGCATGTTCTTTATGAGATTTTCCAGTCACTGTTTTCTACATTTATATTTCTGTAGTCTAAATTTAAGCTATAGATTTATCCACATTAACTGAAATGGGAATATCATGCAATTCACTCATCCAGCTTGTTGCATATCAATAGCATAAAGAGACAATATTTTATGCCTAGGAGCATATATTGTGGGCACTTATCACTTTAGTGCACATTTACTGGCCATGTAAATCTTGCGCATGCGCGGTGGGTGAAAACAGTGAGCAATAACTTGACAAATTAGGTATTAATGAAATGGGTGATCTAAGCATATAACTGCAACTTAACCAAACAAAACCCAGTAAAATTATATTTACCATGTACATTCGGGTGTTTTGATCAGAAAAAAAACACAATAGTTAAGGGCTGATGGCAAAAAAGCCGCTATGGTTGAGCTGCACGTCGATTAAAGACGGTGGTGTTGGAATCGTATTTTGTTAAAAACCGGCAAACAAAACACGATACATAAACAAGAGATGAAGTAACACCGATTCCGCTTTACACATAAACAACATAATCAAATTCAATGTGAAGTCATGTCTTAAAAAGGAATTCAATGAATCGGTCTGTCATGTGTAGACAAGACGGCCGAAAGACCAGCCCGCCATGTTACGTCCGCCTGCTGAATCCAAGGAACTCAGTCGAACTATACTTACGTGAGATAACGGCCAAAAGGATTTGGAAAATCGTCTTCTCTTTTTCGGCGGAATTTTTAAAGAGTAGTGGGGACAATAATAAAAGAAAGAAAGAGGGCTGTTTTTGCCATAGGTTTAGAGAGAAACACGCGTCGCTTAGGCAGTATCCTCTCTGGTAGATGGTGGGTGGAGAACTACTGGAACTGAGAGCAGAGCAGAGGAAGTAAGGCAATCAACGGTTCATGGGCGGTGCTTACGGAACTGAAAGCCGGGGAAGTAAAGCAATCAACGTTTTCTGGGCGGAGCTTAGGTTTAAGTTATACCCATGAGAACGCTGCATTTTTGAGACAAACCAAATTTGTATTTCCGGATATCGTGCCGTCCGCAGTAGAACTGTGATGTTTATTTAAGTTACATAACCATACATTTTCCATAAAAGGCCGCCCAGTTAACCATCATAAAGCTGCCATTGCTGCATTTCTTTGTGAGGCCAGTTTTGGATCAGTCTTACTATAGATCACCTGTAACCACCTTTTGCAACACCCTCCATTTACACAGTTATAAAAGCTTACACTTAATTTAAAAAAAAAATTCGTAAAGTCATAACTGACGTTTTCCTAAAAATGCAAATGCTCGCCCAGTTTTAAGAGCTTATATTGTCACTGGCATTTGAAAGCAGATATCAAAAAAGTTTTTAGTTTTGTAATCATAAGCTTGATAGATATGTCATATATTCCTACAGGTGATTTTCAAGTTATAAACTTTTTCATTTAGTCTATTTGTGTGTATTTAAACAATAATGTACATGGAAAGTACTATCAGCAATGCAATAGGGTGTATAATATCATTTAAGCCCAAGTGTAAACTTGTTCAGTCTACACCTTAAGGCATTTTCCAAAGTGGAATGGCAACTGCAAAAACATGGCCTTGTTTAAAGGAACACGCTTTCCATATTTATCTGTGCTGTAATAGGCTCTTCTCCTATCAGTCCTTTTTTTTATAGCATTGAGCCCTGATAGTTTTCATCAGCATTCTTCAGTCTTAAATATATGTGTTACTGCATAAGCAAATGGTAGAAAAGTCATTCTTGGTGCTTTTAGCGTTTGTTTTTTTTAAACATTGCATTCCATTACATTTATTAGATAAGTATAAGTAGAGATAACATGACATTCAAGAGTAGTTTTATTAGAAGATGAAGAGAGAGGGCACTTCACAACTCCTGTAAAAAGGTGTGGACCCCAAGGTTACCTTGTAGGCAAGCAACATGGACTTACGTTTTACCTGAGCCGATCGAGGCCGGGATAAAACCCATATTGAGCCAGGTAAGGTATTATTTTTTGTATGTTGCAGAGAGCAAAGTGGCACGACCGGGAGACTGAAGCAAAATGGTCAAAGAAGGATAACTGGCCATCAATCATGACATTCAAGTTCTTTGCAACCTTTGTGGGAATGATCGTTGTAGATGTGATATTTATGTTGATATTAAGGCCAATCGAATGATTGGCAGGGATCGTCAGGACTTCAGTCTAAGACAGATTAAGTTGAAGGTGGTGATCCTTCATCTATGCAGACAGGTCAGAGGGGCAAGCTGAGGTTCATGTAGAGATTAGTGGGTCATGTGGTGAGAATGAAACATAGAGTTGTGTATTATCTGCATAGCAGTCATATGAAAAGGCCATATGATTGAATAATCTGGCCCAGAGATGTGGTGCACATGGCAATGAAATGGGGGCACAAGTACCAAGCCTTGGGGCAACCCGGCGGAAAGGTGATGGAATGAAGATGTTTTCCCTTGCCATGACACGTCAACAGAATGCCTGATATAGTAGGATCTGAACCAAGAATCTGCTGAGTCTAAGATGCCCAAGTTTGAGAGTATAGATACCAATATGTTGTGGTCAACGGTATTAAAGACAGCAGACAGGTCAAGAAGGATAAGCACAGAGGATTGACCCATTGCTCTAACTGCTCTTAAGGCTTCAGTCACAGACAGTAGAGCAATTTCAGTGGAGTGGCCCTTTTTAAAACCAGACTGGTTGAGAAGATAGTGATTTTGTATGAGGAGGTCCATGACATGCTTTGAAACGCCTTGTTCAATAACCTTGGAAAGGAAAGGAAACAGAGAGACTGGTTAAACCTGAGCAGGGATGAATGAGTTTTCTTTTAACAGTGGCATAACTGTGGTTTGTTTGAAGATAGATGGAAATGTGCTTGAGGTGGTGAGCAAAGAATTTATTATGCTGGTGACTGCTGGCGCAACTGTTGGAGCCATGGCTTTGATAGGGTTTAAAGGAACTGTGTCCGGCGGACAGGCAGTGGGACAGCTACTAGACAGTAGTTTGGATACTTAACACTAAGTGAGATAAGAAAATGAAGAGAGGTTTGCGCTGCTGACAGGGAGAGTGAGAGAGGAGCATGTAGTAGGACTGTTACTGCACATGTGATGTTTTCAGAGGTCATGCAATCATCATAGAGGTGGAGGAGGGATCAGCAGTGTGTTGAAGACGCGAAGTAAATGTCCAAGTGTTTGTGGTGCAGCTGCACTTGTCATTGTAATAAGGCATTTTTGCTTTAGTGAAGGTGGTAGACAATGAGGCGAAGAGCGACTAAAAGTCTTGTTTTTAATCAGCAGGATTAGAGTTTTTATGCCATTTTCTTTCTGCAGCTCCGAGAGTGTTGCGCAGCTTACAGATGGTGTTAGTCAGCTATGGGCGAGGCTGGGTAGAGCATGCAGGTCTGGTGGATAGAGGACAGACTGTCTAGGAAAGAGATCAATGTAGAACTGACAGACTCTGTAGCAGCACTGATGCCAACCAAGGAAAACGTGTTAAAAGGAGGTAAGGCAGGAGTGACAACTGAGGCGAAGTGCATGAGGGACAGGTTACGAAGGCTGCAGGGGAATGAGACTACTTGTGCTCGCACCAGGGGGTGTTCCAGGAAGCAAACAGAAAAGTGGATGAAGAAGCCCTTCTGCGTGTGTTTCATGGCTCATGGAATGTGAGGATTACAAGAGCTTACTGATAATATTAGGCCTTCCTGTCTAATTACCCTCCACACCTTCTACTGCCAGACTTATTTCAACTGTGATCATCAATGAGCTGTGATGGACTGGCGACCTGTCCAGGGTGTACCTCAGCCTTTCACCTGTAGAGTGCTGTAGTAAGCTCTAGTAAGCTCCAGCAGACCCCTGTGACCTTGCTCTGGATTAAGAGGATACCAAAAATGGATGGATAAATATAATCAATGAGGAGAAATTGATAAAAACAAAAAACAAAAAACAACATAATCCAGTTCTGTCACTCACTGGCGGACAAACAGTAAAACTCCTCCCACAGCCACATTCCCTGACTCACATTTAGAGCTTCCTGATGCCACTGTTTTTGTAGCAGTTTTATTGTAGTTATATTTGTTTCATAACACTTTTTTAATGTTGAACATTATACTTCTAAAACCTCCTGACTTTGACATTCAAAATCAAAGAGTTCTCATATGACAAGACAAAATTACTCAAATATATTCTTGGATTCATGCTGTACAGTCATATCAGTTGGATGATGAATAGTCATCCCATATGTTAAGGCAAAAAGTCCTTAGAATATACTGATAACGTGAATAAACAAATAATAGACATTGGAAATTATTTGACATGAATCCTTGTTAGTTATTTGTCTTTACAACACTATCTTTATAGTCTTTATTTGTGAAGAAAAATGTAAAGAATTGCCTTGGGTCTAAATATGGACTTCAAGGTTCACACGAGGACAGTAGAAAATTTGATTTCAAGCAATATCTCTGCTAAGATCGGAAAAAAAAGCATTTTTCGTCCCCGGAAACAATATTCAATTTACAGTAAATTATGTAAACAAATAACACGATAAAAATTATATTTCATATTCTCCCAACTTCAAATAGGAAATAGTAATAATTTCCAAACTATGAGTTAAGTAGGGACATGGAAGATTGGCACAGACACATTCTTCATCCAATATTAGCTCATTAAATATATATCTATGGCAGAGGATTAAGTGACAAGACGTAACTGTACAGAAATAGTAAGATATTTTGAATGATCATCATTCATAACTGTAAAATGCCTGGCCAGTGCCAGTTGTCGCTCACAAAAGGCTTGTTTTTAAAGTGGACTATTCATGGTAGCAAAACCACAGGTGTTTTTGATGACAACTGTTTCCATTCGCATTACTGTATTTAGTTAATAATTTACACCTGCACTCTTCTTACCACAATCAAGGTATATTCTTCAAAAACCTCTCTGTGTCCTGTGGATGCATGAAAATACAGTTCAATAAAATATTTTAGTATTGCAGCTCTAACAAGAATCTTAATGACAACTTTTGAAGAGAGATGCCAAAATGTACAGGTGAAGACATTAACACATGAAACCTATGCAGTTACACGTTATCATATAAATAAATAGATGCATCAGGAAAAAATGTTTTAGCACTTATCAGCTTGATTGACTGGGAATGTTGAGGTGTCAGACAGCTGAACTTTGTTGAAAGCTGGTGAAATCAGCAAGTCTTAACTAATGTAGTAGTTATCTGATCTTACCAGAGGAGGTCATTGTAGATGCAAAAGTGACTGAGCTTCTACAGCGCTTAAACTGTTATTTTACATACTGTAGAACATATGCTGATAGCTAATCGATTAATCAGATGCATAGGGGAAGTTTTGTAAAAGGAAACCCCCAAAAAAACAACTGATTTTATGTATCATGGGCGTTGTTGCTCTACTCTACGTTTGAGGGAAGTTCCACTATTGTAATACAAGCTAAATTCAATTTTTATTCATACGCTTTTTTTGTGGTGGCAGGCATTTAACAGTTTTATTAGTCTATTTAAATATGCATTTATGCAAGACTTTTAGAGGGTTTCAATTATTTGCTTTCACCACACATGTCTGTTTAGATCTTTACTATATGAATAACTGTATTTCTACAAATGCTGTCATGCTATGAAAAATGCAAATTAATTACAGATTATTCTTATTCTTATTCTTATTCTTATTCTTATTCTTATTCTTATTCTTATTCTTATTCTTATTCTTATTCTTATTCTTATTCTTATTCTTATTCTTATTCTTATTCTTATTCTTATTCTTATTCTTATTCTTATTCTTATTCTTATTCTTGTAGGACGCACATAAAGGATGCAGTTTGTGAAAAATCATACAACATCACAGCTTTACACCTTCCCTTAATTGAAATAAAAACAAGAAAGTATCATAGAGCCTAACCAGTCTTTTCCTTAATATAATCATATGAAGAACCCTGTATGGATCAAAGCTTTGAATTTTATGTATGAATTGTTTGTTCAAAATAAGTTAATTAGTAAAAAGCATCTGCTATTTTGTCTACCAGCAATTTTCGGTTCAATCATTTCTTAATCCAATAAAATGCACTTTATTGTCCCCTTACAGAAGTTCCAAAAATAAATACAGTTGCATTTAGCTATTGATCTAAGCTTAAACGACAACTAAGGCTTTCAATCTTAGAAGACAAAAAAATGACATCTGTCTGTTAGCAGGCTCATATATATATATATATATATATATATATATATATATATATATATATATATATATATATATATATATATATATATATATATATATATATATATATATATATATATATATATATATATGTCACGTGACACGAGCAGTGCGCAGACTGATTGTGCGCAAGCGCAGGACTGCCTCCGCGGGTCAAGTGACTTTAAGTGAGATGTGCAGCTGAAGGTCCTCTACGTCTAAAACCTGCTATTTTTGTGTCCATGCGTGTGAATCTGTGGCTGTTGTCCTGAGCTGTACTTTGAGGAGCAAACACCGAAGCCGTCAACTTCACTGGTAAGTACGGGAAAGCAGCGATCACTGACATCGTGACGGCGTGAGACAGCGCCGATAGACAAGCTTCGTGCCAGCAGCAAGCTAACGTCGGATCTGATCCCAACCGTTCAAGAACCAGGGATATTTAACCTGGTTGTCTCTGATAATTTTGTCTGGCAATGATCTGCACGTCAAAGAGTCGTAGTTGCAAGTCACCGCTATTTTCATTAGGAGGAAGAACACACTGTTTTGCAGTGGACAACAGCGTAAAACGGTCACATGACTGTCAATCAGCAGACCTGTCTGCTTGCAGCAATCCCACCATATGTTGTTTGAGGGAAAGAAAAGCTTACCATTATATTATTCCTCTGTGGTGTTTTTTGTCCGCTAACTCGTTTTAGTGGATTTTTAGTCTAAGATAGGATGTTACACTTCACCTCACCTCCAGACAGAGCTCCATAAGAACATACAGGGCTTTAAACAATGAGCTTGTTCATTATTCCTGTTGTCTCTTTAGTCTTAACTTTAATGAATTCATGCACGTTTGTCAAATATTTGAAAATACTTGATCTTCCACTTATGTTACCTTCAGTGACTTCCTAGCATCAGCGCCCGGGTGGACAAACCTCCGTCCAGCAGCCATGACAGAGTTCTGGTTGATCTCTGCTCCGGGGGAGAAGACGTGTCAGCAGACCTGGGACAAGCTCATGGTGGCCACTACGCGTACCAATAACCTGTCCAGTAACAACAAGTTCAACATCCCTGACCTCAAGGTCATTAATAACACTGCATTTGCTGTCTCACAGCCATGGGGGAATGAATGCATGCATGCATGGGTGGGTTTTTTTAAATTAGTTTCTTTTATTTTGTTGATATTTCGCTGTTTTGCTTCCAACAGGTTGGAACACTAGATGTGTTGGTGGGTCTGTCAGATGAGCTGGCCAAACTAGACACTTTTGTGGAAAGGTAAGTAACGTAATTCTTTTATATTTATAAGAATGTGGATTTTTCGTGACACTAAGACAGTCATGAACACAATTTTACAAAGTCTTAATCTCCATCCTGCTTGTTTGTATGCCCAATTCTTATGTCATGTTCAGTGTGGTAAAGAAAGTTGCCCAGTATATGGCCGATGTTCTGGAGGACAGTCGAGACAAAGTTCAGGAGAACCTACTGGCTAATGGAGGTAATTGCCCTCGACGTAATCGGTTTGACACCCGGACTCTAACTTGACTAATAAAGCAATGCTGTCACTCTGTCTACAGAGTCAGAGAATACAAAACTTATAGAAATGAAGCAGATTAATGACTTGAATATTATTTCTACTTTCCACAGTTGACCTTGTCACCTATATAACCAGATTTCAGTGGGATATGGCTAAATATCCAATCAAACAGTCTCTGAAAAACATCTCTGAGATAATCTCCAAGGTAACTTGAACAATCATCTCAACTATAAGCTGTAACTCGATTCAACACTAGTTGTTATTTGAGATGCACTGATTGATCTGGTGATGGGTGATTCAGCTGGGTTTTAAGTCCTGATCAGAAATTGAATGATAATTGCACAGATAAGGTTTTTTATTTCTGATCAGTAGATGCATCATATGTGTGGGATTGAGACATCACTTGGCTTATTTATTTATTTTTCATATTTCATATTTCATATTTTTCAAGCTACTAGAACAACAAAGAAAGAAAGAAATTTGCAATTGGTGCATCTCTGGTTATTAGTTGCTGTCAAGAAAGTCCTTCACTAAATTAATATATATTTCTTTAATTGTGAATAGGCAATAATAGTATGCATTATTTTATCATTCACACTCGACTTCTGTGTTTTTAGCAAGCGACACAGATAGACAACGACCTGAAGGCCAGAGCTTCAGCCTACAACAATCTGAAGGGAAACTTGCAAAATCTGGAGAGGAAAAATGCGTGAGTATATTAAAAACATCTCACCAACTGTGTTTTCATCCTTCATCACCATTTCAGATGTTAGTTTTTTAATGGTAATTAAAAACGGCCAGTCGATGAGAGCCGAGACCGGAAAGAATGGAATGAATTTTTGCGAATAAGAGAAACAGTTTCTCTCTCATGTGTGTCCAAGTGGGAGGGTTTTTGTTCCTCTTCCTCAGTGATGGTGCTCAACTGGTCAACGATGGTCATGATCAAGAAACATAATGACTTCAGTTACCATAAAAATGATCTGTAATCAACATGCAGCCGCATCTTGCAGAAAACATGCCTTATACATAAGAGCCACGGTCAGACTGTATGAGCAGAGTTTCAGTTTGGCTTGGACCTCTTTGACCCTTGTTTTTATATAAATGTACAGCATGTCATGGCTAATGTTTGTCTGTTTAGTTGCTTGACAATGCATGTATCTCCTCCTTTCAGGGGCAGTTTGTTGACCAGGAGTCTGGCTGACATAGTGAAGAAGGAAGACTTTGTGCTGGACTCGGAGTACCTTGTTACTATGTTGGTGGTCGTCCCAAAGTAAGAACGCTTGCTGTATTATCTGTGTCTAAAAAAACTGCACAGTAAAAACTTTACACTTCTATTACCAGACCTGTGGCCAATATGTAAAAAGTTATTACTTCAATTTTGTAAGTTTTTGTATTAACACTGTTAACATTCTTATGAACTAATTTAAAATTTGGACCTATAAATGGACAAATCTGAACTTTTTTTTTTTTTTTTTTTTTTTCCCCAAATAATCTGATGTTTTATTTTCCACCTTCACAAGGACAAGTTACACCGACTGGCAGAAGACGTATGAAACACTAGAAGAAATGGTTGTTCCACGCTCCACTAAGTAAGATTATTACCTTTTGAGATAAATAGCCTCTTTTGATTCATTTGTATTTCATAAGTCCCTCCTAGTATAGCTTAAATTGTTGATTTTAATTTTATTTTTATTGGACGTGTCATATGAAGATGGAAAGCACTCAGTGACAGAAGTGTAACTGCTTTGTGTGACTTTTTCTTTCATCTCCACAACATTGCGTCCTTTTCGTTTTCTGCACCTACCTAGTTTTAACATTTCACGGTCGACCTGCGAAATGCAGTGGCTTTGTATCAGAACAGAAAACATCGAGAGGGTCACCTGTGAAGAGGAACTGGTCTTTTAGCCAGTGTGGCCAGGTGATCTGAGACGATGCGTGCAGGTTTTTGCCATGACTCGCTGCTGGTGTGGTAACTTGGCAAGCTGTTTTTCCACAGCAGATGTGGACATCTATCTGCTAATGTCATTATTCTCGTCAGAAAACAGAATGCATGTACTAATTGTGTTTTAAAGCACTGAGCTACTGTCTCTAGAGGCATTTCTTTAACTCGCACACTGTTGTGACCAGCTACATAAGCCAAAGATCACATTATAATCACAATACAATACAAAAGGGAAACAAAAACAGACACACAAAAAAAGACGCCATCTACTACTAACATTGTTTGAGAACTACGAAGCCCTTTCACAAGCGAAGAAGGAGTCTCCGTGCTCTCGTCTTTGCGTGCATAACTGAATCACAAGAAAGTAAAACAAGGATGTCTACTCACAGATAACCATGACAATAATAAAGCAGAAACGAACCTGTTTGGAGTTGATGCTGTTACTGTGTGTTTATTACCAGCTAAAACGCCAGTTTTCATGTTTTTATTTTTATTTATTTTTTCTCATCTTGTGTCCTCCTCTCCAGGCTGTTGTTCGAAGACAACGACAGCGGTCTGTTCAGTGTCACTCTCTTCAGGAAGGTAGTTGATAATTTCAAATACAAGGCCAGAGAAAACAAGTAGGTGACTCAATTAATATCCTTTTGGGGATTAATAAAGTACTATTTTATTGAAATTGAAAGCAAGCTGCTCAGTGAATTGCCCTGTAAGGGCGTATTAGAGCAAAATATTTTTGCGCTTTTACCTGTGTTCATGCTGTACCCATTTGACTCAGTATTTTTTTTTTCTTTAACTTTGAATTACATTGATGTCCTTCATTAGTCCATCCTCCGTACATGGATTAACATCAGTAATAAGAGTTGAAGTAGGCTGCTGTTTTATAATACACCTAATTTTGCAGACTCTTGACAGTCCTCTCCAATTAGCACAACAGAAAGGTCTCGCTCTGTGGGTGGTGTATTTTTGAATATTTCCAGTAAATTTGTGCAGTGGGTTCCTGAGAGCCTTCTTACACATCGCTGTAATTGCTGGCTGTTGATTGCCAGTTCTCTGCTCTGTTCTGATTGAGGTTTACAGTTCGTGACTTTCAGTACAATGAAGAAGAGATGAAGGCGGACAAAGAGGAGATGACACGTTTGTCCACAGACAAGAAGAAACAGTTTGTAAGACTAATATTTTCCGCATAAACACTTATCTAAATGAGATGTTAAGAGAGCTCACTACAGTATGTACAGAAGCACCCTGGTTTTGAACTTAATGCAATAGTTGTGTAGCTTCATGTAATGTTTATATGATGTTGCTGGTCTTGAATGTGCAGCAATCTTTCCGGTAAATCGGTTGCCGTGCTTACTGATACAAAACATACGGTGCAACTTTATACCCTTTTATCCTTCAGTAACTCGTCTTCCACTTCAGGTGAAGTTGTATTTTATCGTTCTTGGAAACTGATAAAATGCCTTTGGTGTCAATCTAGGGGCCTTTGGTCCGATGGTTGAAGGTGAATTTCAGTGAGGCCTTCATCGCGTGGATCCACATAAAAGCCCTGCGTGTGTTCGTTGAGTCAGTATTGAGGTGAGAACTGACTAAGATGTAGCCGTCTACATGAGAGCCTCCTTTCATGTCAGATCATCTCACTGAAGTCCATCTATGGTCCTCCTGTGTTTCATAGATATGGTCTACCAGTCAACTTCCAGGCCATGCTGCTTCAGCCCAACAAGAAAAACATGAAGAAACTGAGAGAGGTGCTGTATGACCTGTACAAACACCTGGACAGCAGCGCTGCAATCATCGACGTGAGTCTCATTAACGTCCGCGTGGTATTTGGTGAAGGGATTGAATTCAAGTATTGAATGTTTTTTTTTTTTTTTTTTTTTTTCCTCTTTAATTTTAAGCCTGTACATTGAGCTGAACTGTTATTTGTTATAATTATACTCTGAATATACTGAATTATACACCGATAAGCATCCTAGGTGCATCTGTAAAGTAAAAATACTTGTCCTTGACCTTGTGTCAGAGACTGAACCACTGACACTGTGATTATTAAATGACCAGCTCTGTATTTTAGGTCACAGACCTCATGTCAGAACAGATAATTTGATGGCATTATTGGACTGTAGGACTTGCACTTGATAAAATGGGCTTTTAGCTTATAATGTGTTCAGATTTTGAGATTCTGACTAGCTGATAAGTGATCTTTGACATGAACCTAACTGTTCACCCTATCTCCTGTCTAACTACTTCATATTTTTCAGTGAAGGGTTATCACTTGTTATCAATAACCTAGATGTTTATCTGTAGTGGTCCTTCACTTCTTAGGCCACAAAACAGAGCCCCAGTCCTGGGGAAAAAAATAATAATACAGAACGGATACTTTTCTCTGCAGTGATGGTCAGTAATGCAGCGGTTTTGGTGGCAGAACCACACCTGGGACCCATTTCAGAAAGTGTGATTTGTCTCAGTATAATAAACCTGAAATGAGGGTACCTTTGGGTCTTCCGTGTCAGATAGTGAAGTAACTTAGACCTAAGACAGAGTTAACTCTGCACATTTCAGAACGCGAGGTAACGTTTACGATGGGTAAGTTAACATGGTAATTTACCACCTCAACCTAATCTAGTCAAAAACAGGATTTGTTTTTTTACTTAAGCGCCTAACTTCCTCTGTCTCCACTACTTCATAAAAACGTCATGATTTCAGAAACAAACATTGATTTACAAAAAATGCTCCCACATCTGAATAATAAATTTTCCCTTTAAGATTTCCCAATTTTCTATATTGATGGCAACTATAGTCTCATTCAAGGGCCTTGAATTATTATTATTATTATTATTATTATTATTATTTATTTATTTTTTTTCCTTTTCTAAGGCCAATGATAATAAAGGGACAACTATGCACCTGTTATGTTTGAATAACCTGCCTGAATTATGTTTTTATACTTGATCTCTCAGCAGAATCACACCTACATGAAAGTGAATCTTGGTTACAACCTGTTACTTTTGCAATATTATAACCAACGTGTAAATTATTTAGATACAAATTCACTCACTCTGTAACGTCTCCCACATCAACTCTCTCTTCTTCACAGCTGCAGCCATTTACCATTAAAAGATGTGCTGTAATTCACTTTATATCCCAATAAAAGCGCTTTTTCTAACTCTGAAAAGTAGGAAGCTCTCATCCGTTGTCTTGCCGGCACACACTTAATTTAGTTCAGTCAACTTTTATCATGTTGACTTTGAGCAAAAATACTAACTTTGAACCGCCTTTCTGAAATGAGTCCCTGGGATGAGTGCTTCAGCAAAGATAAAAGGTGACAGAATATTGTGGCTTCACTCACTATTTGTCAATCGGTTGATTGACAGTACAGTAAAGAAATGGATGACACAATCTGGTAAACTGAGCATTTTTAAAAATTTTTTTTTTTTTTTGTATAAAAGTTTTCAGCATGTGGCACTTTGTCTATTTTAACTGAAGGAAAATATCTCTATTGGGATCAATAAACCCTCATAAGCTCAAATGACGTCAAGGCTGCACGTTCACAGGGTCTAAAGTATTTATGAAAGAAATGAGATATGCTGTCGTGACATCACGTGCTGCATTTACATCAAAAACAACACGTCTCGATGTGTTTTGACTGTTGCTCAGTAGGATGTGTTATGAGTCAATCCTCATTTATGACATTCATGTTGTAATACGGTTTTTTTTTTTTCACGCCACAAAACTCAGGAAGTCCATGAGCACGATGACTCACAGATGGACATTTGACTGAGAAAACAAAACAATCACTTTACAGAGCATAGATAATCACAGTAGTCAGTGGTCACTTAACATTCTGAAGTGTTTCCTCTTGCCGTCATCATCCATGCTTGGTTTGTGAGTGGCAGGACAACTGCATTTACACATTTTCACAGTGATATATGATGGGCAAGCTGATGTAGTCTGGGTTACTATGCGAGGTTTGGAAACATGTCAAGACTTTTGAAGATAAGTCTGTTGTCTGTCTTCAGGCTTCCATGGACATCCCGGGGCTGAACTTGAGCCAGCAGGAGTACTACCCCTATGTTTACTACAAGATCGACTGCAATCTGCTGGACTTCAAAGTCTAACTTTGCAATTTTCATCATGTGTTGTAGTGTTCCCATGTGACATGTTCACATTAACACACTTTAATTTATTTCACTCCTGCCTCATTTTTTTCCCCCTTCATTATTATTATTATTATTTTTACTTTTCTTCACTCTCATACATTTTTTTGGTACATTCCTGCCTACGCTGAATAAGTTGCGAGGAAGAATCCTGAAAAACTCTTCTTTCTAAGGTCTAAGACTTGATTCTGTACATTTTTGTTTGTCATATTTCTACCACTCTATAAATGAACAGCTTTCCCATTTCCTCTCCTCATAGTGGTTCATCATTCCTCATGTCATGAAACAACATTTTAACTACTATGTTGTCACTTTCCCCGTCATTGTACTTCAAATAAATGAACTTGATGGGTAAACAAGTGTGTGGGGGGGTGGGTGTTAAAATAAATGTATGTTCAACATAGTAGTTATGTTAAGCCTTTAAAATCAGTCAGCACATTTCAGTTTGTTCGGTTTTTGAAGGTGACGTGTTTTTAGTTCCTTGCAAGGAATGCCTGTTTACAAATAGATGTTTACCACTGTCCCCTCTCAAGCTGTGATAATGTGAAACACTGAAACTGGTCATTTTACTGTACAAAGAAGCAACATTTTTGATGACACTATGCTCTTATGATTTCTGTATAGTAAGTTGTTTGAGAAACATCAATATGGATATATGTGCAAAATACAGTATTGTTTGTGTGAATGGAGATTTAACCACCTATTTAAAATAAATGTGAAAACAAATGCTATATATTAAAAAACTCCTTTTCTCCTGTCTACCTGCAAAGGTTCATAATGCTTTACAGGCTGGTGGATATGAAATTCATCCTACAATGCATGTAATGAATAAAAGATATACAGTAGAAAACATTCTTAAATTTTAAGTATTAATAAAGCTTTCAAAAATGTATTATAGTACATTTCTTCCTCGACATTTAACAACCCAGGGAGTCTGCAGGAATTTAATTTTTTCCAACCCCATCATCAAAACATCAGATGGGACATGATGCAGAACACTTCATATTATTCTTTTCCCCTTACATTTCTCACCTGTTTGTTTCTAGTAAGCACCAGAAAAAGCTCTCATGAATTTATTAATTGTTTTGCAATTATATGTTAATGATTTTGGCCTTTTAAGGATTAAGGTACATTGCAACTGTGAGATATTTTGGTGTGGATTATTATTATTGGTTGCAGTAATCCACCTACAAACTGCCCAGTCCTCATTTTATTAAGATAATACAACACCCAGAATACACATACAGAAGCATGTTCAGGCATTTTTAAGATGAATTATTTTGCTTTATTATTTTATTACAGTAAAAAGACAACACAAAACGTTTTAAGCCCACTACCATATGCCTAAAATACTCCATAGACTAAAGGTCCTTCAGAGGTTTTTGTCAAACCTCGATCTGTTTCTTGTTTACAGAAGATCCATGAAGCAGCCTATTGATAATTAATTAACCATTAATAACATCTGAGATGAGTGTAGACTTATTTTTTGTAATTTTCAAATATGTCTCTTGATCATAGAAAAACACTTATGCAAAAACAAACGACTTTGACTGGCTACAGTTGTGATTAACATGATGACGAAGTTGTGGGTTGTGATGATGCTGGCAGGAGCTGCAGCTGATTTCCCTCACAGCCAATCAGCGGCCAAAGCAAGTGAGGAGTAAAGCCCCTCCCCCCTGAGTGACGCACTCATCTCCCGTGAGTTGATGCTGGTCAGCTGCTGACTGTGTGGAGAGCAGCATCTGACAGCTACACTTGATGGAAACGCAAACAGGGATGCATCCGCTGTAAAGATCCCGGGAAGATGCGGCGGGGTCTGTGACACGAACACGAGCCGCTCTCAGCGCGTGTCAGCTTCAGCTGCACCTGTCGTGGATGATTTTCCCGATGGGTTGTGGAGGAAGTCGGGCGGACGCGATCATCGAGCCGAGGTACCATGAAAGCTGGACCAGAGAAACAGAATCTACGTGGCTTACCAATACAGACATTGACACCCCTATATCGGTTTCCACAGGTGAGTTTATTTGTGTCTAATCTAAAACATAAAAAATAACTGTCTTTGCGGGGAACATCATTTAAACCCAGGTATGATACAACAGGGCGCAGTCTGTAGCGCAAATCATAGGCATACTCAGCTGACACAGGGGCTCTTTACTGTCTCTATTTTTGTTTTTTTTGGTTTTTAGAGGATTTATGTCATATTGTTTTGCTGAAGGTAAACCTGTGGAGGCCAGTAAGGAGAAGAGGATGGTGAACACAGGCATCCAGTGTGGAAAACAGGCCCTTAGCACCAATGGCTCCAACCAGCAGAGGAGATCCAGACGCTCTTTGAGTGATGTGGGTATCAGTGTTGGCAGGTGCCACTGTCTTTCCTCTTATGATACCCATGATTTTAGACTCAACAGCATCATATGCAGCTCTTGTTTTCTTATAGGGCTTTTTATGGCTTTTCATTCATCCTGAGACTGTAGTCAACCTAACCTCTATTTAGCTACAAGTCCCACTTCAGTTGTAAATGTAAGAACAGATACTTCTACAATGAGAAGACCACATTGTTCAGCATGGTCTGAATTTAGGAGAATGGCCCACTAGGGGGAACAAAGATAGCAGGAATGTTATTCTCCCATTGAAATGCCACCTCATCGTGAGGGAGGGAAGCTACGTTGTTAGGTGCAATCGCCCAAGAAAGCCCAGACTAAGAGCAATAAACCTACTTAGACATTTTTTTTTCTTCAAAGGTGAAAAATCTATCAGTCTGATCCAACAAATTACAGTCCTAGCATCTCTGACACATCCACTGCTGTTTTTCTATCTTTAACTTTCCACTCATTGCAGAACTTAAGTGACTCAAGTCATAATTGACCATGTTTGTCCTCTTACTGTAATTGTGTTGACATTGAAAATAACAGTCATAACCCTTTCACAGCAAAGTACACGTGACTCAAAAAGGCGGGCGTCAAAGGAAGCCGCTGCCATGTCGAAAGAAGGCCAGCCTGCGAGTATCAACAGCAGTGACGATCCTGAACCTGGGAACGTGAGCGATGAGAGATGAAATGAGAGCTGAGACACTGTGAAGAGGCAGATGACCAGAACAGAAGATGGGGTACTTTTTTTGCAGACCTGCATGGATGGTGTTTGCTGTTGACTGTGCAGAATCCTCGATAATATATGGTGGTGACTGACAGCTTCAACACCTGCTCATGTCTCCACCCAACGCTCTGTGGATGCTGCATCATTGTTGCATGTGTTAGAAAGAGAGTGGGTAACAGCGTTCACACTCGCCACAATGCTATTCTTCCATGCCTACTGGTACTAGTCAGGGAATGTGTCACTGTGTTTAGACAGTTCTAAGATTATTATTTTTTGTTTGTTTCTTTAAAGGACACATTGCCCCATATGCACATGATAATCATGATCTGCGCATCAAATGTGTTCTCGCCAGGGCCTTTCTCAAGAATTTGCTTTAGGTCTTTGTGGAAGTAAACTCCATTTGTTGTTAGTATGGAGTCACTGTTTAAACCCTATTTATACCTGAAGTGCTGTTTTGAAGCTGAAATCTAGATGTTTCAAGCTTGAAGGCTAAAGACTGTCTTCTCTAGCTTTTGCAAGATAAAATAAACAAAACAAAACAAAATAACTAAACCCGCATGTGCCTACAATTCCTCTTGATTTGAGCTGCTTTTGTTGTAACTTATAGGATTATTTATTAATTTATTCTCTTTGATGTATTCAACATTTTTTTTATTATTTCTATTTGTGTGTAAGTGTGTATGTGTGTGTGTGTTATGTTGAACCTTTTTATTTACAACAATTTAATGTTACCACATGTAATTCTGGTTGCTTACACTGATCTGCATGTATACTCATAATGATTAGTATTACTAACTGAAGTCTCAGAAAGATAGTTGAAGTTAAATATTCATCCAAAAGAATTGAATCTATGATCAGCAGATGGCGATGTTGACAAAGTCTCGCTATTGACAGCAACTTTGGGAAAAAGGTTGTTTTTTAAAGAGTCTTCATTTCAGCTTGCTCAAAAATAAATGGAAAACAGTCTGCTGGTCATATAGCTTTAAAGTTTCATTTAACATCATATAACTGTAAGTACTGTAACATGTCAAGAATTTTTGATGAATCACTGAGATTATAATGGCGATATTTTCAAGCCGCACCACATTTTTGATGGAAAACAAACTTTAGAATTTAACATATGGGAACTATTTTACTTTTATGTCTTCATTAAAACTGTTGCTGGCTGCAATTGTGAAACCTGGCTAAAGACGTACTGTGTGTGCAATCATTTCTCGTTCACTGCAGTAAACGCAAAAGCATGTTTCAAAAGCATAATCAGCAAAATCTGTGGTGTAGAAATGTAGTTAAATACAATTAAATACACAGTTCTCTCTCTCTCTCTCTCTCTCTCTCTCTCTCTCTCTCTCTCTCTCTCTCTCTCTCTCTATATATATATATATATATATATATATATATATATATATATAATTATTTATTATGGGAAATATAATATAATAAAAATATATATAATATAATATAATATAATAAAAAAACAAAACAATGATCACTACAACAAACGTTAAAGTATAGGAGTTAAAAGAAAACTCTAAAAATGGCACTCTAAAAACTGGATTTATCTAGCTTTTGTTGTATGTTTTAGAAGTCTCATCTTGCAAGCGTAGCACGAGTAGCACAAGAAGTTGTGGATTAGAGTTGATACCGCTGTCTCAATAAATTCATAAAAATAGAAAACAAATGTATATAATGGATGAATCCATTGATTCTGCTGTGGTCACAACTCTCTTTGTAGCCACCCACAAAATACTGATTCATATAGATCATCTGTTAAATTCTCTCTTTAAATGATTATTCATACTGACGAAGAGTGTGGTCGATATATCTTTTGTAATTTTCGAGATCTTATATTGATTTGGCCTTTGATTTATTTAGCGGAAGTCTCGTGCACGTTTCCGGCGCTTGCAGGTGAGAAAGCGGCGGACACAGAGACCACGCGGAAGATGCTGTCAGTCAGTGAGACGTTGCTGCTCCTCGGCGACAGACAGACGGGCAGACAGACAGCTCGACTGATTCAGCGTCGAGACTCCCGCTGAAACAAATCCCGACTATGTCCCCCAGTCACTCTGAAACGGACTCTCACCTTTCATGATTTTATCCTTTATTGTATTGACATTATCATGAGGTGAGAATGGCTAAGCGACCGGGGACCGACGACGGGATGCTGACTTCGCCGACCGTTCTTCGGAATTTCATCGCGGATTTAAACACCGAAGATTTGAACACGGACTGCGGCGATGGAGCCGAGGACGTTTCCCTGGAAGAAATCCTGGCTCTGTACAGCCAGCCGATAAACGAGGAGCAGGCGTGGGCTGTGTGCTATCAGTGTTGTCGGACTTTGGCGCAGAAACATCGCAGGAGGGCTTCTAAGTCTGCGGGTGCCTCAGCAGCGGAATACCCGAAGAAGATTGAGGGACCTGGGAATGTGAGGATCGGGAGAGATGGAACCGTCAGACTCCAATTCGACAACGCCACAGGTAACGTAACCCATCAAGTCTGGGTTGGCTAAATGCGCAGCTGAACCTCCAAAGAATGAGTCTCACTAGGTTTTTCCCACAGTTTCCCTCCACATCCCTCCCAGGCCGAAGCAGCGGAGCATCTCTGTAAACAGGCCTGTCTGCTTCCAGCCATGTGGTGAATTTGTTTACTGTCGGCCTATGAGCTCGTTAATAATAAAACCTTACTGCCCAGCTCCCGTCAACCCCAGTGACCGAGGCAGATGTATTAATTAACAGTCACGGTTCCTTTCTCACAGCAGAATATCATATTTGTATCGCAAACGGGAATCGTATTGCTGCTCATCTGGAGAATGACAGTTTGAAGCTTATGGCGGTCAGTCAACGTCAGTAAACAGTGAACCACGTGACGCATTGAAACTGCAGGAGCGCCTCAAAAATAAGAAAGTAGCAATACACCAAGGAGTTATTAGTAATATAGCTGATAACAGGGCGAGTAATACTGCAAATGACTGGATTTTAGCTGTAGTCAATTTTATACTTGGTAGTAATTATGGCAGAATATAAACTGGCAAACAGTTTGAAGCCATATGTTTTCTGATACCTGATCCACAAAAATTTGATTTTAAACAGTGCAGAGTCAACTTTATACCCGAATGTCTTCATGAGTGCAATTTGGCAGGTAAACACCCAGTCAACTACCATAAAAAGTACTTGTGCTTGGAGTTTCTTGGAGTCACAAAGAGTAAACAATACTAACAGATTGGACATCAGCATTAACGGCCTATGTGTATGGACAGCAGGACACCAGGAACTGAGTCGGTTAGTTACAGTCCCGTGCAGTGTTTTAGAGCACACTCCCTTTTCAATGCACCAGCTCAGGTTGGTAGACAGTCGTTCACAATGCGTCAAAGCCTTGTGGCGTTTTAACTGCATTCCATTAATGCATGACAGACAAAGTGGGTGTGTGAGGAGCAGGTGTGTCATCATACCTGAGGTCCTGTCTTATCTATCTCTGTAACATAATAGCCCCATTTCTCCCCTTCCCCTCGCATCTCTTATTTAACTGCTCAGTAATGTTTGCTGTTTGTGGCACTGCCTTGCAGAATAAACCAATTTGGTGAGTGCTGCCGAGCATCTTTGCGCTCCTGAAAATAGATCAAAGGTGATGATTGGAGGCACAGACTTTACAAGTCTGTGTGCAGAAGAGTTTGGAGATTGTGGAGAGATTTTTGAGCTGCTCATCTAGCTTGTGGCTGAGGTATTTTGGGACAGCTTGGACCCTGTCCTGATTCTTATTAGGCCCAGTGATGAGAGAGATGTGAGACCTATTAAGCCCCTTGTGGGGCATCGGATGGTTAGAAGAGATTTGTAATCCAGCAGAAAACCAGTGCTTATGTAACCTTCATATGGCGTACACATGAGTCAGAGTGAGAAGGTGGCATGATTCAGCCAGATCCCCCGGACCACCAATCCTGAACTCAAAAATGACCGGTAAGGTCATGGAAGAAAACGAGGAAGTGTGGGTTTTTGTGAAGCATGGCAAAAAAAAAAAGAAAAAGATAATCAGACCAAGAAGATGCCAAGTCTTGTGTTTTGGTCAGTGGATACAGGATGCTCCATCTGCAGTCAGATCAATTCATGTGGAGCGTGTGGGAGAACGTGCTCACATCCGCTCTACATACGGAAAAGGACGCGCCAACATTGTTTTTCCAAACTTGTGACTCATCTTCCTATTCTGGAGATGCTTGTCAAGATGAAGCATCTTCCTCTGTTTATTTATTAGATCAAACTATGTAAATTTAATAAAGAAAAAAATTCTCTCTCTCAGCAGCAGTTATTTACTATTTATTTATTTATTTATTTAATTTTTTAAAGAATTGGCTTGTCCAAGCTGAGGCTGCCCACTGAGGCTACCCGCTGCTCCAAATATGTCGACTAAGATGTACATGGCTCAGGAGAGACGAGTGCCCTGGTCACGCCGCTTCCTCGGGTGGGATGAATGGGGGAGCTCGCGTTTCACTTACAGTGACCTGCACTAGTATTTGAATTGAAATCAATTTTCTTTTTCATCTATGTGCATGAAAAAATGTAAAATGAAAATGGTAGTAAGTTGGTTAGTTTCGAGTTAAGTTAGTTTTCAGAGAGTGCACATGTGGTGAAAGTGTGTTCTAGTTATATGGAGTGACCAATTTCCACTCTGGACCGACGTTAAAGTCCACTGCTCTGTCACTGTAATTTGTACTTTAATCTGTGACTCCTGGCAGCATTTTATCTTTTGTTCTGATCAATATCTCTGGCATCTAGCTGCTTTATGGGATTTTGTTTTTGTTTTTTTTAGACTTTTTCACAATAAAATTTGTTACTTTTTTATTTTTTTTAAACATTACCAATCATCCCAATTGTCTTTGTAAATATCCTCATTATTCCAGTGCTAAATTATCCCTATTGGTGAGTGAGAACAGCATGCTTGTATATAAATATATAAATAGCAGATAGCTTATCTTATAAATGAAAGTAATTACTAGGTTCTGTCCACATTGGAATTAACTTTGGCAGGCAGCGTGGGAAATAGACCTTTGTGTACTATATGAGAAAATCGTCATTGTTAGAAGAGATGCGATTGCTAGAACTGAGTTTATTGTGATCTTTTTTTCAGTAAGACAAAGATGAATCATGCATTTGTCCCTCATCTGTTTGTGGATCTTGAGGTAACCCATTGTTTCCCTCTTTTATTTAAAAGGTTAGCTGGAGTTCAAACATTAGGGTCAGAGTTTAGACAATGAATTCTTACATTTAACACTGACAAACTGGGAAATCGTACAGGACGGTGTAAAGACTTCTGTCTGCATTGTGTGAATGAACAACCACGTTACTATAAACCAGCCGCAGTAAACTCTCACCTCCGGGCAGTGTGCCGTGTCTGCAGAGGAAACACAATCATTTATTCACTCTGGTAGTACAGTAATGCAGCATGTGAAGATGAAATGCTCCTGCGGTGGCACTGGCTAATCTCCAGTCTCTTTCGTAATGGATTCATTTTAATATTTTATCTCCTGTAACACTTCATGAGGCTCGTGTCTTCTGTCTTGGTTCACTTCAGGACTTCCGTAACTGTTGAATACGTAGATACGAATAAAGGCCTAGCCATGCCAAGAGCAATAACCCTCCCGGTAATAATGTAAGCATCCGTTATTGCTGAGCGATAATGTTTTGTTAGCAGTGACACCAAGTATGTGGACCACGCAGGTCCATCTGTGCCCAAGATAGAAAAAGGAGAGTTTGGAGAACCTCCCACTCTCTTAGGTGAGCTGTCTTCTGAGGAATGAAATGAATCCTACTTTTCTCTGAGTCAGTTCTAGTTTAACGTCAACCTGACAGTCACAGGCTATTTAATGTTTGTTTTTTTTTGTTTTTTTTTTTAATAAAATGACTAATCCTCCAATGTTAAATAAGTGGAAGCCTTTAGCCAAGACCAATTGATTTTCTAAGTTAAAAGAAGTTATGCAATAACAGTGTTACTTTTTTGAATGCTTACAAATGATATATTTAACCTTCATTGTGGTGTCAAGTCCATCATCCACCAGTAAATTGGAACAATATTTACAAATGCATTATTTCAGTTATTGTTCTTGATTTAGACGTCTCTAAAGTTTGAGAGGGTGTTTCTACCTTGCTGATTGCTACTAGGAGCTACATGTAAATTAGGAACCTATTCTCACTGTTTTAGTGTGAATAACTGTCCTTTCTGCTCTTTCTTTACAGATAAGTACCACTCAGTCCCCTCATCGTTAGAGGTAAGTTGGCACTGGCATCTTCCATCTCCTCTGTTTGTAATAATGTTGACTCCGATGTTTAGAAAACATTTCTCCTTTGCCAAACACAAGTAAAACCAGGGGCATATTGACTGTCGGCTTATCAGTGGCTCTTAAAAGTGAAATTTATTTTCTGCAGGGTCTATTACATCTTCAGGAATATGAAGATGTCATAGTCAGCATTCATCGATGCATACTGCCTTCTTTGAGCTTTATTTTTCCTCTATCTGTAGATATTTCATATTAAAAAAGTAATTTCCAAAAGCCTATAATTGGAGAAAGATTCACAGTGAATGGTGCTTCCATTTTCTTATCCTACTAGAACTAAAATGTAAGCTTTTTGCCTGAAATTGAGCTCTGACCCGTGATGTACAAAATGTGAATGAGTGACAGTGTGTTCTGCTCTCTAATGGAGATCAGTATGGAAAAAAACCTCTTTGCTCCTTTTCTTTATTTGTTCATGACTTCATAACTTTTTTTATTTTATTTTTAACAATAATTCTGTCAAACATATCTTCATAAAAGCTTTTTGAGACGTACATGTGTGACTAGTCTCTGTTTGGCCAGTCAAGGTACATCATGTAGTGTTTGGAGGAAGCGTCTCTGAGAGCTGCACTTTGTGTACACAAACTAATTACTCGGAGACATGTCAACTCCAAGCAGTTGGACCATCTTTCCTGTTTGTCTTCTGCTTCACGTGATCCCAGGCATGAACAGTATGTGGGTGTTCTGCTTGGCTTCCTTGAAAACAGAATTCCTCTACCTCAGCTGACGGCCAACATGGATGAAGTCACACTGCTTAATTGTTTTTAACAGAGGCTGACAGCCACTTAGTCACTGAGCTGAAAAAGCTCAACTTTGTCATTTTCCCATCCTCGTTGAGTACCGTCGCTGTTACTTTGCCAAGTTTAAAAAGGGAAAAAAAAAAAAAGTATTTTAAGTGGTGTTGTGAAAAACTGATTGATAGATCTTTTTAGTCACTTTCTAGGGTTTTTTTTTTTTTTACACTCGGACTACCATTTAATAAGGGAATTATATTCACATCCTCATAAAGAAAAATTTCCCAAAGGTGTTTCAGTAACTTTTAACAGTCTCTGCCTGTCCCACTTTGTCCCTCGCCGGCCCCCACGCCACAGTGATCGCTGATTTTAGAAAATAACCGTTGATATTAGCCCAGGTTGGTTTCCAGGCACAACCTCGACAGCCTGCCCGGTCCCTGACTGGGTCCAGCAGTTCCCCATGAACCACTCTGCCTCCAAGGCCTCTTGATGGGCGTCTGTTTCCGCAGCCTTTCAAACGTGTTTCTTTCAAGGATTAGTCTATACTAAGCAACGCACCAACACTCCTCTCGTCACCAGGTGACGTCAGAAAGAAAGTCCAGACAAATGTTAAAATAAACCACACACAGAAAAACCTCCAGGAATTAAGCACCAAATGCACAAAATATCAAAAACAATCCACAGAACTGATTTAAGTAATTAAATCTACTCAATTTTTCATCCATCAACTCAACCATGAAACACTTAAAAATTTTAAAAATAAATAAATGAAACAGTCTCACCCAGAAATCACCAGGGGTCTTCAGAATCTCAGCAGTGCACCTCCCTCGCCCCGAATGGACATCAGTGTCACATTCCTGAAGGCTACGCGGGGTAAGGGTTGGAGGTAGTCTCCCAGGGATGTTTGGTCCGTGACGGGAAGGATTGCACAGACGAGGGCCCTACGTGGTCGCCTAAATGTTGCCGAAAACCTTAACACCTTTGTATAATGTTTTAACCACTAGGAGTGGAGTCATTAAACCCCCCTGCCTCCCGGTCACTGTCCGGACTAAGATTGAGTTCATTAGATTTTTATGAATAAAGACGTGAGAGATGATCCAAAGTTTAGTAGATTTAATGTCAGCAGTTCCATGCAAGTCCTGTCAAAACATAAATCAGGTGTCAGAAATGCGAATCATTGTGTGTGTGTGAACTTCAGCAGAGCAGCGATATCAAGGACCAAATACGAATCTGCACAAACCGAACTATACGTAGGCCACAGAATGTCTTAAAGACGAGATCTGCATCTGACCACAGGTCAGGCCACAGACTAATATTTTCCATCACAGATGGTTGAAGCAGGATTTTGTCTTGCATGATTGATTTAGCTCATACTGAGTTACACATACAGGGTGTGTTTGCGGGCCCTTATTGTAAATAACATGTTGCACAGTTGCACTGTTTAATCCATGAAATAGCCTGAGAGTCGCACAACGTCAATCATGTGGTTAAAACTGGTGGACACATGTTTGTAAAAAATCCATTTGTTTTTTTTTTTTTCGGTTTGATTAATTGACAACTTTAGCACCCAAGTATAAACCTTTAATCAAACTGAGTGCTCCATTTGTATCAGATGCTCATTTTCTCTTGAGCAGTATTTTTCCATTTGCGCCTGAGGTGGGGAGTGGTGGCCTAGTGGATACAGTGGTGGGCTTGGGCGTGGAGGACCCAGGTTCAAGCCCAGGGCTGCCCACAATGGTAAATCACTGGGGGCCCCTGAGCAAGGCCCTTAACTCCCAGTTGCTCCCCGGGGCGCTGCCCTGCTAGCAGCCCCACTGCTCACTAGTGAAACTAGTTGATGGGTTAAAAGCAGAGACTAATTTCGGGGTGCATCGTACATACAGCGTGTGCACAATGTCCACACTGACAAGAAAGGGAAGAGAAAAAAAAAAAAAAAAAAAAAAAAAAAAAAAGCAATGTTGACCTATCTAACAGATGATGTGTGCAGGATAGATTTTGAAAATCCTGGGACTTTTTCTCCAGATATGTCAGGATGTTGACTTTGAAAATTGTGTTTTTTCGAAAGTTTTTTTTAAATTTTATTTTTTTTAATTTCTGTCAAGCCAGTTTTGAACTGGTTTTTAAAGAAAAAAATAACCATTCCACTTCTAGCCTTTGGCATCTATCTTTTGAGTGCGATGCGAAAGTGCTTAATTGCCATTCCTGCTTCAAGAGTCTATAGTAGTTGTGGGTATTTATCTGTTCCAGCTCCCGTCAACATAAATCTGAACAAAATACTAGATTGGATATGCTGATGGGTGTGTTGGGCTGAGGTTGCATGAATGTATAAAGCTTATTTGTTCTTTATAGAAGTATGTTTAATAAACAGAAAATGTCTCAAGGAAGATGTTAAACTGACAAACTACTCACAGCCAGCCTGCAAGCCACAGGTGTAAAAAAAAAAAAAAAAAAAAGTAGTTGGTGGTTATTGAAAAGAGCATGTGATTTCAGTGAAAAAAATGTGGGGAAAACCCAACAAATCCTATATATAGGTGATCAGTGGATGGGCTTTCGTGTGCTGCTTGAAATGCTTCACTTAAACTTATTCAACTCACGATGAAACTACAAACAGAAGGTTAAAAAAAGGCTCAGGATCAGACCTGAAAAATGGCTCCTTTGAGGCTCAGCCAGGTTCTACAAAGCACTTCACATTTGCCCATTTATGTACACACTCATGCATGCAACTCATACTTGCAACCTGACAAACTCGAATTACTTCTGCCATTAAAAACACGTTACTTGAACGTGAACATGCACAATACTCCCCTTAAAAAAATTAAATATTACAAGATTAAACCAAGATTAAAAGAATTCCTAATGACATCTTTCCATTTTCTCCCATTTCTTTGGCTGAGGTGACTGGTTTTGGGTTTTGTTTCTGGTTCTTTTGTTTGTCATGGCCATGCACAGCCATGGTTTCTGTGTTTTAAGCCAGGAAATGGAAACATGTCTGATTATTATTCTTTCTGATTTTATCAAGTGAATATTAAAGTCTTTGTTTCAAATCACTAAATTATTTTACAACTGGATAAAAGCTCATCTTGGAGAAGACCAGCCCCACCAAGTTAAAAATATACAGTTGGTGTTAAAAGTGATCAGTTTGTGTTGATTTACACTGATCTGTTTTCTGCACGGTAGGGGAACAGATTTCCCATTTTCAGTTATGTTTCCTCTCTTTCTTGTTTTACTTCATCATTGTCTTCTTGTTCTTACTCTAATATTTTTTCCTCCCCTTTTGTTGTCTTCTTGTCCTTCTTCTTTTTATCATTATTACAGCGAAACAAAAGATTTTTTTTTTTCAAAATTAAAATATCAGTCTCAGTTTCATGTAAAGTAATATATTTGTTTTTATTTTCAATTACGATTGTTTGCCTCTTGTGGTGTCCCGTCCCTGTTGCTGTTGCTGTCAAAAACGACTCAAAGTAACTTTGGACTCCTGTTCTGGTCCTGTTTTGGGACAACTGGGTATTGCTTGACGGCGTCATATCACATGGGAACAGTGATGGAGCTGTCTTGCAGAGCTACAGTGGACCAGGTAGCAGAGGTGATGACGGTCCTGTTCGGACCTCGCGTTGATGCGTGTCCTTAAGAAATCCCATCACAAGTGGCCAGTGCTTAAGCCTCTGTGTTCACATATGGTGTTAAAATGTGCACAAATGCATCTTGAGTGACCCGATCTGGCCTTTCCACTCTATTTACAAACAAATTGATGCCCTTTTCACTCGCAAACATAAAATGCATTGTTTATTTTTATTCGACAAAGATGGTTGCTTGGAAACACCAGGCATAATTTGCGGTAAAACCAAACCCCAAAAAAAAGAAATAAAAAAAAAAGCCTCTGTATTTATTTTTTTGGCTGTAGCTGTACTTGGGCAAAAGACAGTCGTAGGTGCACGCTGTCTTCTTTCACTTCGCTTGATTGTTTTTTTTTATCTCTGTATAGTTTAATTATTGAAAATTCTCTGGGCAGTAACTAGAGGCATAAGTCATCCGTTTTGCTTTTCCTTGGCGTTAACTGCATTCAGATCTTGGCCACATTCAGATCATTTAGTAAAATGAAGAACATGCAGCCCCACACGTGGTACCTTCCTTTACAGGCACACATCTATACTCTCGCACACTGTTGGCATTCTTGAGTGCCTCATGTTTGGTCTCGTTTGTTTGTCGTGTCTTGGCCAGTGGTGAAAGGGAGTCGGTCTGCTAATCGGCAGTACCACTCTCTCTTACAGCATCTATTCTGCTCTTCATCACATGCACCGTAGACACTGTGATGGGATAACCATCCTTTTATTTGTGCTGCTGAAACTAGTTGTTAGTATTGTATGATGCGCTCTCCTGTTGTAGCCTACAGTGCAAGCTTAACCTAGTTTTTTCCTGAGATAAAGATTAAGGTGAGATTAGTTGTTGTATCCTATTACACCTATTACAGGCACTCAAGTTTGGCAGAGCTGCAGACGTCCCTGTAGCTTATTTTAATGAATTTTTCAGTATCATATGCCATGTAAAGCAACTGATTTTGAATGGATCTAAATTTAGTTTTAATGAGTCTTTATTCAGAGTCATTTAAGTTATTTTCACTCACTAAAAATAATATACCTCAAGCTTTAGATTAACCTTCAAATAACTGGTTTTCATATCTTAAGTGAAATGTAAATGGGAGCTTCAGCCCAGTCACCCCCCCCCCCCCCCCACAGTCGGAAGATTGCGTAACTGAAAAGTATGTGGCAGGACATTTGGTTGAACAGGGGCTGTAAGTGTCTGCATGTGAGGCTTCTGGATGTTTTTCTCCCCTCCAGGCTGTGAGCTCTGTCATTACAATGGCTGTCACTCTTGTCAAATCTGATGTCAGACTGCACATTTTGAGTAGAAGAAAGGGATTTCACACAATGCTTTTAAATAACAGCTGTAAGACTTTAAATGTTTTTTATGGGTCAGGTGTTGCATAGAACCGGTAGCTGATAGTTTTGCAGATTTTCCGACCCTCCTTTTGATCCATATATACCTGCGTGAACCCGTGACCTCATCGAGGCTTTATTTCTGCCTATACGTAGGCATTCATAGAAGGCATAAGTCCTCACAATCCAGTTATTGATCTCTTGGAACTATTTTAGTCAGGTTGTTCTATTTTGGTCTGGTATTGAATAACTGTATTCACCCTTCCCTTCATCTGCAGCATCTCCTTTTTATGCCAACAGTATCCCACTGATGTGTAGAAATGAAGACATGAAATGTCAGAGGTGACTGTTGCAAAGAGACATGTTCTCAGGCCTCAGCAATTTCCAGTTGACTAAATAGATATATGCAAACTCAACAGATTCTGACCAAGAGCAGTACAGTCTCCTGTCCCACTGTGAACTACGATAGTGATGCCGCAGACCGGAGGAGGCTGAGCATCCTGCAGTGGAAGCCCTTTAGATTTAGCTGTGGTTATGCAACTGTCTGTGTTGTGATGGCTTTGCTCTACTACTGCAGCAAACGCTGAAGGCGGGTCATCTGGCAGCTTTGTGAACTCAAATGGCTGCAGTGATGTCTTTGAATTGACCTGCAAAGTCGAGTGTGATATTCAGAAACTACTTCAGCAGGTACTTCACATTTACATAAACATATCTGAAAGGCAGTGTATAAAAAGGTGGTTTCAAGTCCGATTCTAAGGTGAACATTATGGGATATCCACTGATAAGAAGATTTCCAACTAACTTGAATGTTTTCCACTTGTGAATAATCTTTCTCACTGTAGACTGATGGACTCCAGCAACATGTGCTTTTTATTAAGTGCCCTTTTTATTTTGTTTATTTTTTTGGTTCTGGAAAAAGCTGATGTTTTTTGAAATGCAACTTTACCCATTTTCATTGATTAAGCTTAAAAATAAACATAGAGTGGCCCCTTCTTTCCACAAGTGGTTAACAGAATTTGCTTAGGTCTTAATAATATTTCTTTTGAAATGCCGTGGTCAAAATACCACAGGTGTCTTCTCAGCCCCGTCTTTAAACCTCTGTCCATAACAGCCAGTTAGAGGGGATGAAGTAAGTCTTCACTTCTCCTACCTCTCTTCTTCTCTGCTAAGCAATTTAGGCAGGATCTGCTCCAAACGCTTACATTTCCATCATCTGAAGATTGGCATCGATCCCTCTCGTAGGTACAGTTTTGTTCTTAGCCAAGCGCTGAACTGGCACAAGCAGTTACAACCACAAATTGGAATGCTGCAGAGACACAACAGTCAGCCAAAAGCTGTGTTGCAGTTCTTCGTTCACATATATTTTTGATTAACCCTGGCTGTACCATTTATCTGTTTTTAAGTTGTTTTTTTTTGTTTTTTTTTTTTTTTTTTTTTAGTGCAATTGCTCATTTCATTTTGTAAATTAACTGTGTTCCCACTGATCAGAATTTGCTATCAACAGCAAAGTAAAAAAAAAAAAAAACAAAAAAAAAAAAAAACAACAACAAAATGCAAACAACCTGAGCATTATTTGAAGTTGTGGCTGGAGAGCACAAATGGAAAAGCAGAAGGGGAGGCAGGATAATTCAGGATAAGGCTTAATGAATGACATCCAACAATGTGGACAAAAATATTTGGCTACACCACCTCATTATTGAAGTCGTGTCTTAATCAGTCCCATTGCCACAGGTGTATGAAATCAAGAACATAGCTGGTTCTGAAGCGCTCAATGACTTCAAGTGTGGTACTGTGATAGGATGTCACTTGTGCGATGAAACGATTTGTGAAACTTCTGTCTTATGAACATTGTTTTTGGTCAGCTGTTAGTGATGTTATCAGAAAGTGGGAATGTTCAAGAACGACAGCAACTCTGCCACAAAGCGTAAAACCACAGAACGGTGTCAGCAACTGCTAAGGTGCATTTCATGTTGCCAAACCTCTGCTGAGTCCTTCTGGTGGTGGGATCTTCATTGAGTGGGTTTTAGTGGCTGAGCATCTTCGTCACCAAGCATCGCCCAGTCCAATGCCATGCGTTGGATGGCGTAAAGTAGAGCACGCTGACACTGGACTAGGGAGCACTGGAAACGCGTGAAGTGGCGAAATACACGTCTGATGGTTCAGTGTTGGTTTGGTGGATGCTGGGATAACATTACATTGCTCTACTACATTGTACCATCTGTGATGTTTTGTGGAGGAAGGATATTGGTATGGGGCATTTTTTCAGGGTCTTAAAGCAATCTTAAAGCTTTTGGATATTATGATTCTAGCTGTTTGGAGAACAGTTTTGGAAAGGCCCATTTCTATTCCAACATGACTGCCCCTGTGGAAAGGAGACAAAGACACTCCAAAATCTTCTGGAGAGCTTTCTACGAAGAGTTGAAAGTGTTAAAGCTAAGACAGGGGAACAACTCCATATTGAATTATTGTGTACTGTATTTGAATACAGTCACATTAGTGTTCATACAGTAATCAGGCGTCCAGCTACTTATGTCCATACAGTTGATTTTAATCATAGTTTTGATGATCCACACAAAAACAGGGAACAGGGTTGTGTTAAATCAGAATTTCTGAGCTGGTATTTAATTTTTAAACACTAAAATATATATACCCAGAATTTTAATTTCAAAAATACAATGAGAATAATAAACTTGTTTAGGCAGTTTGCTAAGGCAGAAATGTTGTCTCTCAGGGATGCTGCACTGCATTCTGAATGAACTTGGGATATACTGTAAGTAAGCTGCTCGCACTCTTCCTGAACTTTGTGTGCTCAGTAAACTGGTGCACACGTCTCGGCGCTGAAGCCGAGCGATGCTATGACTCATCCAGCTGCATTTCCTAAGAAGCATCTGAAAATTTAGGCGATGTGCTGGACTACCTGTGGCTGGCTGAAACCACACAGGACATTTTTGTTTCATCCACACTGACGGACACCCAGCTATGGTGGAGGAATTATGTTGGCTTTACGCCAAACATTTCTGCCTCCACCTTTAAGCCCAGCAGTGGATTTTCTGGCTTTCTGTTCCCAACTTATTATCCGCATATTTGTTCCCTCTCATTTCTTGGCCTTGCTTCTCTGCCTCATTCCTCTGTGTCACATGTCTTCAAATAAGATTTCCTTGTGTAATTGGAAAACTAAGCCATGCTCTTTTTTTTTTTTTTTATTTATTTTTTGCTCTGGTCATCAGTCAGGCTGGTTGCTGGAAAGATGCCTCTTTTCATTCCTTCTGATTTCACTCTTCACAGAAGGAAAGGCATGATTGTGTTATAATGGAGTCATTTTAGTTGAGTTGCCTTGACTACTGTTGTCAACTTGTCCTCAGTAGGACATGTTTGAACATGTGAGTCCAAGCTCCATACTTCAGTGTTTTCGCCATTATTTAGATGGACCGGATTATTATTATACTGAGAACTTCAGTCAATTATTTACTATGTGGGTTGTGAGTAGGTTATCACGACCAGGAAATTGGATTTAAACAGTAACTGAATCTGTTCAAAGGCTTTCAGTGTAGTGACTCTTCCACAGCTGGAAACATAGTTTAGTAGGACTGCTTAGATTTTATAAAATGTTTTTTTTTTTTTTGTATTTACATCTGGATAGTCTTATTTAGATGATCATGTCTCATAAACAAAAGCCCATTTGTTGTCTGTCACTCCAGCGTTTCCTCATCTCTGCCCACTACGAGCACATGATGCCCTACAGATGGATTATAATGTTGCATAATAAGACACTAAGGAAAAGGATATTTGTTTTAGCCCTTGAACAGGATTATCAGATGCATGCAGAGATGGTGGATAAATGACATTATAACATCATTAAGCTGATCTTTGCCCAGGAAGAGCTATGGGTCACATAAGCATGTACCCCCTCAACCAAATTGAGCCAGAATTTGAATAAAATAAATGATGAGGAATACCAGAAGATGCATGATGTTATCAGATTACTTTAATAAAAAGCAACAACACATTGTTTACATGAGCTTATAAAATTCACATATTTTAGTTTTGTTCTTTCGTGAGAGTTAAACTGAAACCGTCTGAGAGAGATTCTTGTGAGGACAGGCCTTTGACTCTGTGCCCCTTGAGTTATGTAACCAGTGTTTTTGCTTCAGTTGGTGAAGTTAATAAACTCCATGTTCGGTCAACGCCCTTCCCTGCCACGTAACACGCTCCCAGACTCCTGGCAGGTGTTCTGTTGTCCCTGCCACCAAACCCAATCGCTGCCGGCCGTGACCATCAACACGAGCTTCACCCATATGTGCTCTCTGTTTTGTTTGGGCACCTCCCTTTCTCAATAGTGTGTCTCTGGTACCAGAATGCTGTACAATAAGTCCTCATGACAACAGGAAATTGCATTAAACATGAAAAAAAACTCACTAATGGGTTAATAGAAAATCGTCTAATATTTCTAATATTTCCAAAGTTTGCTTATTAATGTGTGTAGGTTTTTTAGCACGGCTTACATTGTTAAACTCGTGCAGTGAGCCAAATGGACATGTTGAAGAGAGAGAAGCTTTTTTTCTAGCTGGAGACTGGTGGTTTGGGTTTAAACACCGCAGAAAGATGGGTCATACCCCGCTCATTAATGTGGTGAGGCAGTGATGAAATGAGTATATTAATAATCATGGCAGAGCATGTGTCCTTGTAATTCATGTGGATTAAGGACATGACCTGCCGTCCTGTCTGTTCAGGGGAATCCAGTTAGTTGTAGATGTTTTTTCCCTGACTGTGTCCGATGTACAGTGAATTGGTTCTATAAGGGAGTGCTTGTCTGCTCTCAGTTGTTAGGCCCAGGGCTTAAAACTAAAGAAAAATATTCAATACCCAAGTTAAATGAGAATAGATTAGGAGTGTTGTTTATACCGGTGTATTTCTGAATCCTGCTTTTGCAAAACAAAAAATGGCTTTATGCAGCTTCAGTTTAATCTTTTTCTCCAGTTGACAGGTAGAACATTTTTATTTTCTTGGAGAGGATGTTTTTTTAAGTTGTCCAGCAAAGCATAAAAATGCATTTCTTATCCATAACATAGCAGTAACCTACAACATGTCCTGCAGGTCATCGAGTCCCTGGGCATCATGATCTACAAAGCTTTGGATTATGGCCTCAAAGACAACGAAGAGCGTGAACTCAGCCCCCCACTGGAGCGCCTGATCGACATGATGACCAACACTGAAGAAAAGGATTGTGACCCTTGTCCTGACGAGGGCTATGAGGCTACAGAGGAAGAGGATGAATGTGATGAAGAGGAGGGGGAAGAGAAGCTCGCCTCCGTTACCTCTGCTGGCACAATCAGCAGCATCCAGAGCTATCGGGACATTATCGTGGTAAGTTGAAGGATACATAGCTTTGTCAACAGTACAGCAGTGCATAATTATCACTGCAACAGCAACTTAATCCCCAGATGTCTATAAAACTATGTGTTTGTGCCTGTAAAATCCCCAGGTAGCTTTTGGTGCTAATTTAAGTCATGGAAACACAGCGGTTTTGGGGAAATAAGCTTCAAAACTGACATAGTGTGTTCCTTGCTTAAAATGAACCTGCACTAAAACACGAATCTGTTTGATTCCAGTCCATTTTTACTCTGACCTCCCATTGTGGTGTGACATGACTAGCTTTCGCTCCTCCGGTTTGTCCGACGGCATCAGGTCAGGTCGGGGAGGGTTCAGTGATACATGAAATCAGACATTTCTACTACACTTCATAGATGCTTGGTGTCCTGAAGGGCTTTTCTCATTGTGTTAGTGAAACTAGGTGAAGACTCGATACATGAGCATATATATTTAAGCAAACGCTTTTACTTCTCAGGTGTCATTTTACCTGAACATTTTCCCATGAAGACATCTTTTGCTGAGTAAGGCCAGCCAAGCCCATTAGACGAAATATGTCATCTATCTAGTTCCATCTTTTTTCCACTAGAGATAATTTTACGACACACCCATTATGCTGGCAGGCAGTTTGCGTGATAACTTTAATTGGTCAAATACCTGAGAGGGCAAAGCTCCACAGTAAATGGTGTAAGAACAATATTAGTCAGATTATGTTGTTTCAACAGTTTTTCACAGTTTCGTATTTTTCGGTAGCATGTCACTTGGATTTCATGTTTTGAACTTTAACTTTGGTTGGATTACTCAACTGTTGGAAGGGCTAGTGTGAAATATTCACTATGTCCACTAAAGAGTCATGGTTTACCACTGTTTGATTTTTTAAATGTTTTTATTGTTGTCAAATAATAGACTGGATTGTTTTGAAATTTTGTACACACATACATACTCTGACCAGCTTTTGACTTGCCACCTGCTGTAATTAACGGGCCGTATTGGGATTTTTAGCTGCACTTTCACATTGAATTCCTCTATGATCACTTAAAAGTTTTTGCCTCTTGGCATGAGACACTTTTTGAACCAGTTTTCTTTCCACGGTTCATAGCTGTGTTAAAACATGTTTACCTAAGTGAGTTCTATTTTATGCACAATAATGGTTGCGCACAAAAGTATAATCGTAATTATGTTAGTAGTAATAAGCTTTATACGTCGGGCTTTTCAAGACATAGTTAAAATTCCATAACGGGATGTAACAGTCCAAATAGAAATATCACAAGATGCAGAGAGAACACAGCAAAAGAGTTAATTTTCTTTTCTCTGGTGCACCATCCCTATTCACACATCAATTCTTTCTTAACCAACAGCTCAGTAAAGTCCACTGTTGCAGAAACTTAAATTCAGAAAATCAAAGGCACAGAAAATACGAATTCACAAAAATCCAGCAGAAGAAACTCACAATTGCAAAGCTTTAGTTGACTTAAATGCAATCCAAGCCTTTTACAGAGATTTATAGATGACAAATGCCACTATAGTAATACATCCAGAAGGTACTTGGCAAACCAAATTAAACGAAATAAAGAAAACATGACCTATTTCTGTCATCAGAAATCCTAGCAGGGAATCTTCAGAAGAAATCGATCTTGTCTTTCAAAATGTCTGCATTAATCCAATCTAGAAAAACAAACTACTTCTAGATCCTGGATTTAAAAAAGCATAACCTACATTAGAAAAAAAAACATTTAAACACTTATCTACCTCCATTTTCTCAACTTGCCCCAAACTGTGACTATATTATTGAGAATAAAATCTTCTGAAAGGGTGGCACATTTTAAAAACTAAAACCGACACTATTTTTGGACAAAAAACAAAACATGAAACACATTCGCATTATGAATATTATTTCTAATATACAATTAATACAGTGCATTAATTGTGTAATTTATTATTGTCTATTTTCACTGGAGGAAAAAAATTGTTTATTAATTTACTTGCGTTTTAAATACTATTATTTTTTTAAAATACACATTCATTTTCTACTATTATCCATTTACTTCGATTTTACTATATATATCTGTACTTATATATGTTAAATATGTTTGTTTATTTCTGTAAAAGTATTTTTCTCTTGATTTGTTTATGTAAATGTGCTTAAAAGTGTGTGTATGTTTTGCTTTGACAACTGAGAAAGGCTCATTTATTCCCTGTTCGGACATATTTTTCATTGTTATGGTTGTTATAGAATTATTATTACAAACTACTTAAGTGAAAGCAGTAGGCAACAGTGGCAATAAAAACATGACAACATGTGAAACTTTCTTTTTAACTGGGGAAAAATCACTGGGAAGAACCTGCCACTATTAGGAAATGGCCATTCTTACTCTGATAATTGCTCCGTAAGTATCAATGTAAAAGACATAATTTCTTTCTATCATTTTTTTCTTTTTTTTACATTTTATTGTAGATATGCTCCTCCCACTTGCCCAGCCCATCAGATGCCCCCAACCATTACCGAGCTGTATGTCGGGCTCTCTATGCTGAGAGCAGGGAACTCCGCACTTTCCTGGAGAAGATCAAGAGTGCCAAAGAGGTAAAAAAGAAAGAAGAAAAAAGAATATATATTGCATTTGACATTTGCAAATTAGAAATATACAAGTCAAAGCAAAGTAAAAATAAGCAGTGCAAACAAATAAAAAAAAATAAAATGTTCAGAAATAATGACTAAGTCTGCATTCCCAAAGTCTGGTATTTTTTGCTCAAAAATCATTCTCCTTTGCACCTCACAAACTTGACAAACACTGGAAACATGTTTTCAGTGTCTGAACAGAGAAGAGAGTACAGGAAAATTCCAAACTGTCTCTTCAGTGGGGTTTGGCTTGGATATTGCGTGAATTTATCGTGAAAGCTTGATTTGATTTATTAACATAACAGTTTTAGATTGCTCAAGAAATGATAATGCCACACCGCTGCCAGGGATTGTGGAATTACAAAACTGCTGCGGGAATGAAGGATTTGATCAGTCTAGGCGCCCTTGTTTAGTCCGTATACCATGAAATGATGTTCCTGTTGTCCCTGTGTTGGGTGTTGGCATTGGAGGTCGCTTCAGACAACCGTTTACTGAGACATGCTTGGATTGCTCCATTTAATTTAAATTGTGTAAAAACCCAAAAAATCTATGAAAAGATGCCATTAAACAAATAACAGATGATGACGTCATAAGCAGCTTTAGGCACTCCAAATATGGCAGGTGAGTGTTTAGATCAATTTGAATGTGAATGCTTTGACAGTAACGTGATGTCATGTGTTATTCATCATTTCTTTTCTGAACGCCCCTTTTGTTGATCTTAAATGTACAACCAAACGAAAGATGACGTTCTTTCATTTTTAATGTGCAACATTTATAGAGAAAGCCATATAGAGCCGAAAAGCTTCTCGTAACCACTTTGACATTTGAAATGGTAACCCAGAACCGTCGGTGGCAGCAGTATATTGAGCAGCAGGGTTTCAGAACTTGCACATTAAATACAGTCATTAGTTGACTATTACATTATTGTATTCCCTCTGGCACTCTCTCAGCTCAGTCGAGATGGTTATTGACATGCTCATGTGAGACTGCATGTACTGATTTAATAACCAGCCAGCCACAATAATCAAGGAAACCTACCCATGACCTCAGCTTAATGCTAGTTAGTACAGTAAATCTGTTGGTAAACACTGAATTATCAGGACATGTCACTTTTTTCCTCCTTTTTTTTCCACATTTTTTTTCTTTTCTCTTTCCTGACTAGAACCTTCGAAAAATGGAAGGTGAGACTCAGGGGGAACCTGCTAAAGACCTCAATGAACTGCAAAATGCAGATTGGGTAAGAAGAATATCTTATATGTAAACCAAATACTGCAGGATCTCACTCATGCAGTTCCCAAACACATGCTTGAGACATGGTTTCCTCAATTTGTCATTTCACTTCTGTTCCATATAGGCCCGCTTCTGGGTTCAGGTTATGCGTGATCTACGAAACGGTGTAAAGCTGAAGAAGGTGCAGGAGCGTCAGTACAACCCACTGCCCATAGAATACCAGCTCACGCCGTATGAAATGCTGATGGATGACATTCGCTCCAAACGTTACAAGCTGCGAAAAGTCATGGTGATGCTCAACTTACGCATTTATGTTCTACATAAATGATCTTTGTTTGTTCATAATACAGTAGGATTGATGTTGTTGTTTTTACAGCTACTATTATTTTTGCATGATGCATCCTTTTCAATACACATTTAACAAAATTCAGATGATTCTTAATGGTCTTTAATGAAACCCCCCGTTTGTTTTGTGTATTTTTTTTTTTTAATCACCAATTTTAACTATGTAATTTCAGGTGAATGGTGACATCCCTCCACGGTTAAAGAAGAGCGCACATGAGATTATTCTTGACTTCATCAGATCTCGGCCTCCTCTAAACCCTGTAAGTAGCACAAACATGTTGCGTTAAGAATTACATGACATTTGGACACTGCGATAATTAACATTCATACTTTGCAAAGCCTGCGTTTGGTTTTTTTTCGTAGTACATTGGTATTCACATAGCGGTCAAAGCTCATGGCACATTTATGCCCAACATTTAATTTTATTGTAACAGAATAATTGGCTGATTTAAACATATTTGAACATATTCAAAGATGTAAATCCCCCTCAAGTATACAGGTATACGGTAGCCAAGCGCTCATTTTTGTTTTTGTCATGACAGGTGTCAGCCCGTAAGCTGAAGCCCCACCCTCCACGTCCCAGGAGCCTCCACGAGCGACTGCTGGAGGACATCAAAGCTGAAAGGAAGCTCAGACCGGTTTCACCAAACATGATTCGCAGGAATCGCCTGGGTGAGCTTTAAATAGGAATTTCTCTCTAAGATTGTCCTGGAAACCCCTCAGATACACTTAGTCTTTTTAATTGTTGACCTAAGAAATGGTTTTACTTCTGAGGCCTGAGCCTGCCTGTTCAGTAACGGCGTGGCTGGGATTTATGATCTTACCCTAACTACAGTTTTAATAGAAACCATTCAATCATTCTCGTCTGCATCCATCAGGATTATTTTAAATAGCCCTGACCTATTCGCTTTATCAGCACTGTTGTAGTGTTTAAATATAAATCACTATTCTAGCAAGAGTGTACAGTCATTTGTTCTCTAGCATGATCATGTTTTTGAGGAAGTATCCTGTTTTAATTTAGCTGACATTCTTGTTTAGGAATGCTTTCTATTTTAAATGAGGAAGACGTGTGGAAAATGTGTTAGCTATGTAGAGGGCACCATTGTTTTTGAGGTAAAGTTTCAAACCATAAGTTGTCTCATTGGATAATTTGTCCTTAGTTTCATGTTCACACAATGATCTGTGTGTTGGTGGCTGTAGGATGCAAACGTAATTGTGTCGTCACCAGGCATTATCAAGCGTATCGGAGCTCGTACATTTCCAGAATTTCTCAGGATCTGAGATAGTAAAGCCCAGCTATTGTGGTCCGATTTACTAACTCGCCATTCGTTGTAACTGTTTCTTTTTCTTCTATTTGCTTCCATTTTTTTTCTTCCATACATGCTCGTATCTGTTAGTCATGCGACCTATAAGCATGTCTTACAGTTTTGACTCATCAGGTAAAGTTCACGGCACCTAATTGTCTTCCTATTCCAGACTATTTTTAGAGTTGGCTCCTTCTCCTCCCTGATATGAACAGTTTTGGTTTTTTGTTTTGTTTTTTCCATGGTTGTTGTAAGTGTATGTATGACGTGCAGTTTTCACATGCTGTTTGTTATGGTAATCACACCTTAAAGTACCTGAGGAACAGATGAGTCAGCGCAGGGACACTCAATTTCACAATGTGTGAAATGTTATTGCCGGTTCTTACTTAATTTTCTGTCCTTGAGACCGTTTCAGTGGGAGGACAAACGTACAAAAGTCAAAGAACAAGAGTATGAATTTTAGTTAAGGTCTGAATGATGATGCAGCCAAATCAGATGTGGCATATATTCTCACATGTGATCTCATTGATCAAAGTGATACGAAACAGCCATTGAAATGATCACTTATGAAATTTATATTCACTGCTGCACATCTGCAGCCTGCCCGCCCGGTTGGTTACCTTAATCTGCCTCTCACTAGCACATGTGAGATGTTGCATCATTTTCTTTCAGCGACATAGCTTGGATACACGGGTGCAGATGATGGTTTGAAGACAGAATTAATTATGGCAGGATGCTGTTGAGAATTCCCTTTTGCGCTGTGGCTGCACTCATTGTCGTCCTCTGCGTCTGTGGCACTTCCCCTCACAAACCCCTCTGTGCTTTTAGGTAGTCCCACATTCAGTATTCATGCTCGGACGTAGAACTATACAACCAACCCAATTAATTCACATCTGGCCCTACAGATGCTTGTTGCTGCTGCACCCCCCCCACCTCCCTATGTGGTCGCACTTTGGCTCTAGGAATGCATATATTTCCATGCATAATCAGCTGAATGTTATATTTTCTTCATCTCTCTGCAGGTGCAGGGAAAAGCATCAGCACTCCACAGGACTTATTCCGCAGTTCAGGTAAAGTGCACATCAAGCAGCATCACAGAGACATGAACAATCATTGATAGCTAGCTGTTCTAATATTACACTGTTCGTTTTTGGCTTCCAGACACCCCTGATGCACAAAGGAAGTTGGCTGGAAGCACCCAGTCTCTGTCCAGCGGCACAACGGGACCCAGTCAAGGAGCGCAGCCGCTAAGCCAGAGGAAGAGGCTCCTCAAGGCTCCCACTCTTGCCGAGCTGGACAGCTCTGAATCTGAAGTAAGATGTCTGGCTCCTACTACTGGTGCAACACGAAATAACTGATCTGAAAGTTGTTGAAATTGGACTGCAGTTTCTTTGGTCACACACTATTCAAAGTTTTGTACCGTGTGACCTAAAATTGATTCTGGTTGACAGGAGGAACCCACACGGAGCAGCTCCAGTATGTCCACATCTTTAATGGAGGACACGTCTCCTGAGCCTGCTGTGGGGAAAAAAGGTATAGCATCATTTTAAATGCGTAGTAATATTTATTACATCAAAATTGTTCATGCAAAAGTTCAAGTCGCACTTTTTTATATATATATATATATATATATATATATATATATATATATATATATATATATATATATATATATATATATATATATATATATATATATATATATATATATATATATATATATATATATAAAATTTTTTTATTTTTTTTTATTTTATATATTTTGTGTCTCAACCCCTCCAGCTCCTCCAAAGTTCATGCCCGTGTCTGCCACACCTCAACCAGATAAGCGTCACTCCCAACAGAGGCGGCACTCGATCGAGAAGGAGACCCCCACCTGCGTACTCCCTTTTGTGATACCATCCAGACAGGCCTCCAAGTCTTTGGTAAGCTAATTTGTTTTTTTTTTTGTTTTTTTTTTAAACCTTACAATTCCAGGTATTGTAGGTGTTGTTGCAACATTTTGTAATAAACTTTTTGTTTTCGTATTGCTTTTATATGTCCTGAATAAATGTCTGTTTTATGAAAGATTTGATATGTGATTAATCATATCAAACGTTGTTTTGTTTTGCTTTTGAAAGTGAGTTACCCCATTACTTTGCATCCAACAGCATCAGTGAATGTAGAAAATATCTGCTGAATCTATTCCTCTTCTTTGACTAGTCATTTGTTTACAAAGCAGTCTCTGGCTGTCTGAGCTACTCTGTGCTGGTCGTATGATTCTGGTAAGGTTAATGTGATGTAATTGAAACCACCAGACAGGCTGCTATAAAAGGAGGCTTGGATGGAATTAGATTATTCTAATTATCACCACTTGGATTTGTGGTGTTAAACCAGAGGCTCTGAAGAAAGCTTGTCAAGTGAGAAGAAATCGGCATAAAACCTGAAATTAAATGGCTTTCATAGCGATTGTTTTACATGTCACATATTTGCTGTTGTTTCACAATATTTTGCTTGGGTATTCTGTAAATCTTTCAAGTTTGTATAAGGAGTTGATGTTTTTTTCTTTTTAAATTGGATTTTTGTCACCATTCTTCCCATCATTTGACACTTCCTACTACTCATTAACATGGTTTCAATGCTTAACCTTCCTGTCTGAAAGACTTGCTTATGATTGTGTCCTATTTTTAAATAATGCCGCAGCTGACAGGAGATCCCAGCGCCAAGGTAACTTGGTCAATGTCCTGTTTATCCACAGCCAGATTATATATTTATTTTCCTCAGCGTTTTTCCTTCCTTTTAAAGCATCTGGACAACAAAAACTTAACTTCACACAGACACCAAACATGGTAACTAGAGTCAGGACCCTTAAATAATTACCTGGTCAGGCCTCAGGCACATGGACATTTACATGTCAGGCTATCAACAAAGCACTTTTTTACCCCCCTTCAGTTTCTTCCAATTTCCAAATTTGGCAAAATTCCATTCTTAATGGGCATTACAACTCGGAAATGTCAATGAATTTTCAAACGTCATTACTTAAAAATGGTAATGACTGATGATGATGAAACTTTATTGGCTTGTTCATAGTAGGAATGTGGAACAATTGCACTTTATTTAAAACAAATTGTCTAGTAATGATGAGCTTTAGCATGTTCTCATCTTAGGAGTTACAGATAAGTAAGAAAGGTGCTTACTATAGTTGCCATTAAATTTGCTGTGCACCCTCTGCAGCCAACATTGATGAAAACTTCTCCAAAAATTGGGATTTGTCAAAATGTTAGTTATGGGCCAATGATCATTTCTGCGTAGCAATACCACATCTGACCACATGGGGGTAGCAGTTTGGAGAAATGTCATCTATGTGTGGCATGAAATTTAGCTTGGCAATAACGTATATAATTTGTAAAATGTAGATTTCTTTTTTTTTTTTTTTTTGCGCAATTATGAGGCATTACTATTTCCTTTGGGTAAATGTATGCATATCTGACTCTGAAAATAGCCTTCAGTGGATTGAATTTAGAGAATCAGTTTCTCAAGTCATACTGTGTGTGATTAGCTTGTTATGAGGTTGTCTGAATTTCAATGTCCTGTTCCCTCTGTCTGCTGGTCAGGTGGAAACAGCCAGCGGTGCTAAGGGCACGGTATGTCACTGCTGCTTGATACCATCAACACCACTGTCTGAGGAACCCATCCAGAATATTGTGTTATTCAATTGAGCAGTTTTGCATGAATGGGAGATTGTGTCACATCTGCTTGTGTGAATGCACAATCTGTGGTGTAACTAAAGTCAGCTCAAGAAGAGGAAGGTTATAAAATGTAAAAAAGGTGTTATGTAAACTGAAGCTGCAGTTGATCAGCGACAACATGCCTAAGAAAACAGATCTCCGGGTGTGAACAAAGTGTGCGATCTTTTGGGCAGCTTATTTTCAATATGTGGGCAATAATAAAGCAAAAAGAAAATCTGAATATAAGCATTGATCTGAAAACGTTTGGGCCTCCAACATGCGTGTGCTGCATCACATGGAAGTTTGGTGGATACGTGATTCCAGCAGAGTCTCGCAAAAACTGAAATGGTTAAAAAAAAAAAAAAAAAAAAAAAAAAGATTATTGATTAACATCCACCAGTTTAATCGTAGCCAGTTATTTCCTTTTTCAAAATGCTTATGGATAATTGCTGCAAATACAAAATCATCTGTTTCACGACTATTTTATTTTTTTCTATGACACCAGGCATTCATCACCATCTCATTGCATGTTTGTTCTTTCGGTGTTTATTTTCTAATGAACATTTTGTGCAGAGGGGGCTTTTGTGTTGGTCTCATATGGCGATGTCCTCACTCATCACCGTTCCGCGTTCATTGTGTCTACTCGTATCGATGCATGTGTGGAGTTTGCTGATGTGAAGTGTGTGTTTCCTGCAGGAGGAGTTCTGTTATCCAGTTGAGTGTCTGACTCTCACCGTGGAGGAGGTCATGCACATCAGACAGGTTCTGGTCAAGGCCGAGCTGGAGAAGTTTCAGCAATACAAAGAAGTCTACAATGCTCTCAAGAAAGGAAAGGTGGAGCCTACAATTAAGTCAAGCTGCCAAATTGTCCCTTTTTATTTAAGCGCCTCAAACGCTGGTCACTTTTCACCCACTTTTGTTTTTCTCCTTGTGTCTTTTAGCTTTGCTTTTCGTGTCGGACCAAAAAGTTCTCCTTCTTTACCTGGTCCTACACCTGCCAGTTCTGCAAAAGGTAAAATAATGTGCTGTTACTGAAATGAAAACCAAAAACCTTTGTTTTGGCATTAAAAAAAAAAAACAACAAAATACTTTTGAAAGGAAGTCAAATCCTTCTGCTGCTTAGTTCTGTCCATGTTGCACTTAAAATTGCCAATAAGATGCATATAAATGAGAAAATAAGCACATCACCATTATTACTCTATTAAATTGATTAAACCAGTCAGACACAGCACACACATGAATTAAAAACTTCTGCATGTAATTCACTGGTCTGTCCATATGACTCTCATTGGCACCTCACTCAAGGCCTCCACGCTCCCAAAATAAAGATCTTTGATAGCTTGTATCTACTTATGCATGAGGTTATTTTCAGAAAGATGCTAGAACACGGATTAGGAGGAATTGATAGTACATGATGTTCAGATTACCTAAAGGAAAAATGGTTAACTTTGAGATGGAATTGGCATCTTCAACATTTGTAGATGCAACATGATTCAGACATGTGGAAAACGTTTCATTTTGAGGTCTTTTTGCAGCCCTGGATCATAGATGCAGGTATATTTAATTTATCTCTAGGGGGAACAACTGTGCTCCTCCAGAAATACAACAGTAATGTTAAAGATCAAAATCAAAATATACAAATGGCAAATTAGAAGGTACCGTGCTACATAACGGTACTGTATGATGCACCTCATCCCCTTCTCGTATACTTTAGAAGTGGACAGCTGTTTAATCAACTTGCTTAAGGACTGAACATTGATCCAGCTTGAGCCAAAACTAACAGAATTACATTTTAACAGCTCGTTTCATGGGATTACGCGTGGCACTCTCAGACATTTAAAACTGAACATTAAAAAAAGAATCTGTGCAACAGGTGAGTTCACCAAGGTGTGCCAGTCTGGGGACTTTAACCGAAATGAGCCGAGTCGTCTCCGTTAAAGTTGTATTTTAGGTTACGTGAGTGTTGAGATGTGACAGTTTTCATTTGTGCTGTCATGATTTAAACGTTGACGCGGTAGAGTTCGCGAGGACTGAATCTGTTTTGTTATTTCCAACTTGATGGTGGATTTTTATCTTTTCTAGGCCGGTGTGCTCCCAGTGCTCTAAAAAGGTAGGAGGCCGTTTACTTGCACTGAAAATGCTTTTGAATGCCAACATCGACACTCTTGACATCTGGTGGCCATTACGTGATGCATTATGTGTGCTTGAAAAACTACATAAGAAGCTTTTGTCATTTTTGTCCATTAACAATATTTTTTTTTTTTTAAATAAACTCCAGATGCGGCTGCCCTCTAAGCCCTACTCCACTTTGCCCATCTACTCGCTGGGCCCCAGTACCGTGTCTAGAGAAGACGCCGGTGCAGAGTTGTCCCCGGCTGAAGCGGAGAAGCAAGCTTCTGCTTCAGGACACAGCCGACACAGCCTACGCAGAAGTGTTTACAAGTAGGTCATAAGTGACCATTAACTTTAAGTTTAATTGTCTCTGTGGCAACATTTGCTTTGCGGCAGCTGTCACATAACATTTCCACACTCTAGAACAATGTAAAGAACATGCAATAAATGCTTTACACAATGAAGGAAACATTTTGTCCAGACCAGCTGGCATCCCATTTTTGGTTTGTGGAATAAAAAATAGTTTGAACCTATTGATTAAAAACAGAGACAACAGGTTAAAGAACAGAGGGACGTCACTGCCTCTCATCTCTCGCAACACAATTTCCTTGTTTATTATCTCTTTAAGTACATTTTAATTTTGTTTAGGTAGATCCCTGTGGTTTACTGGCTGTTACTGTCTTTCTAATGATCCTGTTTAACTTCACGCTTTTGAATAAAATCACAAAACGTGGAACATTTTGAGGTGCTGTAAGAACCATGCCGTGTTGAGATGAGCAACTAATATTTCTGTCGGTCTTCAGGTTGTCCAAGCACAGTAGCAGCAAAGACGGACGGTCACAGGACGAGCTCGAGCTGCCCAAAGAGCTGACGGAGGACTGGGCCAGCATGGAGGTCTGTGTAGACTGCAAAAAGTTTATCACGGAGATCATCTGCTCCAGCAAGCGCAGCCTGAACATGGCCACCAAGCGGGCCCGCCTCAACCGCAAAACCCAATCCTTCTACATGTCCAGCTCATCCAGCTCCATCAACTTCAGGCCTGTGGAGCGCACCATCAATGAGGTGTAGAAAACATTTGACACCATTAGCAGTTGGCATGAAACCAGTCCACCTCACCCTTAAGTTAGAAGCAGTGGCCCTCTCAGGAAAATTTACAATCATTAGTCTGAGCTCGACGAGACTGGTAACTGCCAGGTGATAAATTGACAGACATTTTTCTGTCTGTAGCAGCATTAATTCAGGGTACGTTGGATAAAATGAGCTGAGTCACAATAGTGAACCTTATAGGGGTGTGTGTTTGGCGTTTAATGTGGGAGCAAATGATAAAGAAAGCCAAAAGTACTAGTAATATCATGTAAATAGTGCAAAGACCCAATCAATGTCAAATATCAATACATTTTCCAGTTCCTGTTTACTTACAGCGCTCAGGAAAGAAAAAAAAAAAATGATTGTCCTTTTGACAGAAATGCACTGTAGAGCCTCTTGGCAGGTCTGCTGTCGTAGATCTCTGCCTGTCTCCGGTCCTTTCTTACCCTTCCAGCAACAGTCGTGCCAAATGATGCGTCTATAACTTCTTAGGCAGATTAAATGTGTCTTTGCTGTAATCTAAAGTTGCTAAGACACGTTAAGAGGTAACGAAATGTTTGAATTATTTTTCAGTGTGGGTTTTAGATTATTATTATTATTATTATTATTATTATTATTATTATTGAATAAAATGTATATTCAGTTCTGTGCCTGATGCCAAAATGTAATTTCTTTCTCTGAATGCCTTTTTGTAGTTTCAGACACATTGTACATGTGTGTGTGAAACTGAATCGGGGACGTTTTCATGTAATTTAAGTTTTGGTTTCTTTCTGTGCTCAAAAGAGGGCAGCAGAAACACACACGAAGGATTTGTGAATGTGTATATGCTGTAAATGTTAATTGTTCCAAAAATGACATTTAATATAAAAACTGAACTCAAAGTAAAATTTCACTATATTTTAAAGTTTCTGCATCTAGAGTTTGAAATTTTGGTTTATAATAAATGTTTCCGCCAGTGTACTCAGAGTTTATTTCCGTTGTATAGTTTATAAACTCTTCAGTGTTAACATCCCCCTCTAAATCACAAATAGCACTTTTTTTCCAACTATTTTTTTTTTGTTGCTTCTTTTTTGTTAAATTGATAATAATAAATATATTACTAAAATATTTGTTCTTCTGTGCCACTTTTAAAATGCGTGAATGGCTGCTGCTTGTTCCAAAATGATCATAAAAAAAAACAACCAAAACAAAAAAAACTAAACTCCACACAGTTGAACGTAGACATTTGATGTGTAGAAGTGTCATTACTGACTCTACTGGAGTCTGTGTTATTTTTATTTTATTTATGCATTTTCTTTTTGCTGTTTATCAAGGAGCTATAATAAAATGATCATGATTCCTACGTTTGACTCCACTGCCCTGTTACGTAAGGTAAAGGTGGTGGTAAATTACACGTATGGTCAACACGGCGACACGGTGACGTACAACAAACACGAGCATCGCCCTGCTGTCTGAGGACATCTCGTGGTTGAAAACCTGTATTGCCATCAGTTTAATTTGAAGAGATTCTCGACTGACGCATCCATGTTTTATTTTTGTTTTTTGTCTTTTATTTGATAACTAGTCCAAACTAAAACGGACTGCTTGCACATCATTACTCAAATCTGTCAAAGCTGTTGGACTTTTCAAGTGAAAATTTAAGGCTGCGGTGTTTTGACGTTACTTCCAATTTGGTGTTTAAATCCAAAGACGACAGGCTCTCTGTAGCAATTCTGCATCACTCTTGGCTGTAGAGCTTCAAGCCTTTCTTAATCCTGCACATATATTTCATGAACACCGGGGATAAAGCTGCAAAATGACAAAACACTATCTCGCCAGAGCACGACGGGGAAACCTCTGCGGTTATTCCAAACTGGTGCACTAGTGGACATTTCTTACAAAAGGTTTTTTTTCTCTTTTGTTTTTTTGTATGATCTGAGTCTAATAATGACCCAAAGGGTATTGAACACAAATCAGGACAGCCGGTCATTGATTAATTTTAGATTTTCATGATAAAACAAAATGAGACTATTTGCTAAGGATTTCCCAGAGATGACGTGTTTCTGTTTTCAAAAAGTTTTCAAAAACCATCAGACGGGGAAAAAACAAACTGTGAAATGTGTTTTAATGCAAAAAAACAAACAAAAAAAATATATATATAAAGCAACAGAGGAAAAATATGATTTGAAATATGAGCTCCACCTCAGACGGGCTGAATTTGTCTATTCTAAAAGGAAAAAAAAGCAAACGAATATACATTTTTATCATCTAAAGTACATCAAATAAAAAGATTAATGAACCCAGAGAGATCTAATGAACAAGGAAAAAAAATACTAAAAAGATGTGATCTTCAGGCCTTCAGGCAGCACTGCATTAAAAATAGACACGACTACTTTGCAGAAATCACTTCCCTTTTCTCAGAAACCGTCCAGACAACTGCTCTCACTGAACAGAAATACGTCATCTGTGGCAAATACAGCGCAGGAAATCATTAGCAAATAGTCTCATTTTGTTTTGTTATCATGAAAATCTAAAAATAACCAATGACAGGCTGTCCTGATTAGTTTTCAAGACACTTTGGGTCATTATTAGACTCAGATCATACAAAAGGCGTGAAAGAAAAAAAATGTATTGGAAGAAATGTCGCACCAGTTAATTGCTGTTTCCACAAATATAAATTACAACCTGTTAAAATGACATAAGAAACTTCAAATGCAGTTTTTTAATATCAACCATAAAAGTCCCTTGTGGTGCACAGAAGCTGCAAAATGCTCCCTGCTTTTGCATTAGTGTTTCCTTCTGTTAACTATAATAGCACGCACAGAGCTGGCAATAAAATGCTGTCCCTGGATGGGCTAGTAACAGACACTGAAAATAACCTGCCAGGCCACAGCCTCGCATGTGTGAGGGGTGACCCTCACACACCGGTTCCTAGGGAAAGAAAGCAAGCAAACACCGGGGTAGTAAATGGTCTGAACATACTGAGCATTTAGCAGCAGGTTGCTGGTGCTGATCTTAAACGCTGGCCTTAATGAGTGAGTCGATCACATGAAATCCAACGATGAATCCCAGCGTGAATAGTTTTGTCTGTTTTAGTTCACGGTGTGTGCTGCTATAATCTCACCTGAGCCTCAGTTATCAAATGTACTTCCTAACATACAGACTAAGGCCCAGCCTGTGCTCGTTAATGTCCTCTGGGATGAAACTGCCTTTCCACTCTTTCTGTCAGGTAGGAGTGAAATCTGATCCCAGATCTCTTCCAAGTCTCCGGGGAGAGCGCTGACGGAGTTCGTCAGAGAGACTCTGCAGATAAGAAAGTGACTCGACAGGCCAAAAGGTTGCGTGGTCACATTGTAACATAAAGCAGTGCCGACAACATCACACCGCTGTCAAATGTGATGCAGTATGTTAGCAGATGTGCTGATTTTAGCGAAGTGTGGAGAGCAAACGTGTCACTTGATAGTCAGAACTGGTTTATGAATCAGCCTCCGCACTTGTCCCTTTTGCAGGAACGGGAAAATGACTCAGCCTGCGTGACAACAATTGGAGAACCAAAGCAAAGTTAATCTCTGTGGGCATAAAAATAAAAAAAAAAAAGAAAATAAAAAAATCATAAAGAAATAAGTATCTGAATTTGTTCTAAGAAAAAAACAAATAAAAGCTACAGACGGTCTTTAAAAGATAGACAATGAGACCATATACCACAGATATTCCAGCAGGGTTATGTTATTGTTACCATGCCAGCACTCGTGGCCGAGGGCTGGAGCTCAGCTGTGAATGCATCCTCCACAGGACAAAAAGGGTTTCAGGACGGAAATACAAAGGCTGAAAATCTCCCAGCACTGTTTCTGCTCCTGCCTCCTCTAAGCAGGTCATTGCAGCATCCCCAGGCACTTGCACATTGTCACATACCCTCACATCAACATACAGTAGCAATGAAAATAACTTTCTTTATCTAACTGCACTTACGAGCACTGCAGAATCAAAAGAATAGCCCAACTGAACATCCTTTTATCTGACTTTTGTATACAGTAGCAAACTCTCTGTAGAATTATGTACTGAACAAGCTTTTTTTTTAATTTAAAGAAGAGAATATAAGGCTCTAAATAAAGCCCTACAGCTGGAATAATGTTAGTAAATAGTTGTTCTTTGCAAGATGTAATCAAATAGAATATCTGCATGAGCTTGTTTGTGTTGTGTGAAAGCTTTTCTCGTTGAAAAGTTTGCTCTGATAAACACGTGGGTCAAGGAGGAATGTATTATTTACCAAGCGCAAAGTTGAACGTTCCACTTTCCTTTTGCATGTCAAACCGAGCTCAGAGATTCACTTAAAGGCACTGTGTTGAACCAAAACAGAAAAGTTGACTGCAGCTGCCACACAGGGTGACGTGCTGTTAAATAAAAGTCTGGGAGACGGAAGCGCTACCACTTTTGGTTAACGTCAAACGAGGGCAGCTGACCTCAGAAAGAGCTGCACGCGTTACATACAGTGTGTCTGAGAAACTACCTGTTGTGCAAACTGAACTATAGCTCATCCTCTCTGGGGGTTTTCTCTTCACTTTTGCCCCGCGTGTCTTGGTAATGACATCTCTGCACAGGCTCCTCTGAAGATGGACGCCGGATTGGCCGCTATGCAGCGTGATGGAGAGCTGCCAGGCTCAAACAATTTCCCTCTGATGAAGACTGCCAACAAATCAGGGCAAAGAGCAGGTGGAGAACATGCGACTGAGAGGGTCACGGCGGGTTGGGCCTGTTGGAAACACAGACGAGCGGCAGGGAGCCGTGGTCAAAGAGCTTGTACGGCAGAGAACCTTTTGAGGTCCAAACATCTGTTTTTGGGTCGTAACACTCGAAGCAGTCCGAGTCCTCGATGACGTCGTGACCATTGAGGATGCGTCCACCGGTGACGTAGAGCTTGTTATTGATCACTGTTGCGCTGTGATGCATTCTTCGCTCCTTCAGGTTTTCACACTTGACGAATTTGTTGGCTTTGGTGTCGTACGCAATCATTCGCCTCGTATATCCTGAAAATTAGATTTAAGACACATTTTAATAGATAATTGTGAGACTTCACGTATGGATAATGTCTTTCACTTTTGTTTAACGCAGCGATGAACATCTAATCCTGAAAAATTGTTGCCCTCAAATCAGATTGACAGCGCCCAAAAGTGAGCAAATCTGAGTGGAGCTGAGCTTTTCCAAAAAGATGTAAGTGCAATAAATTTAATTTAAATTTAGTGCTGAGTCATGATGAGTGTGATCTTAGTGGGCATCTAAAAACAATTATACATATATGCACTATTTCTGGACTACATGTTAGTGAAACATTTGGTAAAAACTCAAAAACAGCTGTTTAAAAGGAGAACTTAAAAAAATCTGTTTATTTGTAAAGTCAAATCTTTCTGTTCAGATCATTTAAAAATCCTTCCACATACAAAATGTTGACATCTGTACACTATATTGCCAAAAGTATTCGATCACCCATCCAAATAATCGGAATCAGGTGTTCCAATCGCTTCCATGGCCACAGGTGTATATAATCAATCACCTCGGCATGCAGACTGTTTTTACAACTATTTGTGAAAGAATGTGTCGCTCTCAGGAGCTCAGTGAATTCCAGTGTGGAACTGTGATAGGATGCCACCTGTGTAACAAATCCAGTCATGAAATTTCCTCACTCCTAAATATTCCACAGTCAACCTGCATTATATGAACATGGAAGTGTTTGGGAACGACAGCAACTTAGCCACAAAGTGTTAGGCCACGTAAACTGATGGAGCGGGGTTAGTGGATGCTGAGGCGCATAGTGTGAAGAGGTCGCCAACTTTCTGCAGAGTCAATCGCTACAGACCCCAAACTTCATGTGGCCTTCAGATCAGCTCAAGAACAGTGGTCAGAGAGCTTCATGGATGGGTTTCCATGGCCGAGCAGCTGCATCCAAGACATACATCACCAAGTTTAATGGAAAGCGTTGGATGCAGTGGCGTGAAGCACTCTAGAGCAGTGGAGACACCTTCTCTGGAGTGATGAATCACACTTCTCCATCTGGGAGTCTGATGGATGAGTCTGGGTTTGGCGGTTGCCAGGACAACAGTATTTGTCTGACTGCATTGTGCCAAGTGTAAAGTTTGGTGGAGGGGGGATTATGGTGTGGGGTTGTTTTTCAGGAGCTGGACTTGGACCCATACTTCCAGTGAAAGGAACTCTGAATGCTTCAGCATACTGAGACATTTTGGACAATTCCATGCTCCCAACTTTGTGGGAACAGTTTGGAGCTGGTCCCTTCCTCTTCCAACAGGACTGTGAACCAGTGCACAAAGCAGGTACATAAAGACCTGGATGACAGAGTCTGGTGTGGATGAACTGCACTGACCTCAACCTGATAGGACACATTTGGGATGTATTAGAGTTGAGACTTAGAGCCAGAGCTTGTCAACATCAGTGTGACCTCACAATTGCTCTTCTGGATGAATGGTCAAACATTCCCATAAACACACTCCTAAACCTTGTGGACAGCTTTCCCAGAAGAGTTGAAGCTGGTATAGCTGCAAAGGGTGGACCAATGTCATGGACCGATGTCATATTGAACCCTATGGAACTGGAATGGGATGTCACTTAAGTTCATATGCGTCAAGGCAGGTGAGCGAATACTTTTGGCCATATAGTGTATCTAAAAGAGCCCATACTATGTTTTTGGGTGCATATTAGTATATGTTTTTGCATGCTTTAATACTAAAAAAAAATTTTTTTAATCAAGGGATTCAGTATGTTCCCACCAGTTAGATAACTGGTCGTACGGTGATCTTGAGTTTTATAAAATGCGCCTTATAAATAAAATGTATTAATATTAATAAAAATGGAGGAGTGTATTATTATTTTTGAAGTTTTCATTACATCAATAAGTAATGGGAGAAAAATTAACCCTACATAACACCCAGAAGGAAAGGGAAAAACCATAAAAAGATATATCATCCATCCATTATCTATATCTGCTTATGCCTATTTAGGGTCATGGGGATCTGCTGGTGCCTATCCCGGCTCTCTTCAGATAAAAGTAACTAGTACACCCTGAACACCCTGGTGGTTCATTGTAGGACCAAACAGAGACAAACAACTACACATACTCACTCCTATAAACAATATAGAACCACCTATTAACCTAACAAACATCTTTTATGGGAGCAGGTCAGAGTACCTGGTTAAAACCCACACAAGCACAGGGACAACATGCAGACTCCCCACAGAAAGGCCCCTGGTGTGTGAAGGACAAGAACTTCTTGCTGCGAGGCAACAGTGCTAACCACCAAGACCCTGTGCTGCCTGCACATGACATCTTTATCATAAAGAAATGTAACTGCTGGATGCAACAAAGATGCTCCGTCCTTTGATTTCTTTAAAAGCTCATCTACTTTTCCAGAGAAAGGTGTGTGCTCACCTCCTACGATATAGATCTTGTCCTCTATGAGAGCAGCAGGAGCACAAACATTTTTCACCGTTCTCGTCTCCAGTCTGGACCACAGGTTACGAGAGATGTGATACACCTGTGTCACAACACAAACATGAAATGTGACTCTGTACGCACCAAATTATTGTTTAACGTGCTGGGACTTCTACAGCTTTTTAGCTTATACGTTTTCTCGCTGTTCATAGTAGTTTTTTTCCTACCTGAATAAGCCTGACTGGGTTCTGCATGGCGTCCTCTCCTCCAAAAACATAGATCCTCTGATCAGTGGCTGCAACGGCTGGATGGAGCACTGCCGTGGGCATTGGTGCCATGGCTTCCCATTGATTAAACATGCTATTATACCTCTCTACTGACTGAGTTATTCGCTTGTTGACCCCTATGCCTCCCAGCACAAAAATAAAGTGTAAATAGGACACGCTTTGGTGGGCGTATCGTGGCTCCAACATGGGCTCAGCAGTCCTCCACTGGTTAGTTTTGAGGGACAGTGTGTAAACTGTGGCACTGACTGAGCTGTCACCTGAGGTCATACAGAGGCTGAGGCCTCCAAGCACGTAGAGGATGCTGTGAATACACACATATGCGGCCTTGTAGAGGCGCAGTGGGAGCTTGGCCAGCCACTGCCAACGATGAGTCCTTTCGTCGTACAGAAGAGCTTCTCGTGATGTCTGCTCATTGTTTTTGCGTCCTCCGACTACCACCAGCGTTTCTCTGCAGGTGTAACGTCTTGGCGTGGTCCACAGTGGCTTCAGCTCACGACTACACTTGGCACTGGCTGTAAGCATAAGGCGGCGGACCGAGTCGATTATCTCAGTGCAGAGGGTGGAGGACTGCACCAGCGGGTCATTGGCAATAAACTGGAAGAGGTAGGTCGGGTGGATGTAGCGCAGACGGACCCTCTTGAAGAGATCGTGGATGGCACCACGTCGTGAGAAGGGGTCATGGTGGATCCATGCCAGGAGGGTCTCAAAGACTTGCTCCTCCTCAGCACAAAGGCGGTCATCCTCCAGGTAGCACATCAGCTCCGGAAGAGACAACTCACAGAAATCCTCTGTGGCGGCTACATCGGAGAAACACCTCACGGCCATTTCCTTTGCTCTCTCCTTCAGACTCTCACAGTGAAGGATCTCTGATAAACGGATCATGCTCAGACAGTTCTCTGGACTCAGTTGCTCCTGGAGGAACATGGAGCAGGCCTCAAAGAGACCTCCATAGTGAAGCATGGATGCTGCCTGCATGAGTGGGAGCACAATCTCCATGGTAACAGAGATGCAGCCTGTGTAAACATAGTGCACAATGCCAGTGAGGACATTTGGAGAGATTCCCTTCAGATTCACACGCGTCTGGCTGCTCTCCAGGAAGTTGCTGCAGAACATTGCACGAAAGTATGGGCTGCTGGAGACCAAGACGTTCCGATGACAGGGAATCTCCTCTTGCTCACTGCAGAGAAGGACGTCTGTCAGGATACGCTCTTGCCGGAGGATGTTGAGCTGTCCAAGAAGGTGGCAGGGAAGTTCAGAGTCTTTGAAAGAGAAAACTTCCTGAAGTCTAACAGCCATTCTGTGGGAAGTGGAAAAAGAGGAATAAAGCTTTTTAGTGAGAAGAGGTGGATATATATATATATATATGTATATACTAATACAGTATACTGAATATTTTCTCTGTGAGTCGTTGTTTGACAGTCTCTGATGCCTGAAAAACTGGCCTGCTTGCAAACAAACCTCAATGGGTCAAATTTAAAAACTGTCCTCTAGTGTCAACTCCAAATTCATCTCCTTCAAACTTAAATCTGATGAGCAAACTCAAAAGGTCGATGAAAAGGTAATGATACAGAAATACTCAGTTGTGTTAGTAAGTTACTGAGTCGATGATGAGCAACCTGAAAATTTGAAAACAATGTGAGATTCAACTGGTGCACAATTCATTGTGCTCTAAATTAATATGAAAAACCACAGGATAGGATACTGCAAATAATTCATTCTAAATGAATAAACAACTTTCAAAAGCAACATAAAGAAATGAAATTCTAATGCACACTTTTAAGGAGTTTATATCTACGGTTTACTCTGGAATCATATCAGAGACTCGTGTCTTTGAATCACAGCGTCGTTCGTTTCATTTATAAAGCTGATCCAAATGATCTTGATGCATTCGTCCAGCTTTCAGCCACATCTGGCATCTGGCTGCACGTCACTGCTAACATTAAAAGACTGTGTCAACACGCCATCTGTGTTTGTCTCCTTGTCACTCTGAATCTCTCCCTCTGGACACGTCTCTCCTTTGCAAACTCTGTTGCTATTTTCTACATGTTGTGTTTTTCTCCTACCATATTCCCCCTCTCTCATGCCAGAGTCTGACTCGCCCCCGGTGGGAGAGTCTTTGATGATCCAGTATGAATTTCATTGGTCTATTAGCAACATTAAGTCTTCTAATCTTCCCCGGGGTCAGCCGTTGATTTACTACCACTTATGAAGCCCAGCCTGTCTGATATTTTTAGACACTTAATCATTATTGTGGTAGAGAAGCAGAACTTCTTTGTGAAGAGACATTACATTTAAAATACAAAGTCCAGCACTTTCTTTTCTTTCTGGGAATTAAATAAAATCACTTTGGAACATTACAGATTAGTGCCACTATAAAATTTGCAAAACCTAATTCACAAATACGATTCAGACAAAGACAGTCCGGTAAAATAATGCTCAAACGGTCACGTTCTGGTTCTCTGGAAAGCGCCCAGAGACAACTTGTGTTGTAATAGGCGCTATATTAATAAAAATTGAATTGAATTAAAATAAAAACACAGCTCACACTTTAGTCTGTAGAAAGAAACTTCTCCTCAGTAAATAAGGACACAGTCAAGCAAATCAAAGAACACTGCTGCGATACAAGAGAAATGACCTCTATAAACATTACATGATAAAATTTAAAAGCAAAACCGATGAGTTTGAAAGGAATAAACCTGTTATCAGCCCATCAGCAGTATTTGTGACGGGGTGAATCCTTACCTCCTGGACAGGAATCCAAACTTTCCACAGAGTCTTGTCAGTGAGTCAGAAAAGTAAAAATTCAGAAAAGAAAACAGATAAAATGTTAGAGAGAGAAACCAGGGAAGAAGCACAACACAGAGAAACTACAAGATTGTAGCGTTAAGCGCTGTGGAGTTTGCCATGAGGCCACTGTGTACATTCCTTCTTCTAATAATAGCCTCCAGGCCCACCGTGACTCCAGTCAGGCCTCTCATGTGACACGGAGCTGTTTGGCACCGCCAGGATCCAGTAGAGGGAGTGTTTACAACGACAGGGAGAGTCAACACAGGGTTCTGACTCAGCCTTCATGCCACTCAGGCCGGTTTTTCAATCAGAGCACCCCTAAACCGGTAACCTTATGTCTGTTGAAGTGTTTTAAGTCCTCCTGCCTCCTCTGTCACGCGTGTAATCTAGGTTGCAGGCAAACACAGATCAGTGCTGATGGATCAGGTTGATGAGGAGAAACTGCAGGAACTGGGATCTGCGTCTTCATGACGTGGACGTATTAGGTCCTGGTTAACGAAGGACCATGTATTTAACATGACTATTTTGGACTACTCCTCACACAGGCCTGTTTTTAGTCAGCTGTATTAAAAAGGTCAGCTGTTTTTGCCTGTTTTTAGTCAGCATTTATTCATTATTCATTATTAAAATGTGATCAAGTAATAATCAACAATCTCAAAAGGTTTCACTGGACCTCTTTTCATGGTTCTTGAGGACATTTCACCTGTCACCCATGAAAAAAAAGTCCAATAATGATTCTGAAATATATATAATTCACTCAAAAGTCCTTTTTTTTGGATTGTAAGGTCAAACAGAATATCTGCGTAAGTATAGATGTCAGAAATAATTGCTTGGGGACGATGGAGGTATTGGCTCTCACAAAACATCTTCTAGTGTTGAATACTGAGCTGAAATATGTCCATTTGTTATGTCATAATCTTATCTTTCTTCTTCCTCTTTTTTTCTTTTAGAGTCAAAGGCCATTTTTTGTGGAGCTGCGTGACCTGAATTCTTTATCTCAAAGCGGGGGCTTCATCTGCAGCCTCTCTCTCCCCTCCAAGCAGCTCACAAGGCAGCCAAATGAATTATTGCCATGTTTGTTTAGCGGCATATGACAAGGAACTGGAGTTACATGTGGGTAGATTGAATGACATAGCTGCTAGAAAGTGAGATGTCGACAGGTTGTGACATAAAAGCACATGCAGCTCTGGGGACGGTGAAATCCTACACGGACACCAGTTAGATGATGGTCTTTGCAGCAGGCTGGGGGAACAGTGAAGTTAAAGATCTAACTGAAAGCTCCCATACAAAAAAAACAAAGATTACAATTTTCAACTTTTGCTGAATAGTACTGGATTAAAAGTTACTTTACTGGCATATTGTGTCTGTTTCTGCTTCCAAATGGTTAAGACCCAACTCAGTTACAAAGGATTTATACAACGGTTTATCAGGACTTTGCACCGTACACACAGCTGCTTTAAAAGCACCTATTTCAGCTTTAGCCATTTTATTTCATTCTTGCATAAACAATGATGACTCTAATTCATGACACATTTTGCTTTAATGATTTTTCCACTGAGGGTTGCATACGGCCTTGTCACAAATACTTTAGCCAATAAAAAGAAAAAAACTTCACTGCATCTTGCATGCAATCCGATCACATCTGAGAACGTTTCCAGTTACAAACATTTCTGGACTCTGGCATTAAAACCTTGGTCCGACTGCACGTCTCCAGGATGCTGACTGAAAACATTGCTTGGTTCAGGCTCAAATCCCTGCTGGTCCAACTGCTCAGTCGACCTGATTTGGTGCTGAAAAGAATCAATCAACATTGTATGCTGATTAAATATGACAAACATACTAGTAAATGCAGTAACTGCATTGATTAAGCATTAATTAAAACTAGTAGGTTGCCATAGTGATGTGGCCAAATAGAACCCCCCCTCCCCCTGCTCGAAATAACGCACAATCCCGCTCGTGCTCGTGCTGTTTGCGGTCGGACACCTCTGGGTCGAGTTGTGACAACCCTGATGGGTATCGGAACCTTCCCGTCGTCTTCTCAGCGCCGCGCTCTCGAACTTCCATTCAGCTTCTCGGTCACGCCTCTACAGGAAGTGACGAGCGTAGCCACGAGCGTGACGAACGCCTGGTTCGAAAATACAACAAGGAAGTGGCTGTTTATTGAAAAGGGAGATTATAACCGGATAAAACATCTCCTCAGACCGGGGACCGCTCCACTCGGCTGTTGGGTGTCGGGGGGGGGGAGGGAGGCGAGGTCGCCGTGGACTCACACGAGAGCCCGCTGCTGATCGTCTCGAGGAATCCTGCTTTTGGCCAGCTAGCAAGCTAGCGATGAACACGGACGTGGAGTTTCACATCAGGCAGAATTACCCGTGGACCAAGCTCCCGGCCAACGTCAAACAGGTACCGAGCTCCCGGCCAACGTCAAACAGGTACCGCGCTTCCCCGGGACCGAGCTCCCGGCCAACGTCAAACAGGTACCGCGCTTCCCCGGGACCGAGCTCCCGGCCAACGTCAAACAGGTACCGAGCTCCCGGCCAACGTCAAACAGGTACCGCTTCCCCGTTTCCTCGGGTCACAGTGAGAGGCACCTGACCGGTCACTGCCACGGCGGAGATCTCCGTCTTCCAGGCGGCCGGGAGCGTTTCCTCTGCAGGGCTTTAACCGTGCAGCCGGAGCCACGACTGACCGTCGTTAAACTACAGCCATTAAGTCAACTACTCTGGCAGCACATGACAGATTGTTTGAGAGGAAGGCGCAGCACGAGTTTAACTCGTGGGTACCACCTGCAAATTTTTTGCATTCTCCGTGCATAGTATGTTTAGTCTTTAAACCGTCGAATAGCACAAGTGGTATTTTTCTTCCTTAAATCATTAAGGGCTTTCTAAAACCTCCTGCTGCGTAAACGCCGAGCCATCATTACGTCAAAATGTCGCGAGGAATTGCGGAGGCGGGTGCTTGTACATCCAAAAGATTTGTCCACTGCTTGAGCTGCCTTTATCCCTGTGCATCCTCAGGAAAGTTGGCATACCATCCAGACACAGTCCGACTCCAGACCTGATGCTTGTACCGGAATTGATTCGAGCTGATGCTCATTATTAGGGATGCAAAATTAGATTTTGACAATAGGTTTTTGTTGCTATGCTTTGGTAATGGATAGACGGCTATCCACTTGGACTATGATGTTTGCACATGACATAATAGTATATGGTGAGAGCAGGGAACAGGTGGAGGTATGCACCAGAAAGAAGTCAGCCGTAGCCAGACAGAATACATGTGTGTTATTGAAAGGGACTAGAGTGGAGCGGTGATGTTACAATGAGTAGAGATGGAGAAGGTGCAGGAGTGTAAGCACTGGGGTTCAGGATGATGGAGAATGGAGCCAGGGTGGGGTGGATTGGATAGAGATAAGTGTCGAGCATAAAGTGTGTAGAGAGAGAAGCAGCAAGACTCAAACGGAAGGTCTGTAAGACAGTGGTGAGACCAGATATTTTGTATTTTAGATGCTGAGGATGGACAGGATTACCACATCATTTTGGAGGCAAGGTTAAAGAGGATAGATAACACTAGTTTGGACATATGCAGAGGATAGACGATGGATATATTGGTATAAGGATGCTGGTGATGGAGCTATGAGGCAGGTGGCAAAGAGGACGACCGCTTATGGATGTTGTGAAAGAGGACTTGCAGCTAGTTGGTGTGAGAGTGAAGGAGACAGAGGACAGGGTCACATAGAAGTGAATGATTCACTGGCTTTTCTCTTAAAGGGAAAAGCAGAAAGCAGAAGAAGATTTCTAATGGAGCCGCTATTATTCTGCATAATTCCTTATGTCCACCAGTACTGAGCACCTACTTGGTTTCAGTTTTGCTTTTCCTTGAATTTAAAACATGTGCCTTACTTATTGCAGGCGATGTGTAGAAAAATGTGCAAGAATGAGATGAATTATGAAAATATACAACCAAAATGTTCACCTTCCTCATTCTAAACTCCATCAAAAGCCATGCCTCCAACATCACGCATCCCAAACTCACTGGAACTATAGTGAATGTCTCAGGTGGTTTGGGGATATGCTTCCGACCACGTGACCCACGTTTGACCTATACGGTGGAGCATCCATTGTGAAAAGATAAAACGAAAAGAATCAGCGGTTCAACAGAAGAGCGGCGACCAAAACACCACCAAGACACACCAGGATTAACTATCACTACCTATGCAGCAGCCAGTGTTTTTATTTTTTTATTTTTTTCCTTTTTTGCCATATCGTATTCAAAGGGATTTACTTTCTTTTTGCCAACACTGGACACAGCAGATGAGAGCACGTAAATCATTTCCCATGGCCCGTTTCTCTGTTTTGCAATGCAACTGAGTTGTCTGCACTAACAAACTTGTGGTCGTCTGGATGAATATTCATATATAGGGTAAACTCTTATATTTGTGATGACTTTAACCAGAAGGTCCTCAGGGATTTGTGGCATAGGGGAGGAAAACTGTGTTTCAAGAGCCCCGGTAAATTTTGGCTTGGCAGCCGGGTAAAAAGATCTTGATGTTCACTTCTGTGCTTGCTCTGTCTGCAGAGTTTGGGGAACTCGCAACGCGAGTATGAGAAACATGTGCTCCTCTACAGCATCCGCAACCAGCTGCGGTTCCGCAATAACCTAGGTGAGCAAGACTGTCCCTCACTCCAGTACTAAATTCACTTGTATATGTATGATTTATGACTGCAGACTGTTTTTGCTTGTGACCTTCTGGTACGATTAGATAACTGTGTGTGTTTTAATCTGCACTGTTCATGTGCAGATTGAATTAAAGTGTCACTATATAAAAACGAATCTCTGACTGTGATCTGAATGCTGTCTGTTTTTAATGAACAGTGCGTCATGTGAAAAAGGATGAGCGCAAGTACTACGAGGAGCTGCTGAAGTACAGCCGGGATCACCTGATGCTGTACCCCTACCACCTGTCGGACATCATGGTCAAAGGGCTGCGAGTTACTCCATTCTCATATTACATAGGAATCATGGAGGTGAGTAACCTGAAGGCTGGGAAGTGTTACGTTGAGAATTTTATAACAGAGGAGCTGTTGAGCATCAACCACGTCTCTGTTATGAAATTCTCTGTGAGCTGCTTCTCGTTTGCTTCTATCGTTCAGTCATTACTGAGTGAATGGATTGTGAACTTAAAAGTACACTTTTTTTCTCTTCTTTTTTTTTTTTTCTGTTACGACAAGGCGTACAATACCTAGCTTTGCAGTCAGTGGATTTGGCATCAAAAACATTGAGATGGGTAAAATATTATTTTTAAACAGGAGAATATACTGCACATTAATAGATGTGACTTCAGTCGGGCACTAGGTGTCAGTCAACGTCCATGAAAGCCTAAAAGAGCGGCTCAGGGAGACACCAGGGACTGAGGGCGACCACTCAGGGAAAATCTACGCAGCAAGTTTTGCTGACAACTTTTAGGCCTTTGTCCGCATGATGACTCACACTGTTAGACTACGAAGACGGAGTTTGTGTGTTCACACACACCGGAAAGTGTTAAAAAAGAATTTAAAGAAGTAACGTAAGAAGTAATTTCTCTGAATTCAGTGCTCCTGTTATTTAGTTGGCGATACCAGATTTATTTCCACCACTTTGCAGCTCTCTGTTAACACACAGTGTGTGCAGACACCAGCTGCCACTTTCAGTTGCTCCATGTTTTCCAAACTTCCCATCTCAGTTGGGCAGCTGTGACCAACATGCCCCGTGTTCTGTCACTTTACTTATAAACACAAACAAAGACGAACCGTTTCTCTCAACTCACTTAACAGGGATTCACTTTTTTCTGTTTTTTCATACATATGTTAAACTAAACATGACCAGGCTTTAGCTGTGACTACTAAATTGCCAAAGGCTACGTCACATTCTTTTAATCCATCCTAAGCACTTAATGAAAATGGGGAGTAGAAATTAGCATGGCTGCCCAAATCGGTTAATCCTGTTATTAATCACCAGCAGGGGACGTAGAAAAGGGAGGAAAAAATAGTTTAATTCTCCTTTTGCCTTTCTTCTTTTTCTCTGTGCACCTCCAGGATATTATGAACAGCGAGAAGAGTTATGACTCCTTGCCCAACTTCACTGCTGCTGACTGTGAGTTTTTTTTTTTGTTTTTTTTTTAATTTTTCATTTTTGTCTCTGTTTTTCTCCTTCACTTCCAGTGTTGAAATGATTTTACTGGGGTTATGTTTACCTTCCACACCCACTCTCTCTGTGTTTCTTGTATCTTTTTTTATTTTTTTTATATTTCACCCCAGGCAAGCAGCGCAGTCACCATAAACGCATGCTAATTTTTAGGACGTTTAAAGATCTGAGTGTGAAAGAGTCATGAGTCCTTTGGAAAACTGCTTTCAACTTCTTTTAACATCCCTAAGGTGTATTTGACTTCGGTGTTATTCATAGCATTTTTCATTTCTGAAGTTTACATGCATATACCGTATAATGAAGCCAGAAATGAATTAAGCAGTCTTATTAAATGTGAATCCTGTGCTAAAGAACCTGAAAGTACAGTACAACTAAATGCTTTTAGGTGTTTGCTCCAACAGCACCTTCCCCGATGAAATACTCGGTTAACAATATTTTCCCATATGTAAGCCCTTTACAGTACTTTTAAAGATAGGACGTTTGTGCCGATTTTCCACCATATTTTCTATGCAAATGGCCCTCTGATATTTTCAATACACCTCTGTTCCACCTTGGAAGTAAATGATGGTGATAAATCAAAGAGGAGACAAGATCAGTGTGCAGATATGAGCCTGCATCGTGGAAAATGCTGCCCTTACCAACAATGCACCTGTCACTCAGGGGATTACACAAAGCCAGGATGTTGTTTGTAATCACGCCATTGATGAAGCGCTGGGCCACTGCTGTTAGGACCGTAAGAGTTACTTAACAAGGATAACTTTATGTTGCCAATACGACGCGGCCGCTGTGGAATAAGTGTTACTGTGCTGCCAATAGCCCAATCCAAATGTATTTTTCATTGATTTAAACCATTTTTTCCAAATCAGGTTTCACTGTACCAAACTCTTGGTCAAAGATGGCCATTTATTTTTCTATTAAAAAAAAAAAAGTTGTTAAATATAAACCAGTAAGTGATATCGCTTTTCCTATGTTAATTTTCTACATGCAGTCTAAAAAGGGGAACAAACTGTTTAGTTGCAATAGCAGCTTGATCAGGTTAAAGACGGCCCCAATGACGAAATGAGTATTTGATTATTTCAACATGCTCCCAAGCTTGATGTCGTTTATGGTTCCAGTGAAAAATAAGAAGAAAATCCTCGATTTAACAAAAAAAACTATATTGTTCATAATTAACTAATAGTTACAGTGAAAAAACATTTTACTTATTTTTTTCTCTACTTACTCTTTGGCAGCTTTATTGCAGATTTGAGATGTTTTCAGATTAACTACAGAGCAGGAGATGCATAAAACAAAACAAAAATGACCTGGAAATAAACTACCGCTTCACTCTGTTACTGGATCACAAGAAACTGCAGAACCCGATGAGCCGAAAGCTGAAAATCAGGAGCACAGGCAATACCAGTCTTTGACTTGCTGTTGTCAAGTGAAACGGGCTTTGGCATGTGTTGGTGTGCGACTGAGTCTTGGCACTACAGGACCGCCATGCTGTGGAGACAGAAGGCTGTCAGCCGGCGGTCATAGTTGTGCTCAGAGGGACCTCTCTCTGCTAATCTCACTGTAAGAGCTTTGGAAGTGTGTCATGCAGAAGTGGGTGGATGGAGAGCCAGAGGGAGTGTGTTGTGTCTGTGTCTCAGTCACAGTTTGATACCTGTGCTTTGTTTGGAGGCTCAAATACGCTCGTCCTTTACACGTTAGTCTCTGCACTAGCAACCACCCCAGCATAGATTTGCTCTGTCCACACAAAAAATAGGCTTTGCACCACAGACGGGATGCATTGACAAAGTGAGATTTTTAAGACTGATTCGCATCTGCACTGTTAGAAAACCCTGGGTCATACAGCAAGCGTTTTTATAAGAATCAGAAACTATGTGATAATTTTGTGATTTTTCGCTCCTTTCTAATACTGCTTCTCTATATGTTATAAGGTGGATAAATAGTGTGTTGACTATTGACTGTTTATGTAGGAGTTGAGCTTTTATTTTATTTTTTTTTTTTTTTTTAAATAAATGTGAATCTTGTCTAATTCCCAGCAGGAGTTTTTCTGTGTGGAGTTTTCATGTTTACCCTGTGCTTGCGTGGGTGTTCTCCAGGTACTCCGGCTTCTTTCCACAGGCCATAAACATATATATGTTAGGAGAATTGGCTATTCTAAATTATTACATAATGATAATGGATAGATGTGGAATCTGTGGGATGAGCAAGTGTTACCATTAGAAATTTAACATCATGTTGGAAATACTGAAAAAAGGAAATTTTGTTCCATGTAATTCTTAGCAGAAATTGTAATCTAAAAAAGTCAACCACTTTTTCTGAGGTATTGTTGCAGATATTTTTGCAGTCGTGTTCGTAGCCAGTGTGGTCATAAATAACTGCGTTTTAATGACCGTTTTTTCCTCACAGGTCTGAGGCTGCTTGGTATTGGGAGAAACCAGTATATTGACCTGATGAACCAGTGCAGGTCTTCCAAAGTAGGACACATTTGATATTTCCCTTGCTTTGTCTGTCTCTTTATTTATACATGGAACATGTATTATTACCTTCTGCTCCATATTGATTATTTGCAAGTATTGTAAATAATCTCTTTAAAAGTAGGAATTGCCCAAAAAGTCACACCGGTATTTTGTTTGACATTTGAAAATCCTTAGCTTAGAAATATTCATTCCGTAAAATAGCCTTAACTGGCTTATACAGGGTCACAGTCTTTATTTATTTATTTATCTTTTCTTTGGGCAGGCGGGGGGGTTCCTGTTGTAAAGGTGAAGGGTTTAGGTCCGGACTCTTTGCTGGATTGTCCATTTCTAAAAATGATGTCTCCTGTTCCCTAAAACCACTCTGTCAGTTTGAGCCCAATGAGTCCATCATGGAATATGTCATTGATGGTCAAAACCTGGTCATTCAGTACATGCAGGTATTCCTCAGTTTTTGCACACAAAATTAGGTAAACATGACCAAATGGAAGCAACCCCAGATCATAATGCTTGCCCCCAGAGACATGGACTATAGGCGCTAGGTATGATGGTTGCATTATTTCATCCACTGCTCCCCGGAGTTTTCATGTAGGATGTGGTATTCTCTTTTTTTCACTGCACAGGTTGGTCCAGCATAGAAGAAAGAGAATCGCATGCTCAAATTGCATGTGTTTAGGCATCAGTTGCTAAGTGACTAATAAGCTTTCCACGAAGTGCTTAGCACACATTGGCTTGTTTATTTTGAGTTGATGTGCTGGCACTAAACGTTCTTGGTTTAGATCACATATCAGCACCAGTTTATCAGAATCAATAACTGCACCTCCTCCATTGCTCCTTTGCCCCAGGGTGTCCCCCAGGGTTCAGTTCTCGGTCCTCTATCTTTATCCTGTACATTCTTCCCCTCGGAAACAATTTGTAAACTCGGTCTTTGCTTTCTCTGCTATACTGGTGACATCCAACTTTACGTTTCAACCAAATCTATTACCACAACCACCTGCTCCTTCCTGACACTCAGGATGGAGTTTTCAGTGGCCAGGTGGAAATTTAGTCTTTGTCACAGCATACCCTGAACATTAGACATCTTTGACAATAATTTAACTTTTGAACGCAGCATAAACTATATCACTAAAGTGACTTTCTTTCATCTCAGAAACACATTGCCTGTCTCTTCCCTTTCTATCATTGTTGCTGAAACTCTGACTCGTACTTTCATACTCACCCAAATTGACTATTGCAACAGCATTCTGTGTGGATTGGCATCCAAATCTGCTGCCAACCTCCCAACATATTCCTGCTCCTGCAACCAGATTACTCATGTCCTCTAGAACCTCCACCACCTTTCTTATGCCCAACACATGCAGTTTAGAGTCCTTCTCATCATATCATCACCAAAACCCTCATAATCAGGCCCCCTCCTGTCTCACTGACCTCCTTCACTGCCACACTCCCTCCGTTGTCTTCATTTCTCTGACGCTTCGCTTTAGAATTGTTTTTAATCTACTTTTATTTAATTTTGTTTATCTCTTACTACCGTATATATTATATGTCGGTAGTACTTTGTTTCTTTATACTGTTAGGCACAAACCTTGATTTTTAATTGGCCTCACTGATGAGTGGTTTTCTTCAGGCTACACAATGTTTTAAGTTTAGTTGTTAAATGAATGTGAAACTCCTCATTGCATTAACCATTTTTAGTTGAATTTAATCCAGATGCTGACTTTTGTTCCTTCTTTTAGGGCAGTTTGGGTAATACATACCAACTACTGAAAATAAAAGGATTAATGGCGGAGCCTACGATTTAACTCTCCTAGATTGTATAAATTTTAATGAAGTGTTGTTCAGCTGATGATTCCCAGTTACCTCTTGGACATAGAAATTTAAGTGTTATTTGTATTGAGTGTAAACTGTATTTGTCACTTTTATCTTCTAGGCAATGGGTTCATTTGTGGATGCGCCAAATAAATTTATGAAAAGTCCTTGCTCTGATCATAGATTGAGGGAAGCAGTCGCTTCCACTGTTTGTAGAAGAATTAAGGTTTTTATTAGTTTATGTTGATTCCAAAAAGCAATCTATGGGGACCTTTTTTAATATACAAATGCTGGTGTTTGGAGGATGTTTTATTTTGCCATTAAGGTTCTAACAAGCATCAGTTGCCAGAGTTTTATCTTAATGAATACAGAACTTAATGGTTTTCCTGACAATTTGACCCAAAACAATGACTTGTTTTGTCTCTAATTTTGTTTTTCTTCATGTTAATGATCAAACGCCTCAAATTAAAGCTTCTAATTCGAGAGTAAAGTTGATTATAGGTTTGTACTGCAAGAGTCTTTTTTTTGTGAATTGATAATGTAGTTTTACTTTGCTGAATGTATTAAAATACACAAATTATCGTGACCATTAAGACAAAGTAGTTCAAAAAATGGTACATTCAGAAAACAAAATAGATATCATGTGGGTACTTGCATTGTGGGTGCTGCTCATATGCTTTTACTTTAAAAGTCCACAGAGATGATATCTAATCCTGCAGTACGTCTTGCTTATTGGTTTTTCAATAACAGAAAAACATAATGTTTTCCAAAAATATTTAAAGACATTACTGCAATATTGATTTGGCAAAGATCTTAATGGGTATTATTGATGGTTTGTGTTCAGGGTGTTTTGATGTTAAACATGAGTCCTTTACAGGTCATTTAATGCTACTGACTCAATGTCACATCGCCTGTAAGAGATCAAAGCATTTTTAGTTTATGCCTTCAACATTTGTCTTTTTTCTTAGAAATTTTTCCGAAGGAAATCAGCAAGGGACCTGCTACCGGCGAAACCAGTAGAGATCTCTGTGGAGCCGTGGTGGGTGGCGCAGACGGGTTACATCACCGAGGATGACATAAGGGTGTGACAGAAAGATTTTTCTCTTATTTGTGTTTCTGTGTAGTTGAACAGTACATGTTAAACGTTTTATTTTAACATTATGAGTTTACTTCAGAGGCCTTTATTAACTCCCATTCCCCAAAATATGACAAGAAAAGACCTAGAAAACATGGTCATGTAGTCGATGCAGTTTAAAATATTACACTAAACAGATGGAAGCTTGCAGATACTTACAGATGTTACCGAACAGCAAGAGACCTAAGCTGCTGGACATCTTCTCAACCATAAAAATCTGATGGCGCACAAAAACACAGGAGGCGAGAACTCAACCATTTCTGTCACGCAGAGGAGAGGGAGAAGCACGCTAAAGGAGAGAGCCTCAAGGAAAGCTGAAAAATGGAGAGAGCAGTCAAAGGATGACCAATAGTCCAAAGAAAACACAGTGCTGAGCAGTACGATCATTGAAATGCAGGGTTTGATTGTAGGGCTTTGTCACTGAGGCTTGTGTACATATTGTTACCCTACAAAACAAATGATTTTTATCCTCATTTGTCAGTGACGTGCATGCACATCTCCCATCAGGTTACAGCCGTTCATCCCTCGAGCCCATACACACCACATAGCTGCAGTTCTGAAAAATATAATTTTCTTTGTTGTAAGGAAAAAACATTGGTGATTGTGACACATTTTTAACACATACTTAAAGTTTGGTCTTGTGTTGTGGTTTTTCCCGGATTGCAGATTTGTTCTGCAGCTGAGAAGAAAGCCATTGACAAGATGATCGATTCAGGTCCTCAGTTTGCTGGATCGATGGAGTACAATGTGGTCTTAAGTGAGTATTATATCATTTAACGTATGTCTCCTTAAACCTTCTGTGAGGAGTTTTTGTCTCCCCCATTGTTGACACAAATTACAGGTAGTTTTGCTTTTTATTATTGTGCATCCTGGCCTCTGATGGATTACGTTTGTTTTTCTTCTTTATATACTTTACATTGAACACCAACTTTCTTGTTTCATCTTTTTAACTTCAGAAGCATTTTTCTTAAACACTTCCCAAATTTTGCCCCCTAGGCTCTGTTGTAGTCACGTTTACTGTATCCCTTCATCTACTTCACTCTTCAGCTCTGATAAGCCAGCTATTGGGGGATTTATATAAAATGCATTGCTGGTGCTTCAAAAATGTCACCTGGGGTGGCACCAAATTTAAAACTCAAGAGGGCTTGAATTAAACAAGGTTAAATTGTATTTAAACGTTTTCCCCTCTAGCTGTATTACTAATAGATTTAGTTAAGAAATAAGAAGTTGTGCCATCAGTGTGCTTGTGTGAAACCCAAAGAAAGGGCACTTGGATTGGGGCTGTATCCATGCAGTTTTACGTTTAATTAGAGAGTAGTTAGATGCTGATAACCCTCTGTACTGGAGTGAGAACATAAGAATATTTGTTTGGGATTTTTACAGCTTTCGTCTGTCCTAACAGAGTATTTTTGTTCTTTCACTACAGGCTTGTACAACCGAGGCTTTATCTATCTAGATGTTCCCATATCTGATGACAGCTGCATCTCAGGTATCTCAGACATCTGGACATACATGAGCATTGTTGGTTATAGAGTAACGCTAATCCGAAATGAAGTATTATAGTTTAATTAATGAAAAATGAAGTTGTTTAAGAGAAGAATTGTTTATCACTGTTTTTTATTGGTTTTTTTTTTTTTCTTCAGTGCCCCCTCTTGAAGGCTTTGTCATGAACCGCGTCCAGGGTGACTACTTTGAAACACTTCTGTACAAAATCTTTGTGTCCATTGATGAGCAAACAAACGTAGCAGAGGTAGGGTTTAGAAATATCTTCCCTGATTCTCTGCTTCTATGTTCCTTTAATGTATTAATATGGTGTCTGTGTGTATATCTGCTTTTATTGATAAACTTTTCAACCAAGGCCTTGTTTTTGTTTTGATTTTTTTTTTTTCTTTCTCTCCCTTTAACTCCCCTCAGCTGGCGAATGTGCTGGAGATTGACTTGGATTTAGTAAAGGTGTGTAACCATCCAGTTTCTACATAACATGAGAGTCCTTTTGAGAGGTTTAGACTGATGTCTCTACCTTTTAGAAGATCCTCTAAGGTTGAATATTCTTTCTTTAACTCGGTTTGTGCACTGCATCTTTAAAGGATCTCGAAATGCCAATCTCCTTCCTTCTTATGTGCTTTGTGATATATAAAAACAAACAAAAAAAAAAAAAAAAAAAACATCTTTTGGATGCACTATAGTTCTTAGTAACCTTACATGTACAGTGCAGAGTCCTTTCTGTCTGTGCGTACAAGACACAAAGACTAACCTTCCATTAGATACCCAGGAGACGGCCTATAAAAGAGCAGAGCAATGACTTGGAGTTTAAGAAACAATAAAGACAAAACATCTGACGAGCCATCAAAATGGATCCTCTCTCCTGAGAGCGTGTGCTTCCTTTTTGAAAGCAGTGGGAAGCAAGTTGAATGCAAGCCGAAGGGCTTAAGCTGCATCATGGCCCAACTGCAAGAGGGAGCAGGGTCTCTTCGAGTGTCTGAGCGTAATTTTGAGAGAGAACATTACATTACATCTTTCTATGTTAAAACAAGAAATCATGCATCACAAAAGCTTTTATACTGACTGAAAGAATAGTTGCATTTTTTTCATGTCTGCTCCCTGATGTTTTGTTCATTTCAAATTAATTGATAAAAAAAAAACGAGGGAACTTTTACCAGGAAATGTAAAAACATTTTTCCTAGAAGTCATGGCGATCTGGTTCAAAGCTATTAAAACTGATTATGTGGAGTCATTACTGCCAAAGAAGGTTCAAGCATCGTTAACTTCAAGGTTTTGTTTCTTTTTCAACCAGCACTTGTGAATGGGTGTATTTGATGAAGACACAAGAAATTAAAAGTGATGTGTGATTGGTTTTTACAACATTGCTGTTGTCCATTACTGTGACTTAGAGGAAGATCTAATCACATTTTTTATGGCAAAAATAATGCAGGAAACCAGTAAAGTCCAAGGGGTTCAGATACTCTTGAATTACTGCGTAGTTTCCTTCACTCACGTCCAAGACGACCTAACACTGCAGTTTATTACATAAACATAAAACACTGTTTAGAAGTCAATCTAAATCAGTGATTCTGGCTCACAGAAGAATAAATCCAGGGAATTAGAAAACGTGTTGGTCCATTTGAGGAAGGAGGTCTGAAAGACGCACTCAGCCTGAGCACGTCTTTGTTTTCAAATGAATAACTTACTGATTTTCCTAACCCTAATTTAAGTTAATAACATTTAAAGCTAAGCTAGGAAAAAGGTAATTACAAGACCCCCAAGCCTACCATTAGATAATGTTGCAACAGTTGTATAGTTGGTTCACTGTACAAGGTAATATTTTGTCCTAATACATTATGATTTATTACGTCCCCTAATGCAGGATTTTTCATGAGCTCCTTGTTCCTACCTTTTGTTAATGATCACGGTGTTCTGGGCCAGTTGTAGTGTCGCTGTCTTTGCTGAAGGTTGGAGTTTAACCAGGTTTTAAATGCTTATGTGATCCCGTTGCATTTTCAGCCCCCGTTGCTCTGCCGTTTCACCTGCAGCTGAAGGTTACCTTGACCTCAATAGCAGTGTCTTTAAAAAAAATACCACAACTCGCATGACCCAGTGGTTTCTCGTCTTTCAAGTTTTAACTAGAGTTGAAGTCATTTGTTTACAAAGAGGTGAAATTTATCTCACCTACACACTAATTCTGTTAATATTTACATTGTTTTAGGCCCATGCAGGATGCGGCCTCTAAAATAAAGAGCCACAGAAAATATACGTCTTCAGATAATAATCTGAGCAAGATACTAATCAGGACCAAGAACACACAAAGTGTCTCTTAAATCTGATGAACATTTAGGCAAAAACGTAAGCAAAAAACAAAATTCTTGATTAGATGATTGAGATAAAATCTTTGTACATAAAACAATTTAATGACTGCTGATTCAAAAGGGTAAATCTCATTATCGTAGCAGATCTCTGCTTTCCAGATATTTCCGCAGCAGATGAACCCGTGTTTGCGACACTACATTAACACAGCCGCACAGATGTCGGCAGATGTCTTAAAACATCTAACTGAGCGCATTTATTACGTCTGTTTATTTCTGTTTAATGTGGATTCTTGCTTTCCAAGTTGTCCATGATGTGCCAACTGCTGTTCCTTTCCTGCGGGCTTGAGCATCATTTTTCTGTGTTTTTATCAGAACGCTGTTTCCATGTACTGCCGCCTCGGATTCGCTGTAAAGAAAGGTCAAGGGTTCAGCTCTGACCAGCTCCACCCCACCTGGAAAAATGCCCCATCTGTTAACAGACTCAAGTATGTGCTGGTCGTCCAGAGCGCTGCTCTTTTGCCTTACAATTATCAGTAATTAAACCTCCACTATTATTTTTAATTTTAAATTAATTTTTTTAACTAACAATAGTGCATACAGGATGAACATGTCAAACCTTTCACGAATACATTCGTCCATGAAATTAATCTTGTGAATTTACATTCTGTCTTTGCGAAAGATTTCAGTCAATGAAATATTTAGTGAGTTTAGGTTGACACTGGGGTTCATTGTGCCCTAAGACTCTGTGCTCTTGTTGTAGGAGCACAATGGACCCCCAGAAGATGCTGCTGTCCTGGGAGCAGGGCAGTCCCGTCATGGAGGGAGGCTCTTCAGCCACCGACACTGACACCACAAGCCTGGAAGACCAGGGTCCGTTAGTACCTCGACCACCCTGCTTACACTCGCCGTCTTTGTCAAAGGCATCAATTGCATTGAAGTCAAATAACACATGCTGACGTATGAATACAGAGTGCTTTTTGACTTCAGAACCGCCAACATAAGCTCTGACATGTGAATAACTACTTGTCTGAAATAGTTTCATTTTTTTCCTAATTTTAATTCTGTTATGCACATTAAGGTGGTGTCCTTTTTCTGGCCAGCAAATTGGATTTTATCAGAGTGGATGTTAATTAACCACATTTACATGCAAATCTTCTAATATGAATCCGTCTGAGAGACAGCAGGGTTTGCTTTGGTCCCTGTGAGAACATGTATTTATTTTATTATCTTTTTTTTTTCTTTTAAAAAAACCATCTCCTAATTTATACAGTTTTGAAGAATAATTAAAAACATAATAATTAACATCTTTCTAAATTTCTTGTAATGTTAATTGTACTTTATCCAGGTACTGATGGTTCTCCTGTTGTTTGTGTGATTTATTGTATTTCTGCAGCTGATACAGCCAGCGTTAGCAGTCTGAGCATTCCAGCTGCACCCACGAAAAGGATCGCGTTTCTCTTTGACTCCACACTAACAGCCTTCCTCATGATGGGCAACCTGTCTCCGGTTCGTGACTGAACCTGAAACTGAAACACAAAATAAGATTCTCCTAAAGCCCAAAGAGACAGACTTTAATTGTATATCTCCATTTCTTTCTGATGTTGTCCCATTAGAACCTAAAGAGTCATGCGGTGACCATGTTTGAGGTGGGTAAGCTGTCTGATGAGACTCTTGACAGCTTCCTGGCTGAATTGGAGAAGGTGAGACTGCAGTATGAAATTGTTTCAGTCTGCACTAATACATTGCCTGATATTGTTTCTTGCCTTTTAAACACCTCTTAGCAGTTAGGATACTAACTGTGTGCTTCTTGAAGGTGGAGAGCACAGCAGAGGGTGAGGCACAGCGCTACTTTGACCATGCTCTGACCCTGAAAAACACCATCCTCTTTCTACGCTACAACAAAGAGCTCACTCAGGACCAGGGACCTGATATCCCAAATATAGGTAAATGTGCACGTTTTCAGTCTTTGTCAACTTTTTTCTTTAGAAATTAAAAGTTCATATAAAACTTATTGTATCAATGGGTTTTGCTCATTTGGTTCTGTAACTGTGAAGATGGTATTCCAGGTTTGGTTGGTGCTCACTGCCTTCAACCTTTCACAATGAATTGCAGCATAGAAACTTGTATTATCATCTGCTAGATGCATACAGCTCCACACCTTTATTAAAGTTCATTCTGCAAATATTTAAAACTGACAATGTATTCATTATTTCATCAGGTTTCCAAAATTAATTCCTGTTACAGTTACAAAATGAACATGTGCTTAAAGTGCACACTACTTTTTCATGGAAGATATTCACATTTATATTGTATTTAGGATTTAAAAAATATATATTATCTAACAAGTAGGAAGCCTCTTTCTCAGGGCCTCATTGTACTTTGATGAATAAATATAACTATAAGGATTTTCTGCAGTTACTGCCTGAAACCTATGAACATCACCAAAGAATGCAACGCGGCTATAAATCTGTCCTCAGTTGTTTTTTGTTTTTTTTGTGTCTGTTTGCATTTATTTCCGCAACTGACCTGCAGGTTTGATCCAATTTGAGATCAAGTGAACAACTCTGGTTATCTATTAAAAAAATAGCAGTTTAATTTTGCAATGTCATTTAATTTAGTGTGTATGAAATTAATTATAATGTTAAAAAGCACATGACATCTCTGTGGAAAAAAACAAACAATAACTGAGGTAACTTAAATTAGGTAACTGCAACTGATATTTCCAATTTTTTTTTGCCATTAAACTATAACCAAAAGGATTTTCTGAGCTGTCATTAACTCAGTTGTTGCAAATGATTCCTGTTTATCTACTTTAACTTTATCTTGGTCAAAGAAAACTAATAAGTAATTAAAAGCTGGGAAGCAACAAAGATATTTGTGCAACTATTGGCAGACTTTGTTTGTGACAGTCACTGCTATCTTTTACGGTTATTCTCCGCGCCTGGATAGTTTCTCTTAATATGCTGCTATAAATGAGTGAAGACAGAGTGAGGCTGCGTTGTTCGTGTGGTCTCTCCCTCTGTGCCACCAGATGCTGTTTGTTTAGTTTGGCTGCATGCCTTACTTCTGATTGTCTTATCTCTCAGACGTTACTCTTCTGCAGTGTTTCTCTGCTGACTGAAGCTCAACAGATCCCATGATACTACAGCAGTCCAACTCTTCATTTAAGAAGTGAATACAGCAACAGAAATATTTTGTGGACTTGGACTGGACGGTCTTATGTTTTGCTATCCATAACTACACTGGAAAATCTTTGATTAGAAAACTGACTTGTGAATGACGCAGTACGCCAAAATACGTTGCAGCTGCTAAAAGAGGTCATGTTTGTAGAGGCTGAAAAGTGCACCACTAATGAAGTTGCTACTACATATTTCTGAGGGTCTCCTGCAGTCCGGCAAGGGATTTTTTTGCATTCTGCTCAATCTTACAAACAGCTGAAGACCTCTTCTTGACCTCCATTGTTCTTGTAGCCATTTCTTATTAAATTAAGATTAGGGGAAACATCTGAAAATAATTTGCTAGTTTACAATCTTCTTATAGCCTTCTGTTCCAGTAAACTATTAGGCTCCTCTGCACAGCGTGTATGCTGGTTGGGACAAGGGTTGTGGTCTCAGAGTTTCTCAAAGCGTTCACATTTCCATCCCCTGTCCCTTCATAACAGCTATGAACAAAGTGCAGTCATACTAAACATACTACATACTAAATAAGCTCCTTGACCTCAGTAAATGGTGCTGCTTGTGCTCTCTCTCTCTCTCTTTTTTTATTTTTTTATTTTTTCCAACCCGTAAATGTTCTTCCCAATTTAAGTACTGGTATATAAGAGTAGTATAGTATACGAATTGGGCATCTTTGACTTAAAGATCAGTTCTTTGTCTTGTCAGTTAATCTTTCACAGTCATAGGAAGTAATGTAAGGGTAATGCAGGGTACCAGTTTACATCCTACACGACTTTATAATACTGTAAGAGGCAAGACGTGATTATTGAATCCAAGAATGCTAAGTTAACATGTGATTATTGTAAATCCGTTCTGGGACTAATACGCTTATTTTCCTTTTTTTTTCCTGTTTTTTTTTTTTCATTTTCCAATTATTGTAAAAAAAAAAAAAAAGCCTAACTAGCCAAAAAGGTTGAAGATCAGCAGCCATGTAGTCATGGTCAGGTTAGAAAACAGGGAGACAATTAGAATAGCCACTTTTGTGCATTACCACCATCTGTGCTTGATTCTTTGCCGCTGTTTTGAAGATGTCGTGACTCTCTCTGCCTTTTCTCCAACCAGGTTTTCCTTTGGACATGTTGCGATGTGAGAGCCTGCTGGGTCTGGACCAGGCCACCTGCAGCCGTGTCCTCAACAAAAACTACAAGCTGTTGGTCTCAATGGCTCCCCTCAGCAATGAGATCAGACCCGTCAGCAGCTGCACGCCTCAGGTGTGATGCCTGGAGTGAAAAAGATACGGTTTGGGATGCTGTGAAGTTGGGTCAAATGTGTTTTTGTTTTTTTTTTTTGAGTGTGTGTGTGTGAGTGTGTGGATGCAGTCGAGCTCTTTAGTGTTTGTTTTTAGATCTCAGTTTACGGGTTTGTATGTGGGTATGTGCTTTGAATGCATTTGCCTTCTCGTCTAGTGAGGTCTCAGTCTGCAGTTACCTCATCAACAAGGCTGCACAAAGAGTAGGGGAGGGCAGGAGGCGAGGCTCATGAGTAATTCCTCTTCCTGGCCCCTCTCCAGCTTTCTGGCTGAGACCACAGAGACAGAGGGAGAGAAGTTAAATTCTTGTTGTGCCTTTCACACTGCTACTTATTCTCACACTGCTGTGAATCACTGAAGCAGAATTCAATGAATCCGTCTTGTTTTCCACTCAAATCTCCCTCGACGTAGCTAACCTTATTTTTATTTTATTTATTTTTCATTCGATACATGTTTTATATAAGAAATAATTAAAAAGTCCTGCATACTTGTGTGCATGAATTGAGCCTCATTTTGCACGGGTTTCTTTGTAAAGTGCCGTTTTGTGTTTATCGCTCTCTGCAGCACATTGGCCCAGCTATCCCTGAGGTAAGCTCCATCTGGTTCAAGCTGTATTTGTATCATGTGACTGGCCAAGGCCCTCCATCTCTGCTGCTCTCCAAGGGCTCGAGGCTTCGAAAACTGCCGGACATCTTTCAGGTGAGTTCAAACTAATGTTTAATCAGATGTGTGAGTCAAAAAATGTTGGTATGCGATTTAAAGGGAAGAAAAATTTTTATTGAAGGCAGATAAGGACGGTTAAACAATGGCAGGTCTGAGCAGCAGTGTGCTTAAGGATGTTTTAATTTTATATTTGACACCTACCCTTTAAAAGTTTTGACCTTGCTGTCAGTCATAGGGAAAGGTAATCAGACCACGGACTGCCTCCTTTGTCCATGTCAACCTTAATCTCTTAAGCAGCATTTTCCTCGTTTAGAGCTTTTCAGCGTTTTTGGAAACTTTGAAGTGTGTCGAGGTTGCAAAACGTAAAACAAAAGAGGCAGCGGTGCAGTAAATTCTTAAAAGGTGACCTTCAAATGGATTGCTTTATTAGAGCAAAGTAGCAAGTGTTTTCTCCTCTTTTACAACTAGTCATTGTTGTGGAAACAACCAGACTATTTAAAACAACACTTAGAGCTGGAAATATTTAACTAAACAGAAAAAAAGACCCCAAGTATCCCATGTAAAAGCTCTGGATCAGGAAGTGGACATAAATTATTTTGATGTGGTTAATAGTTGGTTGCATGTTGTTACATTAGAGGAACTATATTATCCTACTTTCCTTGATTTTCTTTTAAGGTATTTACAATATTACATTTGTATTAGAAATATAAGTAGTGGATAATGCTGACTGGTAGAAGATTGATAACTATTATTTTGAACATTTAAGTTGCCTACAAAGATTAGGACTACAAATATTTAGGTATCACATGACTCGATTGTGATTCTTCAGGTCTTGAAAATCTGCTCTCAGTTCAAAATGGATTCAGTTTTAAATTGAGAATAGATAAGTAGATAAGTGTTTAAAAAAACAAGACTGTTCAAACTCTTCTTCCTTGCTCTTCTTTAATCAGATTTTCAAACATCCCTAATAAGGAGTTATTAAGATATTTTTGTGCACCTCTGTACTCTGTTTATTTATTTAAATTAGGATAATATCTGATTTTTTTTAAATTAATTAATTTTTTTTACTTGTCAGGATGTTGAATGATGAGCTGTTTAACAAAGACAAACTCACACTGGAAGAGTCCGCTGTTTGTTTATTAAGTTTTCTCATTTTAGGTCTATGACAGGTTATTGATCACGTCCTGGGGTCATGACCCCGGAGTTGTCCCCACGTCCAACGTGCTGGCCATGCTGAACGATGCCCTCACGCACTCGGCTGTTCTAATCCAGGTAGGTTTAATCTGATCTACTGTTTTCCAGCTTTTCTGGATGCAATCAAGATTTGAGGGAATTTGGTGTTGAAATGTGTCCTCTGGTCCCTGATCAAGTATTTATTTGTTTTAGTGGAGCTGTAATAGGTATTGATAGTTTGTAAACTCAGCTTAAAGACAGCAACTAATGCCAATAAATGTTTAAAAGACTAATTATGAGCCGCTGATGAAGAAGAAAAAAAAGTCAAGTCATTCATGCCAAATATTTTAAAAAGAATGACCGAAACATTTATGTTATGTCATTTCCCTTCACTCAAATGCCAGATTCCTTGTTTTTATTTTACTAATGTTAGAAAAATACAAATTTCTATTTGAAAAGGTTAATGGACATTACAGCAACTAAGCAGGTTAACCATTTATTCATCTTATGAACTTCCTGAATATTTTGTGGTCAGTTGCCTGTGTGTTTATATCAGCTGTGGACTCCTCATATACACCACACAGTTATGATAGAGACTATGTTTGTGCCACTCAGGGTCATGGTATGCACGGCCACGGAGAAACAATTCACATCCCTTTTCCTTTTGACGAGGAGGACCTGAAGGGAGGTAGGTGCTCATCTGGGTATAAAACTGGAGCATCTCCTTGTAACGTAGTCCAATGTATCATGTTGTTATCCCTTTGATAGAAGCCTGAATCTGAATAAAACAGTCTGGCAAATTAATTTCTCCCAGTTTTGTTTCTAAACTGCATTCAGCTTAGAAAAAAAAAAAAAAATAAATTATCCTGTGCCACAAAACAAAAAGCTCAATACTAATCACTGCACTATTTTTATTAAGGATAATATTCATCTGGCACATAAGTCGTGGTGATGATTCATAAAGATGAGAAGTGTACTCGATGAAATGGGAAATTAGTCAAAAAGGGTTTTGCTTAATGACAAATTTCCCTCAAAAACACAAACGCAGAGCTTGAAAAAAGGCAGATAAACCATCAGGCAGACTTTGTCATATGCACAGTATAATCTTACTCATAAAACATATAAAACATATTCGAACTCCTCTGATGCTTTTCTTTGAGAAGCTCCATAACAAGCTTAACAACATTTAAATCACATCTTCTCAACACACTTCACTCCTGAATATTAAGCAGTTCAGTATCTTCGGTCTTATCCGCCATTGGGAGTTTCTGCTTGAGCCCTTTTGGGGTTCAGGAGAACACTTGTTAATCCATGGCTTATGTTGTCTGCTTCCCGTGCAGATTTCTCCTACTCCAACATGTGTGTGCACAAGGCGCTGCAGAAGCTGAAGGAGTACGTGGATCTGGAGCACCAGTGTGGTTACATCACCATGCTGAACTCCAACAACAGGCACCGTCGTAGGGTCAGCGACAGCGCTGACTGTAGAGGTAGGGGGAAGGCCAACACAAACACACTTTTTTTCCCTCCTCAGCGTGTGTCTGCATGTGTTACAGAGGGAGACGCATGTGATATATAGCTGAATAAGCACCAACGTCCTGACCTGGGAGGCCCATTAGCACTAATGGTGCAAATTAGATAAATATTGCTCACAGTCCAGTTTAATTATGTTTGTCTGCATAATTGTGCTCCTTTATTATGTGCGTCAGACTTTACTAATGGATGTGGATCGAACAATCCCAGCCTTAAACATGAGGTTTAATCTTGCGTGTGTGTGCGTGTGCGTGCGTGCGTGTGCGTGCGTGTGTGTGTGTTTACTCCAATTAATCTCCAATATTACTCCATAAAAGGGAAAAAACCCTTTAAAAATGTGCATCTTTCTGAAGTGAAGAGCTGTCATATGTTTCAGTGGTAATCTAGATTTGTTGCTTCTCTTCAAGGAGACACCCATCTAGGTGGAGGTCTGGACACCAACGGCAGCACGGAGTCCTTCGAGCTTGTGACAGAGGAGAACGGGGACGGCAAAGGAAAAACAGACAGTAGGTGTTGTTGGATTGTTTTCTCTGTTGGAATATTCTCAAGTTGTTTTCAGTCAGATTTTAGTGAGACAAATAGAGTAAAGAGGTCATGATTTGAGGGATAAAAGGTGATGAAAACTTGCTTTCTGCATTCAAAACCATGACATGCTCGTTGGAAGTGTGTGTTTTCATGTTGTTATACTCTTCCTCAACCCTTGCGACCTCTTTCTCTAAGCCCTTTCATCTGAAGATGAGTGGGTCCCTCTCGAGCTGTGCTTCGGTTTGCCCCTCTTCAGCTCAGAGCTCAACCGCAAAGTGTGTCGTAAGATCGCCTCGCACAAGCTGTGCAGCAACGAGAGGTAAAACAACAACCTCGGCGCGCACTTGTTTGTTACTTTTATTGGAAACCTGAACAAGAATATTGCTGTTTGATGTTCCAGCGCAAGAATTAAGATTTGTTGTTGTTGCTTTCAGCCTTCAAGAGCTGCTTCACTCCAGCCGAAAACTATCACTGAAAGTATTGAGCTTTGTTCAATCATTCCAGGTAAGAGCACTTGTTTTTCTACAGACTGCAATGGGAGTTCTTGCTGAATTTAGGACCTTTTTCTCCAGTGAAGATGGCAAAGCAGTTTGAATTTACTGATGAATTAAAAGGTGATAGTTATTTATACATTGATTCAACACAGGTGTTATGTTTATTTAGAGAAGACAGGTAATCTGGCTAATTTTCAGTGTCTCCATGACTGAGATTAGACAAGAAAAGAGCCTTTCAGACGCTCATGTTCTTATTATACCTAAAAAGACTGTGGATGAGTCATTGAACAATTTAAAAATAAGCTTTCTTAGCATGAAACTCCAAATAACTAGTGAATTTAATCATCGACTGTACATAATATTTTTCAATAAGTCATATAGTTCTAAAAGAAATGTCCACTCAAGGGACAAAGCGGAAAAAATCAATTTAAAATGCAAGAGACCTTCAGGCCCTCGGGCTGATCTGAATTAAAGCCAACACAGTTCGGTTGTGGAAGTGGCTGCATGGGCTCAGCAGCACTTCTGAAAACCTTTTGTGAGTGAGCACAGTTCATCCCTGCACCCAGAAATTTAACTTAAATGCCAACCATGAAAGAGAGAGTTGTATGAAGACAAAAATAGTTTTTGGGAGGGACAATGAATGAGATTTTGGAGGGAGGGGCAGGATAAGAATGTTAGTGGGGATGTGTTTTAAAGTCTGTTATAAGCAGGATGTTACATGAAGATAGCACAGTCTGTAGATCTCACCTTTTTTATGAGTTTTGCCTCCCAGAGGAGTCTGTTCTTGTCACAATCATCGTTCTCTCAGCTGGGCGGTCTGACCTGTTACCTTTGTCCTCTGCTGGCAGGATGGCAGCCAGCCTTCTGACCTGGACAGCGGCGTTTCAAGCCCTCTGAGCCAGCCTCCAGCTGAGTCCGGTGTCCCTCTGCCCTGTCTCAACCTCCTCTTCAAGGACGGGCAGCTGAAGGAATGGAGTGGGCGGGCCCCTCCCCCTCTGGACGTATCATCCCTGCAGAAAGACCAGCCCTCATAAACCCTCACCAAGAATTAGTTGGTTGACGAGGAAACAGCCTCTCATTGAACAGGGCCGCCCTCTTTTTGCATCACATCTAACTGTAGACATTCATAACCGTGGTCCAGCCCTGCATCGTCACCTTCTCGTCCGTCAGTGTCCAGTGATGGGAAAATGAATCCTGTCAGCTCTTTGTCATTTATCTACTGTATGAGGAACCTTCCTTCCCAACACTAGTTCCAACCCCCCTTTTTGCTGTTTCCCTCTGTGATTCCCCGTATCAATTATCAATAGCAAGGCAGTGTTATCTGTTGGAGTGGTGCTATTATCACAAAATACAACACGATGCAGGTAAAGAAAAAAAAAAAAAAAAAGAAGCAACCTGGAAGATCATTTTACTGATAAAAAACAGGTGCTGTTTACCACTGATGCCCCCTATGCCCATCCTTCAGTAAGTCCAGTGGAAGTTTTGTTTCTTGAGAGCAGAGTGTAAATTGATATCTTAGATGTTCTTAAAAAATAAAAAAATAAAAAAGACCCAAAAATATGGACTTCTTCAGGTATCCTGTGACAATATGCATATTCTAGGACCAAGTCTTTGGACTTACCAGGTTTAGTTCTAATACAGACTCCGTTGCCTCCTGGTGTTGTTTCATGTTCAGTGATCTAATGCATGATGTTGTTGCACAAGTCATAAGACGATACTTTCCTCTTTCCTTATAATCAATATTAGGGGCATTTATTATTTGCACTGTGCAGGATTTTTTTTTTTTTTGTCCAAACCTGTGGATGAATAAATGTCATTTCCTTTTTTTTCTTTTTATTAACCGTTGGCTCATTTGTAGTGCGCACATGATTTTAGAGCTTTATCAGAAGGAAGCGTTTCCTTGTGGAAACTCAAATATGTTAAAAACTGTCTGGACATCTGAGATACTGCTGTTTTTATTGTTTGTTTTCATTTCTTTCTCGGTAGACAACACCAAAGACATTTTTTTTCTTTTCTCTTATGAAGATTTTCTTGACTGAACTTTTTTTTTTTTTTTTTTTTTTTTGCTGCCTTATTATCAGCCAATCAAAACCACCCAAGCCTGGGATCAAATCAGCTCATTTGCTTTGTGTATTTTTTCCTCTTTGATTTCAGCCATTATTTCAGTTTTTTGCAATTTTGTTCACAGTTCCTGTGTCATAAATGGCATAATACAATTTAAAAACTCCAAATCAGGAACTCCCAACCATCTCCATAGGAAATGTAGGTAGATCTGTGAAGAGTGCTGCTCTGAACAGACCAGGATCAGTTGGATCTGCTGGTTTGGTTTGAGACGTGCCTGCTGGTACCTGTCTGGATGAAGTCCAGCTTGTGTGTGCGGTGCTCTCTTGGCCAGCCCATCGCGCCCTCCAAGGGTTTCTGTTTACACAGTGTTTTGAGAAAAATTAGGTTTGTAGTCGTGAGACTACGGGCAGTCACAGACCAGGACGATGGAAACGATGATGCTTTGTGTGGCGTCTCAGAGATGCTGATGGTACCGAAAGTAACCGAAGCCTGTCATGACTTTTCAGTGCTTTTTATTGCATTTACAAAACAGTTTTTGACCCACTTGTAGTAGTAGTTTCTAAAGATGTAATTCTGAAATAGAAAAAAAAAATAAAATAAAAAGACTGTAATGAGGCCCTGTTGAAGCATGATGACTGTGTAGAAACTTTAGTGCGTATGTTGTGTATGTGTGTGTCCTGTACACCTCAGTGGTGTGTTTTAATACATGCCTAACTTTCACAGTAGGAGTTCCCTCCCAGTCCTGCCTGTCAATTATCTAGTTGCAGTTGCTCATCCTACCCCCCAGATATACATCACCACAGTGTTAAAAATATATATAAAAAAACAACCTGCTGGTTTTATATGTCAGCCTATATTTTAGGATCTCTTTGTTTACGCTTGTTTGATGGGACTGTGAATTTCAGTGAGTGAATTATTAAAACACCCTTGTTATTATATGGGTTTAAAAAAAAAAAAGCATAAGAAGAAAAAGTGACATTCCTTCACTATACCTTTCTGCCATCTTCGCCCTTTCTCCGGAAACATCACAAATAAATATGTAAAAAGTATATAAACATATAAATAAATATGTAATAAGAGAAAACTCTTCTTCCTTGACGATTTCTTGTCTTTCTGACCTCCGGTCAGCTCTGTTTTGTCTCCAATTTTGTGATCTTTGGCTGTTAGATTCTTTCCAAGCCAGGTGGAGCAGATGGCGCGCAAGACGCAGCGGCCCGGATGCTCTGTCCATCTGCCTTCAACTATTCCTGTAGCTCTAAACTGACACGTGGGTGAATTGAACACAAATGTTTTTAGAACCTCGGAAAAACAGTGAAAAGGTGACACCTTTTTTTTTGTGAGAATGAGGAAAGTGGGAGTTTGATGCTGGTTCTGCCCCCACTGGACAGGTGGAGCCCTGCCTAATTGACCATGTCTCCCAGGTCTCCCTGCTCCACTAATTTCCCAGCACTGCAAATTAGAGTGTGTTGCTGTGAGGGGCGTAAATTGGGTCACGCCACCTGGGGATAAGAAGCTCCAAGAAGCAACCAAATGTTCTGCATGTCACTGTAAAGGTTTAGTTGCTACAATGTTTTCAACCTACTCTCATGTCAAACTGAAAAGCTCTGAAATGAGTGACCCATCTACAAGTGTATTTGTCTCATCGGAGCTGCTGCATGGTTTCATGGTGAAACAGCTGGGGAGGGAAGAAAGAAAAGTGCTGTGCATTAATTAATAGTACTTTGTACCAGTAATGCGTTAATGGTATGAGACAAAGATGACAAAAAGACAGTGACTGGTGCAATTAAACCAGCCCCCTGCGCAGCGCATACTGCTGCTTTATCAATTGGTTTACGTTTTCTTTTTTTGTTTTTACAACATTTTAAGTGAAACTCGAACCAGGGAATCTTCACTTGAATCAGGTTGCACAATTACGGGGTCTGTTCATGATACAAAGAAAGAAGAAGGGGAATGTAGCTGCTGATGACCAAATTAATAAGACGGCATCGTCTGCGTCACAACAGTGTGGTTTGGTCTGAGCTCAGGTTCATCAGTGTGACCCTGGTGGGGATCCGTGCACCACCACCCCTTCAAAAAAACATAACTCAAACCTAAGTCCCTTCTGTTGCAGGACGTAAAGACCGGCGTCTTAGAAAAGTTCATGTATTATCGACTAGGAGAGGTATGGTTCAACAGAAGTAGAAAAGGTTGATAACCCTTATAAAAGTGTTGGCTGCTTGTGATGGCTAATAAAGGCTTTGCCACGTATTACTCAGGAACGAGAGGAATACACAATTGCCAAGGAGGTGGATGCGATTTGTCTGGCTTTTAGGATTACTCGAAATGCTATAAATGGATTTACTTGCAAATTTTTACTGGATTTGATTCATGACTCATCTTAGAAGTGGATTACTTTTGAAATCAACCCAAAATGGAGCTATACGTTGTTGTTTTTTAAAATTATTTCACCCTTCTCTGTAAATACGTAAATAGACTCAACGTGTCATCTAAAATGTCTCTAAAACATTGCTGTGTTATTTCCAGCCATTCAGAGCTATTGGCCAAATTAAAAGTAGCTGTAAATGAACATTTAACATGCATATGAATCATTTTGGGTTGAAGTGTTTAAAAAAATCAGTTGACTTGAAAACGAAGAGAGAAATCTGCGTAGAACTTGGTGACCCTTTTAGTGGCAGAGGAAAATATTTGATCTGGATTACAGGGAAATAACACAGTAAGACCCAGTGAACCTATGGAGAAAAAAGAAAAACACAGCTTAGCTGATAGATTTAAGAAGTCCAAAGGCCACCTTTCCAATCTGTTGAGTCTATTTTGTTAAAGGTGGCCTCTCTGCCTGTTTAAACTAACAATCTTCTGCCCCAGATGACTAAATTAGTCCAGTGGGGTTAATCCACCGTCTCAACGTTTGTTTCTCCTTCTGTCTTCTCAGAACTGAGCACAATTTTATTTACTTTTTTTGTTTTTTTTGTTTTGACATTCACAGTCCATCCGTCAGCATGTCTCTTCCTCAGGTGTTTCCACACTGACGTCACTGCTGGGACTTTCAGGCCCTATCTCCTGCACACACGTTTGTTTCTGCCTGTGAGATACCGTGTGGTAAAACAAGCAAACAAGCAAACAAACAAAAAAACAGGGGAGAGATTATAAAAAGGCCAGGAAACACTGCAAACGTAATGAAAACGTCGTGGTCGTGCTGGGAGATGGAGAAATGAATGTGCAGCCTCATTTTTATTTTTTACCGCTGAGTAAATAAAATTACAGAGAATGAAGTGAGCATATTCAAATCAAAAGAATCACCATAAAAAATAAATAAACCCTTTTCACACTGTGTGTATGAAGCCGTCATACTAGATACATAACCTACTCGGAGACGGTGAAACAGTTGAAGCAGCGCGGCGGTGAGAATGACGCGCACTTCCGCTTTAAAAGCTGCTGCGCGTTCTCGCCGCTGGAGAGTTGATGCGAGACTCAGATCCGCCTTCAGTCCCAAACCTGGCGCAGGTTACGAGCCGTCGTCTACCGGGACTTTTTTGTTGTTGTTTAAAAAAAAACAAACAAACAAAAACAAAAACAACTACACGCCCAAAAAAAGAAAAAACGACCGGCCGCAGCTCGAGAATCCTAGATCTGAATCGTGCTGTTTTTTTGGGGGGGGAGGGTTGGGGGGGGGACGTTACGCAGGGAAACAGCAGGTGAGGCGACACCTGAGAGAGCAGTTCTGCAGACTCCGATACCTCACCGGCTCCCACCTGTTGATGTGACACTGAGGCTGTTCAAACGCGCACACAAAACGGAGGAGTTCCATATGCGTAAAGTGGTAAAAATCGCGTCCAGCCGTGGCAGCGGTGGAAGTTTCGAGCAGATGGTTTGGATGTGCGGTGAGCGGTAACAGCCCTCGGCGTCAGGTTACGGAGGAAGGTGCGCGGCGGAATGGGGAACCAGGTGGACAGACTTTCACATCTAAGTTACGCAGAAGTTCCCACCGTGGACCCCAACGGCTTTGACACGGACGACGGCCCGCGGATCGGCGTCTCTTACATATTTTCAAACGACGACGACGAGCTGGAGGACGGATGCGCGCTTGATGGCACAGAAAAGGAGCCGAATCAGGAAGAGAAGCATTACGACCAGCGCGACGAGGTGGAGTGCGCCGTCTACAACCGCGACGAGTGCGTCTACGAGAAGAGCACGAAGTCTGCAAACCTGGAGGTTTACTCTCCAGAGAATCTGCTCAACAAATGCAAAGCTGGTGACTTGGTGGAGTTCGTGGCTTCTGGACAGTACCCGCACTGGGCTGTGTACGTGGGGGACTTCCAGGTGGCGCACCTGCACAGAGCCGAGGTGAAAAACAGCTTTCTGACGGACGCCAGTCAGGGAAGGAGGTGTCGGATTGTGAACGACTTGTACAAATTCAAGTCTCTCTGTCCGGACGTGGTGGTGCAGAACGCGATGGAGCAGGTGGGGCTGAAGGACCGGGAGCTCAGCTGGAGGAACTCGGAGTGCTTCGCCGCCTGGTGCAGGTTCGGCAAGAGGGAGTTCAAAATGGGTGGGGAGATACGGATTGGGAAGCAGCCTTACAGGCTGAAAGTCTTCATGTCGGACAAGCGCTCGCACGTGTTGGAGTTTCAGAGCTTGGAGGACGTGATCATGGAGAAGAGGAGGACCGATCAGCTGGGCAGGACGGCCATGCTCCAGGAGCTGGCCACCCACTTCAGGAGCGTGGACGAGAGGAAAAACGAGCCCGGAGCTGAGTGATGTCTGCTCTGAAAGCTGCTCAAAAATCCTTTTCAGCTGAACAAAATATCCCGAATCTATGACGAGCCTAATTTTGTTGTTGTTGTCATAACTGAGACGCTGATTTCTACTGTACTTGAATCTCATATTCAGTTGTGATTTTTATTGACCCATGTTTTCACACATTTGTGATATAATTGCCTTAAAGCCACAACGATGAGCATCCCCTGTAGCTCAATGGCCTTAGAAATTCACAATTCACTTCAATCAGCTGTGTAAAGTTTTGTAGGAGCTTAAATGTGTCATGATTCTGTAAGTAGACTGAACATTCCTCTATTTATAGTGTGCCTCATTACTTGATCCAAATGAAGGTTCATTTCATCTCTCAACTCACAGAAGGCGAACTGTCAAGCAGGATCTAGCAGGCCCCCCTGCCTTTAGGGAACCTTCTCACACCAGCACATGTAGCCGACACATGTGAACAAACTGCTGTGGAGTCTGTCCTTGTTACACCGATCAAAGTGTGTATGAAATGTCCCCGACGTTTCAGTAAACCATTAATGATCGTGTCTGTTTTGGATGAGTCTCCTGGTTTAATTGCTGGAATAAGAGCCCTTCCTCGATAAAATATTTGAAGAGGCTCCTTGTGGTCAGAATTGTATAATATGAGAGTGATTACAAGACTTAATTATCATTTTTGAGTGGAAATGGGAAATAATTTGAGTTATTTGGTGAGTTTTGTCTTACTTGTGTGGTAATAGACACATACTGTGATTTTTGTTTTCAAGTCCAAACAGCTTTTTGAAAATTAGTGTAAGGGTCTAATTTATATGATTTACTATAACTAGATAAGCATTTATGATTATTTCTTGATATTGCAGAAACTCTTATATCCAAGGAAAGATTAAAAAAGGTCTGCTTTTGATGAAGAAAATAAATGAACTTTAATACTGCACTCTTAAGAGCTTTAGACTAAACATACAGCCACTTCTTGGCCTCACAAAGCATGCCTAAAAATGTTTTATGAGAAGATTTAATAGTTGCAATTAATAGTTGATAAATTCTTTTCTAATAGCCGTGTAAGGCAGTCATGGGAAGCATTAAAGGGTTGTCAGATTATGTAGACTCCCTTTGCAAAAGGATTAAGACTGTAAATAGGCTGCAGTTTGATGGTGCCACTGTCAGACATCCATACAGCAAAAAGCCTGCAGTTACAACCTTATACAATGCTTTTTTCTCTTTAAAATACAAACTTACGTACAATCGGGGGCAATGTGGCACTCAGTGTCGTGTCCAAGGACAGTTCGGCATGTGGACTGGGGTAGCCACTCTGCCCCACATCTGTGACATCTCCTCTCCAACCCATCTGGATTTGGACTCTTATTCTGGACTTTGGCTTTGGAAGGGACCAGCTGCTCCCATGTGTTTGCTAAACAACCTTTCAGATGGCACAAAGTCACTCTAACAGATGTTTAAAAAGTGCCAGTTTCCCACTTACATCCCTCAAGCATTGCAGTATCTAAACTTTATGCAGTATTGAAACTTTTTTTGACAGTGATCAATTGGGACAGTGAGAGGGGGGGGGGGGGGGGGGGGGGGGGGGGACATCAAATAAGTCAAGCGGGCTGTTTTCCTGATAGAAATGAAGAACTCTGTTAGAGACTCATAGTGGGTCAATGTTTTCTTGGTTGACTGTTTTGCTGGGTGTCTGGTAGAATGGGTGTGAATCTTTTAAAGTTAGATGAGTATAAGTTGGTTCATAATGCATGGATTTTATTACATTTCATCATTTTTTTTAAAATCAAGACAGAGGCAGGGCACCCTGAACATGGATAAAAAAAAACATATTTCTGTTCACACTACAGCCCTGCTGACAGTTTATTATCATACATCACGTGCATATTTTCTGGTCTGTGGGAGGAAGCCAGAGGAAGCCATGCTGGCTTATCGGAGATCATGCAAATTCCCCTCAGCAAGGACTCAGCCGAGACTCTATCGGTAACCCCACAGCTCCACTGTGCTCCCCTCGTTGCATTTCTTTTTGTTTTAAATGCTTCATTATAGTTCCCGTCTACTCTCAGCTCTAACGACCAACGGCTGGCCCTCTTGAGCCTGGTTCTGCATCTTCTCGAGCCTTCTTCTTGTTAAAAGGAGTTTTTTGTTCGCCACTGTTGCCTTGTGCATGCCCAACAGAAGGGACTGAATCAAAATGGATTCACTGCAATCTGTTGGGTTAGACAGAATTATTTTTTTGTTTGTTAATGATTTGACATTTTATAACTCTTAACTGGATTTAATTGGAATCAGCTGGATCATATGTGGATTTTAACAATTTGTATTCATTGGAATGTAGTTGGATCATGATTGTACTGCACTGAACCTGTTGAGTGCTTTTTTTTGTATATTGGCACCTTATTTATATATATATATATATATATATATATATATATATATATATATATATATATATATATATATATATACATATATATATATATATATATATATATATATATATATATATATATATATATATATATATATATATATATATATATATATATATATATATAAGTGAACTGAACTGATTAAAGGGGCCCCTCCCTCTCAACCATTCAGATTGATCAGTTGATAGGTATAAATGACATTGTGTGAGCCAGTTCTTTTTGGATTATGGGTTGTCGATCTGATCACAAATGGACAGCTTTAAGTGTGCTTAATCACGTCTGCCTCAAAAATGAGTCCCCACATGAACACTTTGGTCACCAAAGACTGACCATTGTGACTGGACCTCATTTATCTGCTTGGAGCGACACACACGTCCCTGCGTCATCTTTCGACTGAGCATCAGGCAGAACATCAGTATGTTTACTTATGTTTTTGTAAAATCATAAATACATTCAGCGACATGAGGTGTTACGTGTATGAGACATGAATGCATTCACCATTCAGCTTAACTATTTGCAAAAGATTAACCTATATTTTTACATATTTTACATACTCTCATTTATTACTAATATAAAATTAGAAAAATAAAAATAGCATCAAGTCATTTATTTATGTTGCAGAGCTCTCTCAGAGCACCTCGCCTGGCTAAGCTTTTAAACTCATCTGTTTTCATTCTGAAACAGATGCTGAAGAAAAGACAGAAAGACGGTAAAAACATATGCACATATTAAGTAGGAACTACTGCCAGTTATTCACCCACGGGTGGTGCGCTCCTTGTAATGCACAACAAGGCGTTCTCTGCTTGCTCCGACGCTCCACGTTAAATTCGGCTATGTTACATTAAAACACCTGCTCTGATGAGCAGAAATATGCACGGTTCAGCTGTAAACACTCAGGGTAAGGCCCATTAAACTGCAGCAGTACAGGCCTGGAGCTCCGGCGTTGCTCTCACAGCTGCTTTGTTCACTGTTGCAGCAGAGATGAATATAAAAGATGAGCAGGAGGTTTTCTGTGAGCCAAATGACACATCCTGTGAGTCTATGCTGTTTTCTTTCTCTTTTAGACTAGAAGAGTGAAGTCAGTCTCACTTCAGGTCAGTAGGTGGTCCTTCGATGTTGTTAGGGATATATCTGCATCCACAGTGTCATGCTCATTTTGCCACAGGTGTCACCACCTCTGAATGTAGGCTGAGGGACTGGATCTGAATCTGTTTCATAATTTCCACTTAATCCCACAGGCAACATGTTGAACCAGGCCTGTACAGAGTCGTGGTGGCATGATGGACCACCACAGTGGTGAATTGGTTCTTCGACAGGTATGAAAACATGACTCAGACTACTGGGACCAGATAGTCAGCACCTTTAAAAATCAGCCAAACACAAACAGATTTTACGCAGAACTTGTAAACACTGAGAAATCATTACTTGAACCTTATAAACCCTTTACAAAGCAGAACATTTATATCATTGTAAATGTGCATGGGTTACTGTGAGTTAATTTGATTTGCTTTTCATCTCAGGGTTTTGGGTCACATTTAGTAGAAGAGTCACCATGGTTACACAGGCTTTAGAAATGATATTTCTCAGACTATCAAAATACATAACATTTGCATCCCCATTAATTAAGTTATTACAAAAATGGTGTCACAATTTTTAACAATTTCAGGAACTGACAGCTGGAGTGGATGCACAACAAATGCATCAAGATTAATTAACAAAGTTGTCTGAAAGCAATATTTTTTCAAAAGAACAAAAATCTACTTGTGGTCTAGTGCTAAGAATTCTGATGTGGACGGTGTAAATCCATTCAACCAAATATGTTATAAACCACATCATAGGCCAACATTGTTCTGCACAAACACAATGCGATGGGGTTATTTATTTATTTTTTTCCACAAAAGGAAAATGATTTCTTCATTTTGATTGTTTGGAGTGTTGATCACTTCAGTATTGATCTAGGAATCAAAGAGAAAACATTTTTTTCATGACAAAACAAAAGAAGAAAATGTTTTTATAAATCAGTCACAGCATAATTCGTGTATCTGCAGACAGTTTTCACTGGAACAACGTAATGGAACTATGTCATAGACTCAAAAAGAGCGTAAGTATAATGAAGTGTAGTGAAAAGTACGTAAATGTGAATGTGAGGTGAACGTTTCTTTTAAGGTGTAAGAGCACTTTGAATTGCTGTTGCTCCGAGATGCATATTGATTTCCAACTCCAGACTGAATTTTGGTGATTTGACACACACACACACACACACACACACACACACACACACACACACACACACACACACACACACACACACACACACACACACACACACACACATGCGCGCACGTGGTGCATCAGAACTTCAGCAGCACGAATATTTCCCCTTGTTTTATATGTTAGTGACCCTGAGGGAGAATAATAGGGCTTTTCATTGCGACTCTATTTCTCTGTTGAAACTAGTTTGATTAAAGCAACCTTTTTCTTTTTCTTTTTTTTGCACCTTGGTATAACATTTCTGTGAAAGGGGTCACTGTACCATCAGCGTTAAAGTGACACCTGACCCCAACATTTTGATCTGGATCTTTTAGATTTGTAAGCATGAATTTAATGATGGTTTGTGTATTGATTTACTTCAGTATGTTGTAGCTTAACTGGTAAGTACTTTGTAAATATAAGTTATTCCCTTCAGACATTCCTCCGACAACATGGTGGTGAATTATGACTGGGTGATGAGTGCATGAGTGATACCTGGGTCTCTTTGATGCTGGATTAATCTGCTTTTACAGACCATAGAGCCTCTACATGAATTTCACCAGCTGTATTTTATTTTAATACACACGCTTCTCCTTAGGAAATAGAAAAGGTATAATGCAGTCTGGCTGCTATTTCAGCAAAACAGCAGCTGTCCAGCATTAACTTTCTCCTAGGCCCTTTTTCTTCATTAGGATGTGAAAGCATTAGCATGGCACTGGCAACCCAATTATAATCAACTGTCAGAGCTGGCCTGCAGGTACCTCCGACTGCTCCTGCTGCTGGAACTCGTGGTCGTTTTACCAGAGGAGGAACACATGCAGTTTGCCCCCCACAGTTGATCTTTAGTATGGAGCTGATGAGAAATAGAAAGCAACAGTGAACAAGCAGAGTTTTCATACAAATAGTGATTCTGATTTGATTCCCATTTTTTTTTTTTTTTTTTTACAACCAATTCCAATTAACACACGGCAGGCCAGACCAGTAGTTTCTTCTCTGATGGCCAAAATCCTTTCAAAATCTGTGCAGAGGAGCAGGTATGCAATGCGTTGTTGAAAAAATGCACGGATGTCCCTGGAAAACATGTTATCCTGAAGGCAGCATAAGCTGCTATAAAATCTCAATGAACTTTTCACAATTAATGCTGCATGTACAGAAGTGTAAATTACCTTTGCCAAGGACGCTGACATACTGTGACCTCGTAGTTAAACATACCCAGACCCCTGAACTCGTTGCTGTCTAGTTGGGAGGCCACAACACACCTTTCCATGGTGCGATGGTTGATTTCAGATGCCTCCAGGCTCAGACAAGCTGAAACTACCGAACTGATACTGCTGTTATCATATCATTATAATTCTGTTAACATGTTAACATGTATTGTTCACATAACTGTGAGCTTTACATGTTTAATTCGGTCCTGCAATCCACCAAGCATTAATCTGATTATTTAAGCTTTTGTGTAGCTCCAGAAACATCTTCAGAGCCATGCTTTGACTTCAGTCCTCACAAACTTTATCCACCTCTTTTTCCAATTTTGTTTTTCCTCAGCAATTTAAGGGATTAGTTACAAGCACTTTTCTGCAAAAAACAACAACGTAATTGTACACTTTGTTAACTGAACATCTGTGAAATACAGTAGTCTAACCATTCTGTTTTTTTGTTGTTTTTTTTTGAGGCAGTTGAAATAAAAAGTTTGGTATAGAAAAAGAAAACTCCTTCTACAGGAAGTAAATGTAGAATGCCAAGTATTTTGATAATGAGAGGTTGGTCCCAAACTGCAGACCACTGTGAAAATTTAAAAGGATGTTTAAAAGGTCTGTTGCTGGCAGACTAAGAATAATAAGTTTTAGGTCTTGGCAGATCGATCCAGGGTTGTCAGCTTGGAGGGGGACGGACAGGCGAGTCTCTGAGACAGCGGCATAATATAAATTACTGAGCAGATGTGACAATCTGAAGATGAGCTGTGAGAATACTGTGCTATTTAAATGGCTGTGTAATGACTGGTTGGCGAACAGAAACTATCCAAGCAGAGAAACCCAAAACATACTCACACCCAGGCCCGCAGCATGCACACAGATATGTCATTAAATAGCTTAATTTAAATGTTTGAACCTTTTCTGAACCCTATAAAGGTCTGTTCTTTGCCTAACCTAAAATTAACCCTTTGTGGCACAAGCTTGGCACGTTGGGTTATGTGCACCTGCTACGCTGAAAGCGAGCCATAAAACAACCACAAACACAACAGAGCTGCTCTTTATGCCTCAGGTGCTCCTTTATGACCAGCTTGAACCAGGTGCTGGTGCTGGACCGACGCGAGAGCCAGTTCAGAGATACAACAGTTTGGCTTGGGTGCGTTTTAAAAGTGGTTTGCTTTTCGTTTTACACGGAGCCACTACAGACGGACGTCATTGTACCATTGTGTTAAATTATCTCTTCCAGTGTGGTTTGAACCTCCCTTTGCGCCCTGCATGTCTGCAGAGTATCATGAACAATTAACAGTGTTTGTTCTGCTTTCTCTCATAAAGATGCAGACAGATACCTATACCTATCCATCATGCAGTACCATCGGGGAGGCATCTGATTAGCACAAACGTTGTTCTGCAGAAGGACAAAACCCCCCAAAATGTAGTCGATGTGATTAGGAAATATTTTCAATGTAAAAAAAAGAAAAGACAATATAAGAACAAGGAATCCTGGAAGTGAAGATGTGATCCCCAGAGAGCCCCGATTTTAGCATCATCCAGGGTTTGCATGAAGAGAAAGAAGGATTTGAGGTGATCTTTCCCCCACAGAGGTTACAGTATTGTATACATGACCAGTGTTCTGTATTGGATCCATAAATGCAGGTTGGTGATTCTGAAACACCAAACAAATGAAACGACCCCCAGGACTTTGTTTGGGCAGATGATCTTTGTTAGTGTGTGCGCTGACGTTCACCCCTCTGTACGGTTCATTCCAGTTACTACACTAGTTCCTAAAGCTTTACATGGTGTGAGAGGTGCTTGTCTCTCAGATACCTTCAGATATCCTACCTCCTAAACTCACTGCTGCTCTTCTCCTCCCCACAGTTTAAGTTAAGTTTATCACCCTCAATATATCTAAATAAGCCAAATGCATGCGACTTGATTGGAGGCAAAACACAAGTGCATTTTCACTTGCAGCACATTAGACAACTTTCTCAATACAATCAACAATCCAAGTAATTCTTTAAATATTCTCCAGCTGATCCAAAATGCAGCAGCAGGAGTGCTGACAGGAATCAAAGAGTTAGCTTTTCTGTAAAACTCAGACTGATATTCAACATTTTATTAGTTGTGTAGTCCAACATTTTATTAGTTGTGTAGTCCAAAATGGCCTAGTGCCGCGATATGTGCAAGACCTGATAGTTCCATATGTTCCTAATGGAGCTCCATGTTCTCAGAGTGCAGGTTTACTTGTAGTTCCTGAAGGATCCAGGTGTAGATTTGGAGGACGGGATTTCTGGTGGTGACCCTCCCCTCCTCTGTTTCTCTTTCCCTTCTTCAGCTCAATCCTCAGTTATTAAAAAGAAGTATCTCATAAGTATAATTGTCTCCATTGTTCTTGTAGTTTGTTGTGTTGGTCTGTCCCCTCTTTTTCTCTCCTGTACACGTTTGCAGGCTAGAGGCTTAGAAACTGCATCCTGACCTGCAGTCCCACCCTCTGACCACCTCAGTGTCTGCTGTCTACACCTGTTTATATAGTCGTCTCTGTAGATCAACAACTAACCATGTATCAGTCATACGTACATGGAAGTCTTAGTTCAGTTGCTGACGGATAGTTGTCTTTTGTACCTTTGATGGTGTGTCTGTGTCTCTCCTCTCTCTGTTCTTCATTCTGTCTTTCTGATCTCCTTTTTCCTGCTCTACCTGGCTCCACTTCGGCAGGAGGGTCCCCCCTTATGATCCAGGTCCTGCTCAAGGTTTCTTCTCTCTTAACGGGAAGTTTTTCCTTAACAATGTTTGGCTTAAGGTTTTCTCTCACTAGGGGAGTTTTTATCTGCTGTTTTTTTTATGTATTTATTGCTCGGGGGTCATGTTCTGGGTCTCTGGAAAGCACCTAGAGACAACTTGTGTTGTAATAGACGCTATATAAATAAAATTCAATTGAATTGTTTTCAAATTGAATTAAAATGTTATATATCCCTGAAGAAAAATTGTAGTAGTAGTCATAATTTAAGTCTCTTCAAAGATCAGATGCTCCATTGCAGAATCACCGCGTTGTGAAAGGATGCTTGATCTTTTTCATTTTATGAAGTGTGCTTTGCACAATCAGCTCCAGAGGCTCAAGAACAGTCCCCAGAACAGAGCCAGCCTTCTTTATTAGTTTGTTCAGTGTCTTTAAGTCACTGGCTCTGATGCTGCCCCCCTAAAAGATGACTGCAGATGTGATTGAACTCTCCACCACAGGCTATAGAAGATCTTCAACATCTTGCTGCAAACCCTGAAGGACCTAAGCAGCTTTAAGAAGATTTGTGAACCATAGCATTTTCATTTTCATTGTCAAAAGAGCAATAAAAAATGCTTGAATCCTTGAATACATTCTGAGAGGATTCAGATTCACAGATTAGAGGAGGGCTGTGTAAACTCTGATGAAGAAAAACCATTATGGATACTAAAAGCAAATAGTGCGTGCGAACTAAGAGATTGGAACAAACTGAGTTGTAAACTCAGTGATTTGACTCTGTAATGTGCATCTAGAGGTATTTTAAGATGTCAGACAACTTTAGATGTTGGTTACTGTTCAAATGTTACCAATACTTGTCTGAGAGCAAGAAATCTATAAATGAAAACTATGGCTTTCATTTATATTCTTAATATCAACTAAAAATTGCTTTTAATTATTTTTTATGAATTCAAATCTTAAAATCTCGCACATTCAGTCTGTTCATATACTGACATGAACACCAAAGTCTTGTATATTTCTTATACACCTTGTCATGAAAATGCAACACATATTTTACAGAAAACCCATTACGACAAATTACTATCAGTACACATCTCCTGAAAACTGTCCAGAGGCTGAAATCATTTATTTGTGTGTTTACGGTGAAGCGGCACTGCTGACCGCCTGAAATGCAGCAATCAAAAGGTAGCTTCGATGTTTCCGTGGGCTTTATTTCTGGTGTTGTGCTGGCCTTCACCATGGCAACACTCACTTGGAGGTTGTTCCACGGTAACATGGAACACTGGGTCCAAACGTTTAAAGAAGTATGTAACTGTCAATTTTGTGAATTTTGACCAGTGCTGTGATTGTGAAAACCAAACACAGCATTTCAGCAGAATCAGCTCATGTCCACTGTAAAGCATGGCTGTGGGAGGTCAATGATCTGGGACCGTGCAGCCAATGAGTCAGTATAACTCGACAGTTATGCCATTTTTAATGTTGACTTATTTATTCAGTTAATGTGACTCCTCATTCATTAAGAAATTCTCCATTCTACCATGTGTAAAATAGACCCTTACAAACATTTGTAGGTTATTTTTTATGTTCTCACATACCTCTCTTAGTGGAAATGTCAACCTTAATGGGAACCGTTTACATGCTCTTTATTCATACTGATATTTAAGGTGAGTCATGGCTCTGAGTCATCTACTGATTTTCAGATTTGGGTTTACATTTAGTGTTTTTTTTCTGCTTCCACAGAAAATTCTCTGAAAACTATTTGAGCAAAGTGGAACAAAATGTATCTCTGAGTATATTAAATGCAATGTGCCGATCTGCCGGATCTTGAGGGAACATTACAGCTGAACTCTGCTCTGCAGCTGCTGCACATGCGGTGGCGGTTTGTGTGCCTCCTGGTCGAGGCTTCGCCAGCGTCTCATAATCAGTCTGCGAGAGAGGCATGAGAGGCCATTTAAAGCCTGCAAGGAAGGGCGAGAAGCAATAAAATCCCACTTCCACAAAGTTGATGATCCATTTTGTCTGTCCTCAATGTGTATCTACACATGTCTTAACAAATTAACAACATTCATGAGGTTGCCTGATAATCAGGTGCGATGATATCAACAGCACAGGAAATGAGGCTGTGTCACAATACTAGTTTTAACAATGATTAATAATGCAAGCCAGTCTTTGCTTATTATTAGGAGGTTTTTTTTTAAAATAGTCATTCTTAGAAGGTCTTTCTGATTTCATCAAGTGACTTAGCTGTTACAAAATAAATTAAGTGTGTCTCTTAATAGCAAAGGTACGTATAAGGTATCTGAGTTTTTTTAAAGATCATTGCCTAAAAGTGAGCAAGTTCCTCATGCACTTTGTTTTATGGAAGCACACAATAAAAATAGGCCATAATGTCGTTTGCCCCCGAGGCACAGCGGAAACAGACATAATGGTCATATAATTTTGATGGCCAATAGAGTTTGGGAGACGGCTAGATTGTTAAACGGCATGTTTCCTCTGCTGGGGAGCAGCAGACAGCTGAGGGCATGTTTTAACAGAAACATGCCATCTGTCTGGAGATCTGGGGATTAAGGTGCTGCTCCAAATACATGTCATTGTAAAATGTAAGCTAGATGGCAGTTGTTCGCGCTCAGGAGCTCATCTTTGGGCATTGTTCATGTTTCACTCAAGCAGTGGAGGTCAGGGATCAGGGGAACTGAGAACAAGACTGAAAACCGAAGAAAGAACAAGTAGATTTGAATTTTAGGGCTGGTAATCAGCTGGGATTTGGATTGCAGCCTTTGGGTTTATTAGGAGGGAATCAGATGCTCTGTCTTACTTGTCTCCACAGAGGCTCTTTGTCAGGTTAAAGTCAGAGTGATGAGGCTCCTGTGTTAACAACTCCACAGGTGATTCAGCTGCTTTCACTAACAGCTCAGCCTCCTCTGTGATGGAACATAATCATGAAGATCTCTCTGGAGGGATGTCAATACCATATCGCATGACACAACTGCATTCATGAACATGTGCCCACCGGTGTAAACTCTTCAGCTTTCTCTTTCTTTATTTTAACTTGTGTCTGGGGTGCACATCAGGTCAAATGACTAAGTTCTGCTCATTTGCATAAATGTGTGTCTTCCAGATGCCAGCAAATTTACAAATGGAGATAACAGCTGTTTGGGATCACCTCTCCAGCATGTTTACATCAACTCTGCCCTAACTTGAGCACCGATGCTATCTGCTGAACAAAATATTGGAGCAATTCTAAAATGTCATCCTTAAGCAGTCTGAGACCACCACCATGTCTTATTGGCGATAGGCTTTAATTTTCTTTTTCTTTCTTTCTTTTTTTTTTAAAAGTGCATCACTTAATCACCCATGAAACTGATATTTTGCATCCCCAGGAGCTCTACTTTGGTTTCCTCTTTTCCTAGAATAATATCACTAAAAAGATTGTGGCTTTCAAATCATCTTCTATGAAAACAGAAAATTTAACCCAGACAAAACTCATGTTGTTTTTATTTGGTTTAAGAATCTAAATCAAACGGCAGCCTAAATGCTTCTGTCAGTCTTAAAATATCAAAAGCGTAACTTCACTGCTTACTTACACCAAATTGGTTCATTTGCATTTTTTTTCTTAATATATTTCAAATTCCGTTCTTTAAGGGGCCAATTGCTGTGACCAGAACAGTAAAACAGCAGTGGAAACACAAAGTAAAGCAGTAAAAATTACACCGTAATCGTTATCAGCTGGAATGAAAAGCAGCAAAACCAAAGAACCCCTGGAAAGTGGAAAATGAACTGTAATTGACTTTGGAATTTATTGAGCAGAACGTGGTAAGTTCACTCTGTTTTAGAAAAAAAAAAGAAAAAAATCAAAAATAATGAGTTCACCCTTGTGTGGGATGTTTCCATCACTTGGTTGGCCGTGTCAGAGGAAATTCCAGTGCTGCAAGAGGCTTGATTACGATAATAACTCCAGCACACGAAACAAAGGATGAAGTCATTTTTGTGGGGAGTCTCAGGCTTGAGAGCCCAGTTCTGATTAAGATGTTTCAGCAGCCTGCATTATTTGAAGGATTGGGAATAACAATGTGAAACAGCACAATGATTTGGAACACAATTACCAAGTTTGTTTCCATTTTTGCACTGGTTTGGTCTGTACGGCTTTTCATGTTTACTGTTGCATCTTGGAAGCGTAAAATCATTGTTATAGTGCTTGAAAAAGAAAATGAAAGAAACCCTGAAGGGTTGCAGAGTTAAACAAGTTACTTGTTTGATGGGAAAGGAAATGTTCTGCGATTGTTTGTTTTGCTCAGTCTGAATACATTTTATCCCTGTGATTTGTTTTTATTGCACATTTATGTGAAGCAGTTTGCAGCATTTGTTTTCGTAAGCACTGCAATATATAACAAGACAAAAAAAAATCAATTTATTATTCCTGTTGTTCTGCATATACGCTTCAAATTAGTTCTTTTCACCTCAGTGGGGTATTTTTTAAAGTCTTACAGCTCAAGATGTGCACAGTCAAGCTCTCAGGCCCAGCAGGAGATAGGTTATGAACCATATTATCAGGGGGGGAGATGTTTCTGTGAAAAGACTACATAGGGGTGCATTCTTGAGAGTTGTATGGAGTTATGCCATCAAACCCCTCTGTCCTCATCCTTCCTGAGGCAAGTAATATACCAGATGAGACGACGCGTCACACCCTCCATAGCTGCACCACTTCACATCAGCCTCTCCAAATCCAAAGCAGTTTTATCAAATTGACAGGATGGCTGTCTGGATCTAATAAGGTAATTGGTAGTTTTTTGTCTGCATGTAAGTAGAAAGTTGGCAAAGCTGTGGCACGAGTCAGAAAGAACACACTACTCTGCTGACATGCAGAAACACACGCATAAAGTGACGGCATCTGAGAGACAGGCACATACAGTTGTGATAATGCAGTGCAGCAGTCGAATGTGTTTAACTCTTTTTGTCCTCAGATGAAAAAAGACACTCAGTACAAAAGAAATGAATACACCCTATGAGCAAAATCACTTACTTTTAAGATTCAAAACTTCATCGTACCCAATAACTGCACTATCCCACTTGAATAGTCTTTGCTGTTGTTTAAAATGAAAAACCACTTCATTTCAAGAGAAAGGCCAGTGCAGTATTGAATGCTCTAAAAGCCAATTTCTCTCTATCTCCCAGTGAAGAGAAACCTAGAAAAATCATTACTCCTGGACTGAAATGGGAGTTTGCTGAACTGTGGTTAAAAGAAGACTAGGCTTGTAGCGTGATCATGGTCATACATAAAATGTTTTGAAATTGCTTTGAAATATCACCGTCGTGACGTCTTAGTTCCAGGATAGTTATAAGTTTCAATGGTTGCTGGGATACAGACTTTGACGTGAAGAGTACAGTGGATTCAAGTAAAGAATAGTCCTTAAAACTGGACTTACTTACCCATCTTGACATTAAAACCTGTGCAATGGCTTTTGACTTGGTAATAGTGACCCAAAACTGTAAAACCTTAAACTGTTACACTGGAAGACTCATTTTCCCAGTTGGACAGCACATAATCTTTGCTGTGATATTTACTGAGCGGTAAAACATGCCCTCATGGTTACACTGCAAGTTCATTTCAGTCCCTTGAAGGTCCTTCGTGGCAAATGTCTTTCATAGAATACTATCAAGTGACTTCCAAGGATTTCCTGTCCTAAAAGGTATGAAACCGTGTATTAGTCATAACTGACTAACTTAAAGGCATGTTTTGACTTTTTCACATCATTGCTTACAGTATCAACTAAATCTGCAAAGATTGAGGCTCAGAGTTGATTAATAAAAAAAAGCGTAAACGTTGTTTGGTCACCAGTGATATTGGTTTAGATAACATTTTTGTGGAAACTGAATTTTATGCTTCTGTCACTTTGTCATTTTGATAATTTCCTTTCAGATAAACCAGTGCCTGTGCACACTTGGAATTGGGTGGCTTGGGTGGAGAAGATTGAAATAGATATCTGTCACCCTCTGCACGCTTTATCATTTAATAAATAAACAGACAACTTTTAGCTGTTTAACCAAGAAAATGAGTTTGAGATAAGAAATCAAAGTGGTGACAAACATGATCCGTTATCTTATATACTAGTTGTTGTTTAGGAATTTCAGTTTAGCTTTTATATTGTTTGTTTTTTTACAACCTGATCAAGAAAACTGAGCAGTCGTGTCACATGTGCAATTTACCATGCATGTCCATACTGGACTTCCCGAATATCAGCTCATCAAAATGAAAGATCACACATCATACGCGCATCCTAAACACGAGCACCCCACAGGGGTTCATGTCCCCAGTCCGCCTGTCTGATCCCTCGTCACTCATGATTGCTTCTCCATTTACGTGACCAACTCCATGTTCATGTTTGTTGATGATACCATCTTAAATTGATATTGGACAACAAAGAAACATCCTACAGGGAGGCGGTTCACATCTATTACCACTGCGTGCTCACAAAGACCTGGGCTTGGTCGTACATTTCTTTCTTTGCCTCCAAATCTTATGGTTCATTTTAAAGTTGGAAATTACTTTCAAGCAGAATTCAAAGTAAACCTATGGCAGACTTTAATGAAAGTGGGAAAGAATATTTGGGTGAAATATAAAGTGTTTAATGAGGTTTCCTAAAGGTGAGATGAGCTGAAGGTTAGGGAATCACACTGCAGTGTCTGATAGGAACTGCACAATCTGCACTATGTCCAAAATACCAGGATGGTGATCCGGAAAAACGTCTACTCAAGTAGTCTATCTTGCAAATTGTATTCAGTACTGTATCCCATAATGCAATAGGCCAAAGGCACAGAAGTCACATCAGTGATGTGACAAGTTATGTCTGGTTGTCCTGCAGCATAATTGCTTCTAAGGTGGCGTATAGACAACATGCAGAACGCAGTTTAGAAAACAGTTGAAGTGTCTGTGGTGACGGCTGTTATCAACAGGAAAAGAGTGACTTTGTTTACATCACAGTTTCTCATTTTCTGCAGGTTCAGTGCTTTCACAGAAGGAAGCTGGGTTTGTGTGGCCGTGCTTCCCGCTGTCGGAAGAGGTACTGAGCATAATGTTTCACAATGACTGGACATATTTGGTATTTATATTGTGGTACGTCACTATGAGTCATAGCAATCTTTTTGCAACCAGTTCTTGTTTTCTGCAGCTTCCCTTTGCAAGATGGCCTTGAATACTTGTTACAACATATTTGTTAGAGCAGATGGGTAATCAAGTAATTGCATGTAAAAACAAATATAGCTTACACATTTATGTTTGTACTGGCTCAAGTTTTTCAGCTTGGAGGAGATCAAGCCTGTTTTGTAGGGGAGCAGCTGAATAATAGGTTTGTGAGGTTTCTGACTTGCTGAGATGCTCTCCAGCGCAAACGTAATTACGGCCTGACAGCAGGCACAGGCCCTCACAAAGGCTTGATAATCAGAGGCTGGTGATCGGGGCCTGCAGCTCATGACAAAGAGAAGCACTGACGCTGAAAAGTAATTAAAGTCACCCATAGAGTGGAGCCATGCAAAGTGCACTCTCAGCTTTTGGACCAACATACCGCTTCTTAACCTCTAACTATTCTATTTTCCTTTTCTTTCTCTGACCATATTCTTATTTCGTTTTCTATCAAACGCCCCCCCCCCCCCCCATCCATCCATTTCCATCACCTGCTGGTTCCTGAAAGCAGCCGTAACTTTTTATATGGAAAGTTTGTAAAAGAATAAACCACTGGATTCCTGGTAAACCCTCTACCATGCAAATACGCACACAAACGCAGACACACACAGGGTCTGAAATTAAGTTTTTGCTTTATACTTTTGTTTAACTTTTTATATTTTCTAATGCTTTGCTTGTCAAGCAAAAGGACAGAAAACCTGTTTTTTTATATTGCATGTGTAATCCTGTCCTCTGCATGCATAATGTATCGGCTCCCACGTGTCTTCTTCAGTGCCTTTCAAAAGTATTCACCACCCTTGGCGTTCTTACTATTTTGTTATATTACAGCCGTAAATTTGAATGGATATTTTTTGGCTGTAAAGGGAAATAAAATGTTAATTAATTTATTTATTCATTTTTAAATCTGAAAGAAAATTACAAAATGAAAAATATTGCATACAAATATATTAACCTCCTTTAACATGAAGTCCCTAAATAATGTTGGGTGGTGCTAATTTCCTCCAGAAGTCACATAACCAGATATGTATATGTATAATTGTATAATAAAAAATGTCCACCTCTGTTCAAACTAAATGTCACATGATCTCACTTGATCTATACACCTATATGTACTATATGTTTGTAAAAGGACGACTTAAAAAAATAAAGGCACCACCAGTCAATTGTTGCACAGAGACACAGGGAAGCTCCCCAAACAGGGATAAAGTTCTGGAGAAGTTACTGATCAGACCCTGGCAATAAAAACAAAACAAAAGTAAAAAAAAACCAAACTGTGGAAATCCCACCAAGCACTATTAAATACACTATCAAAGAGGAACAAAAAGAAAAACCCGGCCACGTCAGCCATGCATAAATATTAGAGACAAAGCAAAGAGGGGATTAAGGAGAGAGGCAACATAGACGAAAACTAACACTGACGGAGCTGCAAAGCATCACTTAAGAGACACCACTATGAGCCATTCACTCACCTTTATGGAATAGAGGCCAAAAAAGAGATTAGATAAGAAAGGACAGAGAAAGCAGATTATGAGTTAAAGGTATGTATTCCCCAAATGTATGGAGGGGCCGCTCTGGTCCGATCAAGGAAAACACCATGTCTGACTCCAAGAGCACCATCCTCAGAGTGAAGCATGGTGGTGGTAGCATCATACTGTGGGGATGTTGTTCATCAGCAGAGACTAGGAAACTAATCTGAACTCTGGTAAATATCAGCAAAGGATTTTCAAGGAAAATCTGTTTAAGCCTGTCAGAGATTTGGAATACCTTCCAGCGGGATAAAGATCCTAAATATGCTGCTAAAGCAAAACTTGAGGGTATTAAAAGGAAAGATTTAAGTGTGTTGGGATGAGGTAGTCAACATGCAGCCCTCAATCCAATTTAGGACCTGCGGTCTAAGATTCCTGCACACTAGTGGAACGCATCCAACTTAAAGGAGCTGGAGCAGTTCAGCCATGAAGAATGGGCAAAAATCCCAGCGCCTGCATACGCCAAGATCTTAGAGACACAACCCAAGACGCCTGCAGCTAACTGCTGCAAACGGTGTCTCTAAAAAGAAGTGACCTTGAGGAAATGAATAGTTTTTTTTTTCTTGTTTGAAAAAAAAAATAATAAAAAAAATAATTTGGCTTCCTCAAAGTCTTATGCATGCTGCCTGAATGTAATGCTACAACCCCCCCACACCTGAAAACAACAACAAAACAATATAAATCCCAGATTCTAATGCAATGAAATCAGAAAATGCCAAGGGGGGTGAATAATTTTGCAAGGCACCATACAATTTTTAATGTGTGGCAAACTTTTTAAACCAGCAGCTGGTATTTACTGTGTGTGTGTTGCAACATCTCAAATAATTTTCAGATAAGCCTTTGTGCTATGCAAAGGAATAAAAAGGTCACCCCTTTTACTGCTTCCCTGTTCACAATGCTGTTCACTAATAGGTGGTTCAGTGCAAATGGAGGAGTTGAGGTGGGGTCGTCGGCTGGGGCATTGTACAAGTATGGATTAGTGGATAAATCGCCTTCCTAATTTTAGCTCAGCTCAGGCTCGGTAATGCACCCCAGTGTCACTGACACGCCTAATCACTAAACATTAAAGATGCTATTCTGAAGATTCACTGATGTATGTGTATATAACAATAGTCCACATTAAATACGTTCGTTAGTATTCCAGCAATATGACTTTCTGCATTTTCTCAAGTAGCTTTTCAATTCAATTCACGTCACTTTTCTTAATGTAGCATATTTTACAATACAAATTGTCTCCAGGGGCTTTTCAGAGACTCAGGACATGCCCCCACCCCACCTCCTCACCCCCTCACCCCCTCACCCCCTCACCCCCGAGCAAATATTAAAAGAAGTGTCCTCTGAAAGTGTTGTGCATGAATGCATGCAGAGTTAATACACAAAGAGGAATGCTGCTGCAGCATATGAGCCATCTGAGCTGTTTTTCTCAAACACAATGGGTCCTATGTACTCAGTCTCTAATCCATGCTCTGGAAATGCACAAGAAGTTTGCTAATGGGCTTTCTTAGAGAACAACAGTTACTTCAGAGGTCAGAGGCAGGAAAAGCTGGAGCCACTGTACACTCAACTGATCGACACTGGACTGTGTGGCAGAGCTGACGCCACAAAACTGTGCTTGTAAAGCTTAACGTAGTCAATACGTTCATTTATTTGATCATTTTGAAGCTTTTTATATCTAAAAACTGCAGGAAATTTCAAACTACCTATCAGAAAGTTATGATATCATGGTGACGGTTTGAAGCTCCTAGGTCTGTACGAACACAGTGTTATGTTATGTGTTTTGAACAAGGCAGCCCTGAAAGTCGAAGCACGAAGGACGTGCACGAGAGAGCATTTTTGAGTGAAAAAGCTGTGCAGGATGACAGCGGAGTAGGTGTCATTTCAATTTCTTTCTTTCAAGAATAATCAAATCCCACTGCGTTTTACAACTTCCTGCTAAAGTTGCTGTAAAACACAACAGTATCATCCTTTCTGGTTACATCTCTGTTTTAATTTATTTATTTTGTATTTATTTTTCCACAATTTTTAAGATTGAAGCATGACTGCGCACACGTTGATAGGTTTGAGCCCCTCCATAATTGCTTAGTGCTGAATATATCAGACCTTCCTGCCAGCATGGTCTCTAGAATTACACCAACTAATAGTAATAGTAAGAAAAGAAAGAAAAAAAGCTGCACTGTACAAAACTGATAACACATAATTGGTGTCTTCATCGGAAGCTGCTGTGTGATTTAAATGTCAACACTGCAGTTTCCAGAGCTGCTGGCGCAATCATTTTAAGTTCATGTGGTAAAAAAATGGTTGAAGAGATCTCTTCTGCAGCATCCTTTAGCTTCTCATGAAGGATGAGGATCACGCTGTGGTATTTGTGCCTGCATAGGGGACGTTTGCTGAAATCAAGCCCAGGTGAAACATCACTGCAGCCAAGAAAGATGGGACATGTGTGTGGAAGAAAGTGGCCTCTCCTTAAAATGCACACGCTGTACTTATAACTGTCGAATGAAGGCCTACTATGAGTTTTTATTAAATAGAGAAATCTCCCTCTCCTACTGTCACTGGCTGTGATACATCTCAGCTCAAGCACAAAGTTGGTCTCTTCAGAAATGAAAACAAAACCAATGATCACACTAAAGATGTGCACATTTGAGCTCACCGGGAGTTTCAGTGAGATGAAGGTCAGGACTCATTGTGGGTTAGTTTTAAACCCCTGTAGATCGAAGGCTGTTTTGTTAAAAAAAATGAAAAATAGTTTGAAATCCAGTTACTAAACGCTTCACACTGGTCGGGCCAAACAGAACAGCGCTGATCTCGGAGGGTCTCAGACACGTGGGAGCATTTGATGCACGGAAACCGTCATTTCTTCATCCTCGTCACTGGGCCAGGATGAGATTGGAAAACCTCCAGCAAAGGTTTACATTTATACTTACACCAAATCAAAACAGTAATTACTTATTGAGTTTTGGTGATACTGATGTTATTATATTTAGATTCTCAGCTGAAAGTGTACAAAGTTGTTGAATCAGGTCTGAAACACAAACAACGGTGGGACGTTGCCTGCTCAGTCAAAATGCAAAGCTAAGAAACGCTTTAAAACTATGTTTTTTTCCCCTTTTTTATTTTTAGTGGCAAAATCAGCCAAACTTATGTCAAAGTTATGTCAATCTTTTTTGTACTGCTGCATGTGAAAGTGAGGTTGTTGTGCTGCTGAAATACTCAAAACAGTTTCTCCAAAACCACATTCTGAGACAATGTGTAACTCTTTTACTCTTTTTTTTTTAAGAAGAAAAGTACAACTTCAGATTGCTACAGGTCATGCCTTCAATGTCTTTTGTGATGTTTCTCCATAACCCGTATAAATGTACGGACTTCTGTCAGTGAGCTTCCACATGACACCAGATCCAGGAAGCATCTGAGACGTCGCGATAACAATGCAAACTGTTGAAACCAGGATTTCAACATGTTCAGTGTTTGTCGTTTGGCCTATGGTAAATTATATTTAACCGTATCTTCAGGAGAACAGCTCAATGGTACAAATGGGTTCCTCATTTAGCTGAGGACTGTTGTACTCTTCTTTCTGAGTTGAGCAATGAACTGATATGACCTGCAACAATTCTCGAAAAGAAAACTAAAAAGCAACAAAAACAAAGGATGACGAAGAGAAAAAGAATCCAGATTTAATGAAGATAAGTACTTACACCCCAGATTATCGTGCAGCAGCAGGACCAGGTGAGGTGACTCTGAGAATCATTTAATAATATGTGGTGAGACCAGGAACAGGTTCAAATCCCATAAAACCTCGTATTCACTGGTTGTCAGAAACTGTCTGCAGCAAATGGCAGGAAAAGGGGGATGCATGAGCATAATGATAAATTCACTTAAATTCCAAACTTTGTTCCAATATTCCTATTAAGCATCGTTTCTACTTATTGAGTTCTAGTTGTTGGAGGAAAAAAAAGCAGTGTCTAACTGTTTCTGTTCTTGGGTGACAGCGTCCTGAACCACAACAGTGAATCACAACTCACTAAATTACATGAAAACATTGCCCTCTATTGGACTTTTTTTTCTTTCTTCGTTTACGTTTATTCATTTTCTACTTAAAAGTACAGGATCAAGGGCGTCTGCAGGAGCCTATCCCAGCTCATTACAGGAGCAAGACAGAGGTGGACACCCGGACGGGTCACCAGTCCATCACAGGGCCACATTTGTGCGTTTTAGGAAATTCTGGATTATCCATTAAAACGAGTATGAACATGTTTATCGGTGTGTTTGCTGTTCACCCAAAGAGAGCTGGGATAGGCTCCAGCAGACCCCCGTGACCCTGAACAGGGAGAGTTTGGTGTCAACAGATGGACTCAAAGAAGTTAAACAATAGAGAAGGCAGTTAAACGTCTGAGGTCTGACATGTACTGATGCCAAAAGTAACTTAAACTAAAGTTTAGGCTGCGTGATGATATATCAGGAGAGAGAAAAACAATAATGAGAGAAAAACTCATTGATGACAACCGACATGGGATTTTGTGGTTCTCGTTCCGCTTTCGCAGCAGTATAATTCAAAACCTTTTTCTTCTGTGAGCTTGGCTGACAGTGGAAGCTCCTGTGTTGTGCATTTTGCCGCCGACTGTTTGGTCACGTATCACCAAAGATGTAATCATCACTCTCGGATACAGGGCGAGACAGGACTGGGGCACTTCAGGGGGCCAATAACATTTCAGTTGGGGCCAATTCCTTTCATAACACAAGATGCCGAAGAAGAGCTTTTACTGCAGTGATGGTTAATCAGTTTCAGCTTTAGTTCATCATTTTCCTCTGGAATAACTTTATGATGTCAAACACATTGACTTTTTTTCTGTGCAAAATCCTGTTTAACGTAAGAAGGGAGGTTTTTAATTTTATTTATTTTTATTATGAACAGTTATATCAGTCAGAGCAATCACGATAAACAAACCTTTAAATAAGGCCACCCACAACAATGTCATCAGCATGTCTTTTTTTTTTCTTTCATGTTTTTGTCTGAATAGGAAGTAATCATGATCATAATGCGATGTCCCCAGGGGCCACTTTACTTGAAATAACATCATCAAAGCAACACGCCGCATGGGATCCCTGTTCTCTGTGCTTCAAAGGCTGCGGACCCAGACAGCACCAAGAACTCTCATCTACCTCAAGTGGAGACTCACGCTGACAGAAAAAAGATGAAACTGAAGCCTTTAATGATTTCTTGAATGGGGCATTTCTCCAGAGCTGCAAGGAAAAAGATTGTCCGTCACCACTGATTCATTTCCAGATTACTTATGAGATTAATCTGGTTGAGAAAGAAATACTTCCCACACTTCTAGGAATCTCAGCCTTTTGACAGTTTAGGGCCACATATCCTGGTTTTTTAATTTCATCATCCAATAAAATGATGAAGAGATTTAGGCTACAGACAGGTTCACTTCAACTTCCAGACTCTTATAAAACAAAGTTGAACAGTAATATATCCAGCGTGGAGGTTGGGATTGTCTGTTTGATATCAAACCCAGTTCAAATCCAGACTCAAACACATCTGTTTCAAACTGCATACAGTTTATAATCTCTTTTCTTTGTCTGTTTTTATTAATTTTATTATGTTCTCAGCTAGGGCAGCATGGTGGCTTAGTGGTTAGCACTCTTGCCTTGCAGCAAGAAGGTTCTTGGTTCAATTCCTGGCTTTCTGTGTGGAGTTTGCATGTTCCCGTGCTTGCGTAGGTTCTACTCCGGCTTCCTCCCACGGTCCAAGTGTGCTTGCTTGTCTGTCTTGTATGTGGCGATGGACTGGCGACCTGTCCAGGGTGTACCCCTGCCTCTCGCCTACTATGCGATAGGCTTTGACAGACCCCCTGTGACCCTGAGGAGGAGTAAGCGGGTATAGAGGATGGATGTTTTCATCTAACTGTAAAGTGTCCTTGATGGGTGCCCTGTTAAATAAAATGCATTGTTATTATCAATACATGTTATTATTAATACAAAACAATAGGTTGAAATGTATTGCAGTACATGCTGCTCTAAAGTTGTTGATCACAATTAATGGTGCCTTTACTTTATGTATACTCACGTTGAGCACCAAAACTCCACTAAACCATAACATTCAGCCTTAATTTTCACTCATTAGAGCACAAGAGATATATTTTTGTCCTCAGTCATTTTAAATAGGTTTGGGCTCCTATTAAGTGGAATGTTGTTGTATCCCTGCATGTTGTGTATATAATATACTTTTTTAAATTATTATTATTTTGACTCTTTTTTGTGGATGCCGAGGTTAACTTTGACTGTCTGGTTTCAGAAACAGTTCCTGATTGGTTTCCTGAGTAACTTCCACTGCATGTTTGTCTCTATGCTCAACGTAGCGCCATCTGTTGGTGTGAATGTCACAGTCACCAAGTCTTGTTCTTTTGGTCTTCAGTCTTGCGCTAAGAAATGTCTCCTAGTTTAGAACATGTTGAGTGCAAATCGTTTAAATCAAGACACTACAACCAAATGGTGCTTTTTCCACCCAACCTTTTCATTCTTCTGTTTCCTTTGTTGCCAAAACTTTACATTTCAACTCTTTCATGTTTGAAGCTCCACGCGTGGCACTACGCTGCAGTTCACGTTTACGTCCACGAGATGGCAGCAGAGCTTTTAGCCCGGTTTGTTTTCACAAACATTCCAGGTATGCCTTTGTGATTTAAGATGAAAGGTGAAAATACCAGGCTTATAATAAGCATCCACTCCCATCTCTGAACATCGCTGCACACAACATTCCTGCCGGGATTTGCGTTATGAAATCAATCAGGTCAAAGAGTTACTTAAACAGAGGGAGCTGTTTCCATTGCATCACTGGAGCGACCGCCAGGGCCAGCATGTTCCAGGAAGAGGCTCAATAATTTTCTCTTATCCCAGAGAGGAGCACAGAGCAGGTGCTCTTCTCTCAGATCTGCTTCTCCACGTCATTGTTTAGATCACCTGTGATTAAACAAAGCAGCATGATTCTCATATTTCACTGGCACGGTGTATTTTACTTTCACTTTGTTTCACAGGGAAAACCATAAACAAATAAATGTTGAAACTCCAATAGGAGACTATAAGCTTGGTTTTGTTTTAACAGCTTAAAAAAAAGTCCCTCGAAAAACGCTAGTGAAGCCTCTTTTCTGCAGTTTTACACTAAATGAGCTCATGGAGGAGCTCATGGAGGAGCTCATGGAGGAGCTCATGGAGGAGCGGGGAATGGAAAGATGATGTTTGTGACATGAAATCAAGAGGTCAAACACGTCATGAGGAAGTTTGTGAAATCTCCTGTTTGAAAGATTATGCGGTTGGGAAACGTTAATGATCCCACACCTAAAGGAAGGATAAAGTTTACACTTGTGACCAAGAGCGACGATGACTTCATGTAGTAGACCTGAGCTGATTTTGTAACACCTATTACAACCTAATTTTACTGCTCACCACAAAACACTTATGCTAAGACTATTTTAATTCACTTCCTCTCTTGCTGGGAATAAGATCAAAAGACCAAGATGAAGTCCTTAAAAAAAAAAAACAAGAAGTACAGCTTTCACTCTTCAACGCACACATTTTCCCAGATACTCCATACCCGAGGGCCAGTACCACCGACTACTTTTGAGGGGCCTAGCTATCATCACGCCTTGAGGAGGAAGCCCGAACTCTGATGTGTTGGGCAATAGTTGGTTTGGCAGCTTCCCAGGAGCAGAGACACTCCAGTTACCCTGTTGATACCTAATCTGACTCTTGTGCTCTCTTTCTCTCCACACACACACACACACACACACACACACACACACACACACACACACACACACACACACACACACACACACACACACACACACACACACACACACACACACACACACACACATGCAGGTAGGTATACACAAGAGCACACGCACACACCATATTGCTTGCGCAAGCCTCGGCCAGCCGTGCCTTGGGTAGTCATAACAGACTGAGGGTGGAGACACGCCAAGCTCCTATAGGTCAGGAAAGAAAAAGACTCACAAGCAAAAGTGGACTGGATATAAAAGTGCTGACGTATTTGAGCTGAAACAGTATTGTTGTTTTTTTTTTTTTAAGTTTAAAGACTTGACCTCAAGGTCTACTGGTTATTGTTGATGCTGAATGAAAAATAACGAAAACACCTCCCTCCTGGAGTTTTCCAGGAAATGACATTGACCCACTATTGACATTTGTGTGTTTGTAGGAGCTAAACCTTACATTACCCAAAGGTCAGAGAAGAGTTAACTGTTAGAGGAAAGATCAAAGAGAGACAAGTCCTTTTTTTTCTTTTCTTACCAGGATGAGACTGAAGGTGCTGAGAGAGAGGAGGAAGTTGTTAAGTCGTCGTCCTCACAGCGATGAAGAAGCGCGTGGAGAGACATCTTTCGGGAAAACGTTGGAGGCGTGCAGCAGTGCAGGTGTTGGCATGGGTGTGCGCGCAGATAGAAGAGAAGCATCAGTTTACGTGACGAAAAAATAAATAAAAATCAGTGTGAATACGAAAAACTGTGATCTTTATTCAACAACTCCACACATATTTCATATATACATATTTGCATTTTTTTTCCTTTTTAAACAATGACTATAACTCTTGCGTGTAACCTGCGTTGACTAATAAAAGCCTCTAGGTTGTGTCACAAAAACATAGTTCACAGTGCAATACGAAGACCGTGCACCCGTGTCAGTTTACTCCACATATCACATGAATGCGTGTCACACTCTTTATGCGTGAACCAGCAACAAAGTCATAAATCTATTAAATTACTTTACTGTGAGGAATAATGCAGATTGTCACAAGTTCTTTAGAAACTAGTTAAATAACTGGAAAAAGATATCATCACAGCACTCCTCAGACATGCTGGATCTGGTACCATTGTCAAGATCGTTGTATCAGAACAAAACACTTGTTCTGCAACTCTCTGTCTTTTTTATGTCCCAAAGCAACAGCATCAATGTTATTTTAGAGCTTGGCACATCTTGTCATCAACCGTGAGGAATAGTCTTCGTGGATCCCAAGCTTTTAAGAAAAAAACAAACCCCCAAACAAACAAACAAAAAAACAGTACCATTAACAAAGTGGAAAGAATTGAACATATTTTTTCAGCCAAGGTCAACACCAATCTTCGCTTAAGTGTTGAGTCATAAACACACAATCATCATCAAATACCGCCTGACTCAGACTCATTCAGTTTAAGAAACGCAGCGATACCGGCGCAGCACTCAGCCCACGGGTCGACTTTGCTCAAGCGTGACATCCCGAGGTCGCGATCCTGCAGAAATGAACAAAAAGGCTTCCTCTGCCCAGCTGAGAAACCCTCCGTTTTTAGTCTCCATTCCCGTCTAAAAGGTCGACACATTGTTTTCAGAAGACGCTTCATCAGTGCAATATTTGAAATCGGCATGCACTTGTACTTAATGTACTAATAAGTCAATGTTTCCTTGAGGGGTTAAGTACTATGCAACGATCAAGTGCTGCTGAGGCATGTGACTGTTTAAAACCAGTGTTGCTTCAAGCGTTTTATGAGAAAGCAGAAGCCTTAGTGTCAGCGGGAACGCGGACAAGGATTCAGACTCGCTGAAAAGACTTTTCATTGTCATGGCTGCAGGTCAGAAAGATGTTTCCTCTCTTTACGTGAAATATTCTGCTCTGAGCATCTTTTTTGGCACGCACACACACACACACACACACACGTATAAATATATGTGTGTGTGTGTGTTTGTATATATATATACATATATAAATGAACATAGGTTAGCTCTATATGTACAATTAAGAGAAACATCTTTTCTTCCGTGAGCCCTTTACAAGGACTTGTGTTAGCTTGGGGTCTATTTATTGTTGACTGTGTGTGAGACAAGCATTTCACATTTTTCTGCAAGTCTTACACCAGCAACACCCTGCCTTTCTCAACCCTCTGCACATGGTGTGAGATTTGTAAAATGCTCTCCATTTGCTGAGATGCTGCCAGATTGGCAGTGAGACACCTCCATAGTGTCACGCTGAGTGTGACACATTAGTCCTTTGCTAACCATCGTTCTCACTCTGTCTCTGTCTGCTTCAAGACACCGAGCTCGCGCTTTGTCCTCGAGCCGATCGGTGAGTCAGCTAGTGAAGCCTGCAGCCCGGTCTGAGAGTGACAGGAACAACATCCTGCTCAGCTCGCCTGCATCCCGTTGGAGAGTCAGTTAATGATTCGTGATGCTTCGTGAGTCTGGGTTGAGAGCAAACTGGGATGACTGTCTGACGGCGCTGCAGTCGCAGGATCCCGCAGAAAGTATTCTGTTAGCTGACAAAGTCATTGTGGTTTCTTTTAGCACCAAACATTTTTGAAAAACACACATAATATAAACACAATGAATGATCATTGTGAGCAATGCCCTTAGAAAGTAACATGTATACAACAACAAAATACAGTACAGTATGTCTTTGTGTAGAAAGCTTGAGGGTCTATGTACACACAGATCGGGTTCTAGAAAGTGCCAATGTACAAAAAATGACAGAGTCCCTCATAGCAAGTTCTGTTTTGGTCCCTCAGTCAGACTCCAGATAAAGTCCATCAGCAGAACAGATTGTCGTCCTCTTCAACATCAAAGGATGGCACCATCTGTTCTGCCGTGCTCACTTCCTGCTCACCCGATGCCACTTCCTGGGATGACGGCCGCAGGTGGAACCACGGGTGAGCGAGCAGCTCGGCCGCCGTGAGTCTCTCCGACGGTTCCTTCCTCAGCAGGCTCTGGAGGAGACACTTGGCCTTGGGCGACAGGCCCTCTGGCAAACAGCACTGGCCCCTGCGAATTTTGGAGAACAGCATTGCCGGGTCCGGATCGTGGAAGGGGTAACGGCCGACCAGCAGGGTGTACAGCATGACCCCTAGACTCCACATGTCAGCCATCTTGCCGGAGTATGGCGTGGAGCCGCTGAGGATCTCTGGGCTGACGTAGGCGGGGCAGCCGTGGGTGTCTGAGACAGAGTCATTGTTGGGGTCCTCCAAGACACGGCAGTCCTCCAGGCTTTCTAGTCTCACGTGTGTCCTTTGAAGACAAAGTTGTGATAATGTCAGGATACCTCGAAAGGCTTTTCAGACCAACTAAATGTTCTGTTCGCTTCCACACAAGGACTTTAAATCATATATATACATATACACAACACACTCCAGTGAACTTTCTATGAACTAAGAGCAGCAGAGTGAGTCTGGTTTAAAAGACAAGAGCAGCCTAAACACATTTCCAATAATTTCCTGGCACAAGCATGGTCATATAAACGTACATATAAATATACTACTCCGATGCTCCCCTTCCTTCCCCTCCTCCGTCTCTACATAATGAATGAAACCCATTGCCATTTTGCGTGGCTAAAGCAGGGAAATAATTGTCTATATCAATTTGTGAAACCTGATTTGTCCAAAAAACACACAAACAGATACAAGAGGTGTTCTGTTTCATCTCAAACTCGGGGGTTGCTTCTGAGACGTTTCAGTCGTCAGACAGACTGGCTGGAGGGATGACGAGATAGCCGCAGAGAGCAGCGAAAGAGTGGCAGGCGAAAGGACCGAGGCAGAGAGCGAGTGATATTTAAACAGTGAGATAGTGCAGGAGATAAGTCGGCAGAGGAGAAAGAGAGATGAAGGCAGAAAAGGAAACAGAACAGAGAGAGTTAGAGGGTTGGAGAGAGTGACTCATCCTTCTGTGGAGAGAGAGAGAGAGAGAGAGAGCATATCTTCTCTCCTTTCTCTGGCTCTGTCACGAGCCGAAGCTATCTGCACCTGGGTCCCACACTGGCGGCGCCAGCCATCCCATAATTACCCTCAAATGGCTGTTGCCACATCAGTGACGCATGGGAAGGCTGGCCCAGCAGTGAAGCCCTGCATTCTCCACATTGCTCTTCATCCTTCCTAAACTGACTCGTGCATCTGCACTGTGTACGCGCGTGTGTGTGTTTGTGTGTGTGTGTGTGTGTGTGTGTGTGTGTGTGAACGAAGACAGCATTAGTCAAATTGTTGTGACTTTCTGTGTCTCTGGCTCGAACGCTGCATTGTTGGCCAGGACATTGCATCATAGCTTATGTGCCGGGCTTTGAAAGATGTCTGATTGTGTATTTGTGGGACTGCATGACAGAATAAATGAGGTCATAGCACAAGTATATTGATGCCTGTCAGTGACCAGATGAACGCGACTAAATCTGATTATGTCACAGAGCCATTTGGAGTTATCAGCGAAACCTGCAGGTTTGTTTTGCTGGACGCAGAACAGTCTGCACTATGTCGTCAGCCCAATTTTAAAGCGAAGTCTGTGTTTTCAGAACAAGAAGCTGCCATCCCACAACTTAATGAGTCACTTTGCTAATATTTCCAAGCAAATTGCAGAGACAAAGCCATTTGAGCATGAACGGATTACCGCTTTACAGCTCTGACGGTGTAATCAGCACAAAGACAAACATGCATGTATGGACACACGCACAAAGGAAGAAAATGAGCTTGACAGCCCTCCCTCCTCTTTTTTCTTTGCACATATACACTATGACTCATCGCTCTGCAGCCGTATAGCTATCAGGGGGATGCAACAAACTTGAACTTCTCTCACTGGCATTCTGCTCTTGTTCATCTGCTGTGACTTGGAGAACCCGGAGGTCATGGCTGGAGAGTGTTACTGGTGAAGTCTCCATGAAAAAGGGCCCTTGGAAAGCCGGATGGAGGTTTGTGTGTGTGTGTGTGTGCGTGTGTGTGAGATCAGCCAGTGCTTACAGGAAACAGGGTGACGCAAGGGCAAAGAGGCGACAAATAGTTTTGGAAGCAGGAATTTTGTGTGTCTCCCTGAACAGAATGTAGCACTCAGAGATAAAGGCACATATATATGTGTGTGTGTGTGTGTGTGTGTGTGGGTGAATGTGAGTGTGTGTGGGAGCAAGTTCAAAGGATAATGCTTTGAACTACTCCTCCATGGATGAAAGTGTACATGAATGAAACCTTGTGGAAGCATTGGCTATTCTGCAGAGCGGCTATGATGTAATTTATTAATAAATAATGAGTAATGAGTGTTTTCTAAGATATTGGCTGCATGGAGGGTATGATCGTCTCATTCAGCAGCCTCGTCTTGCGGCGCTGCCAAACCACCACCCACCACATTCACACATACACGCGCACACAGGCATGCAAAACAAACGCACAACATGCATACAAAGAGACACATCGAGTGTGAGAAGCAGAGACAAACAGAGGGTAAAAATCTGGGAAGCTAAGCAGCCTGCCTCCACAAGTACAGAACCTCCTACTCTATCTGTGCCTGTACTGATATCTGCACACATGGGTTGTGGGTTTGAGCTGGTGCCACTACACTGAGAGTCAATTTGGATAAAGTTATCACATACTATTATAACAGGGTTTTACTGAGAGTAGGTTCAAAACAGAGTAGGAGTTGGTGAATCTATCTATACCATTCAGTTTATAATATTTAACTGTGTAGGATTTAGTGACCTCTAGTGGCAAAGTTGCAGACGGCAATCAAATCAAGACCGATGTTTGCATATTTTTTTTTATTAGCACGATGGAAAAAGCGGGCCCCTGAAAAATGTTAGGGCATTGGGCCGCAAAGGACAGGTCCACATCCAGTCCCTTGTGTAAATGTGGGCTAAATAGCTGCTTCTAAATGAAACTAATGAAAACACATAGATCCCCTAAAATATAAGAAAATGTCAGCTCATCTCACCTTTTATCATCAGCGAAGACAAACTTGCGCAGCTTGAGGTCACCCAGCACAATACCTGCCTGGTGGCAGTGTGCCACGGCCAGCGCCACCTGGAGGAAAAGCCTGCAGGCCTGCTCCTCATCCAAGCGGCGACAGCTCTTCACCAATGTATGCATGTCCCCAAAGTCCTTATCAAGAAAGATGTAGGCCTTGCGCTCGCCAAGGATGACGTCCCTGATGCCAGCCACATTCCTGTGAGCTGGCAGAATCCCATAGGCCCTGATCTTCTCCTGGTACAACCCCATGTCAAACACCTGGAAGGAAGAGCAGAGAAGGGGAGGGGCAGGGATGCAGGATGGAAAATAGGAATCGAGGAGGGAGAGAAGTGAGTGAGAGAAGGAGGAGGCAAGGGTTCAGTGTGTTCTTAATGATCGCACGAGCAAGCAACCATGCAACTATATGCTGCCTCTACAAATGAGTCCATCAAGCCTGAAACGATTAACTTTATTAATCAACAAACCCCTGCAGGTCCATCATGAAAAGTAATCACTTGGATCTGGGCCTCTTCTTTATATGAGCTGGGTTTTTTTTTTCTTCTCCATTACATGTTTGCATTTTTTTGTGTCACAGCATGGTGTGTCTGTGACGTGTATGCAAATACACCGAGCTGACAGACAGTGTGAAGCCGTAGAGATAGATGCTGGGTAGGCTTTTATAGTTTCCCTGCATTCCTACAACACAGCGTTGCCCAATAATATATATTTTTAAACAGATCTTAGAAAAATAAAACAAACCTGCGGTAAGTTCAAAATGCAAAAACAATGAAGCAACAGCACAAGCATTGCGCATAATGTTACATATTATTGCATGTGATGTACATTTGCTGAAAAAGTTAGCTATAAACGGATGATGGGTCAGACAGGCTGTTGAGCAACGCGATGTCTCGAAACATCATTCATTAAAAGATGTTGCACAACGACCGGATTGCGCATACCTTACACAGTAGCTCATCGCCAGTTTCGGTGTTCATCGCGCTGTGCATGCTCTCCCGGTCCGCCAAAGGAAGAAGCAGAAAAGGTCCTATCCTCAATGGTCCCTGGTGGCTCGGAGGGACCGGGCTCGCGACGGGGCCGACTGGGAGGGACCCCGGTGACGCGCCGAGGAGTCCCTGAGTGTCTCCCGCCTCGGTGCTCAGCCTCGCGCATTTAGCCGGCGGCTGATCGTCGGAGTCGAGCCGCTTGTGCGCAACTCTCCGGATGCAGAGCGCCGGGCTGCTCCACTGCAAGTTCATTCTGAAATTCACAATGAAATCCCAAAAAAAAAAACAAAAACAAAAACAAAAACAAAAAAAAACAAAAAAAAACCCTAGAAAGAAAGTGTTTTGTTCACGATGAGTCCTTTGTGGTCAGTGTAAACTACAAGCCGTGCGCTCCATTCCTCCGTGTGAGACTCGTTACAGCTGACGGGGGGAGAAGAAAAAAGGGACTTCGGTACGTTTTGGCAGATTAATAATCCAAAACACGTCCTTCTCGAGGTCTGTGCACTTTTGGTGAGGAATCCCGACCTCTCGTAGTCTTGAGAGAAAGAGAGAGAGAAGGAGAGAGAGAGACAGAGAGGGGAGACACAGAGAGAAGGAGAGAGCGTCTCACACTCAGAGAAAGGTTGAGAGTGAGTTGGATTCTGTGATGTTGAGGACGGAGCTCAGACACTCCGCCCGACCAGTCCAGCCTCCTGGTGACACAAGCGTTGAGCAATCCTGTGAAGGCACCGACTCCAAGCGCAACCACTTTCTGATGACGCTGCCCACTCTCAATAGTTTTGCGCGCATAGCCGGGCTGTATCTCAGTCTTAGTTTTTTTTTTTTGTGTTTATCAGGGTGTCACCAGTCTCTACATTCCTTGCTCTGCGTTTAGAGATTTTGCTGATAGAGCACAAGAACCCGGGTGACTGACATGAATGAAGAAATCATGTGTCATTTATGCTTAAGTAATCAAGTACGCACGTTTTAGATAATGATTAACACGCTTTAAAACTTGCTGTTTGACTCAGTTGCGCTGTGATGTTCCCCTCATATGGTTAGTTATTACCAGCTGCAACTGTATACACACAAAACGGATAGTTAGTAATTCTGAAAAGTTAATAAGTTAAGTTAAAAGAACGATTATGTCACAGCACACAGGTCTGTTTACAAAGTTAGGAGGTTTGAATTCCAAAACATAAAAGCAAAAAAACAGCAGAAAGGAAAACATTTGACACATGACATTACTGCCTCTAACAGGCTCAGCTGTGTCCTTGATGAATTTTTAACTGAGTTTTAAAGGATAAGATTGTAGGAAAAGAAAAAAAGAATTATGAGGTCATCCATAAACAAGAAAAAAAAAGACGTAAAGTGTCATGTAGCATTCCGGAAATAACCTGGAATGAGGGAAGGAGTTCCTCATCATGTTTTCAGTGGGTGAAATGCTGACGTGTTTCTGAAACGTTGTTGTGTTGTGTTCTCTTCCTGGCTTTTGTTTAATGTTGTTGTGTTTTGCCCGTCAGGACCAGTGTGCACACCCGGACTGCTCTCTAAATGTTCAGGGGCCTCAGGTGAGAATTAAAGTCAAAACAAAACCCCAGTTTGCCTAAACTCAGGCTTCAAAAAACAACAAAAAAAACCCAACAAAAAAACCACCATGATGCTGTTTTCCCATGCTGGGCCTATTTGTTATGTGGACATGACTCACCTGCATAAAGCTGTAGTGGTGCCGTGCCATAAGCATTCACATAAAATATGCTTGTGTGTCTCTGTATACAACATCAGAGCAGCTGGGGCTCTAAAGACACTGATCCGAAGTCAAACACTTCCAAATACTACTAGGAGGTAAGCCAGTGCTGTGCAACCTGTGGGAAAATGATGCAATAATCTTAAAAATAAAACAAAACAAAGCAAGACAAAAAAAAGTAAATGAACTACGAAACCGAAGGTTGAAGCCCACCACATATTGACCAGTTTGAATGCACATGTGTGCATGGCAGTGTGTTTAATGCATGTGTGTGTGTGTGTGTGTTGCGCAATAGTTCTCTTTTTCCACTGCTTTGAACAAGTACAGTGGCTACAGCAGAGGCCCTCTGAGCGTTCACTGAAACGCAGAGCAGCAGCTGGCCTCTGCGCGTACGCACCATCACCCCGCTTTTCCACAACTCCTCCTTCTGAACAGAAGCATGCCTTTGCATACCTTTTTTTTTTTTTAACATTTCCAGCACAACTCCTTCCACTAAGATGTCCTAACTCTTAAACCAGGTCACAGCGGTTGGTCTCAGTTTGACTCAAATAGGTCAAGCCAACCTGTTTCTGCAGGCTGTCCAAACATGGATGAGCTGCAGATTCCATAGGAATGATGCCTGTTATTTTTAGTCCTCGCATTCTTTTTTTGTGCAGTGGTCGTCCTACGAAAAAAGGTGACTCACCAACTGATTGGTGTGTGCGTGTGTGTGCGTGTGTCAGTGAGCAAGTGAGTTTGTCATGCAGCCGAGCAGGCACAGGAACAGGTTTCCTCTCATTGCTGTCCCTCTTTCTCGTTTCAAAATGTCCTAGAAAACAAGATGAGCAGTCGATGTAGGAATAGGGTGACAGAGGAACTGGTGGCTTCAGAGCTCATTGTTATATGACATCAAAGTCATACGTGTTTGCTGGCTTGTTGGTGTGGGACACAGTGTTTAGGTGTATTCTGGAAAAGCTTAGTAACTTGTATTGCCTGTAATCAAACAAAGCATGAGCTTGAGTGTGTGATATTTCAGTCTGTATAAACACGGACGCGGACGAATGTTAATATCATCTCACAAGGCGGCGTTGTGCTCGCACACTACACAAGATTATGTCGCCGAACCTCTACATAGCTGGCCAAAGCTGGCTGTATGTGTGTATGGGATGTGTGCATCTATACAGTGCCAGTGTGGAAGTGTGACCGACTGTGTCTCCACTCCAGGGAGCGTGAAGGGAAAACAGTATTCAGGCCATGTGCTTCCTTGTTATAATTAGCTGAGTCACTCGCCACTAGCAGGGGTGAAGACAGGCTGGGAATTGATCGTTCTCTGAGAACAGTTCAAATCTTATCTGGATGACAGCCAGCAATCAGTGTGAATTATTCTTCGTTTATGATCTTCTGTGTCAATGAACACACACATACGAGTAGATGAAATGAAAAAAAAGTGCATCAGATGTAAACCTACAAACCAAATATGCACCGTAGACGTCCAAGTGAACTGAATCGGTTTCATATTTTCAACACTTTTTTTTATTGTGTATATTCACCACTCCGAGTGTTGAAATGTTTATAATGTGTTTCATATGATTATGGATGCTTTTTTTTATAGTTTAAGTATGACTCACCAGATGTCAAAAGTCCATCCAGACTTGTCATTGCTCATGTATTTCATACTATGTTGTGTTTTTCTCTTAAACAGTCTGTTACTTTTTCCAAGTCCAAGTTGTGTGAACACAGAGGAATATTTTTAAATGGTCTGCACTTATATATTGTTAAAAAAAAACAACAAAAAAACTAAACCTAAACCAGGTGCTTTACAGTCTATTTCTCATTTACTAAGTCACACAAACACACCCACTTTTCAGTGCTTCTGTTACAGTGCAGGTATGGTATAAACAGTAGTGCAGAATTGCCACGATGACGTGACTCTGTAAGAACAACGAGACTTGGATTTGAGTGGTTTGTTATAATAACTGACGGGATTTACTGTTCAGTCTCCCACTAATGGCAGCTGTTGCACCAGCGTCGTGGCTCTCTCGGTCACTTTCACAGGTGTGCCTGAGCAAAACCCTGGAGTACATCAGTGCAAGGGAAACAAACGCATGAATGACCGAATGCCATCGATTCAGTCAAGACAGTAATGTTATGCATCTCATGTCTGTAAGTGTCTACCACAAAGCAGCTGACAGTTTGAGGTAGAAACACCGGAGACAGAAATGTGCCAGTGGATACTGAACAAAGAGCGTGCAATGAAACAGAGAGAATGTCTCTTCTTCTGTCTGGATGTAGATCTGCTTCTAGTATAAAAAAGTAGCTGCATGCTGTTTTCAAACGTATATCTTAACCTTGACTCTGAATGAACTGAATTAACTTAAGTGTTGGGGTCTCATCCAGAATTAATCATCAGCCCAAAATAGCCATCTCTACAGAATGTGCTCTATAGACAAACCTCAAGGATAATCAATCAAACCAGGGGCTCTGATAGAGATTGTTTCATGTGGAAGGACTCCAGACTGAAGTCTGGCCAAAAAGTTCTGCATTTCTTTGTTACTTATCCCAACCTGTCCATCACGTTTTCTTTGATGTGTAAGGTTGAAGCAGGGCTGGGTACAAGAGACTGTCTGGCTCCCTGGCAGTGATGATGTTCCTGCATTTCAAAACCCACCTCACTTTCATACATTCTTTCAAAATTCCAGTATGCTGTGCTCGGGCTTTATAGCACAGGAACAGCAGTTATTTAATTATTTATGCAGTGAAACCCGAGCCTAAGCGGTCATTATTGCAGGAGTAGGATCCACATGCTGGAGACTTGAAGGTAGGAGCACAAACTGAAGTCCTTTGTGTGTGTGTGTGTGTGTGTTTGTTTTTATTTTTACGGCAAAAAAAGAAAATACAGCCTGCACGACCCCCCCCCTTACTCCCCCACCTCCACTCCTGACTTCCACTCTTAAAGTTTTTCCTTGTCGCAACGGTGCTTATCTGTCAGAATAGCACTCATTCAAGGGCCAAGTGTGGTGCTTATGATGCTGTTTGAATGTACACAGGGAAGTAAAGCATTTGGAAAACAGCTATCACCCTTTCAAATTAAAACAGGAAGTAAGGAAAAACCAGCAGGAATCCAGAAGCCCAGCGGCAAAAAATAATAAAGGAAAACAAGGTATAACTAAACAGGAGAAAAACCAAACAAAGAAACCAAGGATTGAAACCACAAAACTAAAACCCACTGACTGTTCCCCAGTAAATAAGATATTTTGTCACACGGGGTGTTGTCCTGTTTTAAAAAACTCAGCAGAAAGACTTCCCTAAAGGTCTTCTGAGAAGCTGCAGCTCAAAAAGAAAGTAACATATACCCTGGATATTGTGTCAGTGTTAAATTGTTTTTCTGAGAGACTGTTTCATAGAATCCACCTTCAGCTGTTGGGAAATATTCATATTTTTTATTGAGTCTGCTAAAACGTGCTGTTGGTGATTGTGCAATTTCATCTCATGCTTTGCTAAAATGACAATAAAGTATTTTCACTGGTGTCAACAATAATCTGTGGTCAAAGCCTCAAAGACTGAGCATACTTTTATCTTTTTTTTTTTATTTCTAGTTGCGTTTGCGCTGCAGATAGGAGCAGTAAAATGATCTAAAATCCAGTTAGTAGGCAGTAAATAAGTACAAATCACAGCAAAAATACATATAAACTCAATGAACTCCCAGCTCTGCTGTTGGTCCATTCATCTGTATTTTATTAAAGATTTTTTGTTTAATTTTTGCACATTCAGTTAGTCGTCGAACGATTACTTCGTTTTGACCAATCACAGACCAGCTGCTACACCTCATCGTAGGAAAGGTCCTACTCTGGACCGGGAGCTGCGAAGGCTGCACAGAAGGAGTGACCAGCTACACCCGGCTGCAGTTACTGCAGTGAAGACCCGATTAAGAGTCGGAACATTTTCCAATAATCGAACTCCGATTCACATTTATTTGGTTAAAAAGCATCTTAACTGTCGTTCTGTTTTCTGGTTCATGGGGCCACTGAATTAAACTCAGGGGCAGTTATTTAACACAAAGAAACCTCTTGTCACAGCTCTTTCTGAAGGTTCAGATTTTTTGTGGAAGGATTTACATCCATGCATATGTCAGTGACATCTCTCAGACAGTTTCCAAAACAGCTCTTCACATTTCGAGGCTTACTTTAAGCCAGCGTTATTGGCATTCCGAGTCTCATTTGATTCTCCCTTCACTTCCTTTTCTTTTTCCAGCTTTGACTCAAAGGCTCCTGTTATAAAACAGTAAACCATGATCAACAGCAGCTCGACTTCCATCTATTTCGTGCTCTGTTGTTGAGGTGCAGCCTGCGTCCCTCGCATTTCATGATGAAAATGAACGCTGAGCTGTACTCTGAAATAACATCTATTATTGGACTGGAATGGAGCAATTTGTTAAATTGCCACACACAACAGGGAAAAGTAAACTATTTGCAAAACGTTCTTGGAAGAACTAGTTCTCAGTAGATGGAATGGAAATGTTGCGTAAGTACAGGCAAGATCACAAAAAAAAAAAAAAAAAAAATCACAGGATCAGGATCAGTGGCAGGATCAACGAAAAACTCCTAAAAGAAATATTACTTAATTCTCAGAGTGCAACAAGGATTAAAGCTTCCTCAGGTGTTAAATGAGCAGATGATGAAGTTTGAAATTTCCATACGAATCCATGGGATTTTTATTTTTTTTTCATTTGACTGGTTAACATTGTTTTTGCACTCTTATATATAACATTAACTTGAGAAACCATTTACAGTAACGTACTAAAATGTTCACATAATCAAACAACTTTATAACATTGCCAGAACGGCTTGGCTTCTCTAAATGATGGAGTGAGTTATTTTTAGATGAATAAAAAAAAAAAAACCCATTTCCATTCAGATCTAAACTAAGTTAACTGTATAAACAAGATGATCAGTGACTGCAACAAAACACAAATAAATAAAAAAAGAAAAGTGGAAAATGAAGCTTCAGTGTTCCAAACTCCTAAATAAATTAGGTTAAAATGACAAAATCATCTGGTAACATTTATCAAATGAGCTTCTAAGAAGAGTATTCTTATTGACTGCAGCAGTTGAAAATAATTTAATAAGCCAAAGTAACCCTTCAAACTCGATGTGGAACAATGTAGTTATCATTTCTCTGTCTCATTTCCCTGGAAAACGCATATATTCTAATCACCTTTAAGCAGTATTTCATTTGAAAAGATTAAACCAGTTCCCCTCACTTCCTGAGAACATAATTTCATAACTCTTTGTTTTTTTTTCTCTTTCCACTAGTCACTTGCCATCACATGATTTCACTTAAAAAGTTTGCCTGACGTTCAGAGCTCCTCTCCAACATGACTCAAGGGGTTTCCTGTTGCTAATGGGAAGAGGATGCGTGTGTGTGTGTGCGAATCCTGTGGCAGCAACACATCGACGTAACCGCCACACTGCCAGTGACCCATCACCGAGGTTACACAAGCTGTCCATGATGTCACTGTTAGTGGAATGAGAAAAAGAAACAAGAACTGGTCACCCCTATTTTAAAATGTGGACATTTTAAAATATGGACATTAGCTTTCTGTTTTTAGGACAATTCTGGCAACAGATTTTGGATCAAAGTGTGATTTATGGCTCTAGTTGCTTTGATGGATGAAGCTCTAGCCTCAGGAGGTAGGAGCAGGTGTTTCATCCTCTGTTGTTTTTGTCCTATTTTTGACACAATTATCACCTATATCAAATTTCATGTTGCAAATCCAGCACAGAAGAAAAATCAAACCAGATCACAATGCCCCCCCCTTTCCCCCAAAGCCCAGCTTGTCACTTGTGTGTAATTCCAAGTTGACGCAGCTCTGAGCAGGTTTTTGTGCGGTGAAATCCAGCACGCTGCTCCAACATCAGAACTGTCATCAGGTGGATCTGCCGTGCGCTTTGAAAGCGCACACTCTTACGGAGCTGCGCTTCCTTTGTTTTGCCAGTGTGAACAAGTGAAGACATCAATACCTGCACTTTCTTCATTCTCACAGGTCTCAGATGTTCAGATTATGAGCACATCCGCACTGAGGCATTTTCATTTGCTTTTTGTACAGTATTAGACACTACATGTCCAGCATCAAGAATTTACAAGGATAATTGACGAAATCGTGCTAAAATGGTCACCTGGAGTAGACAGATTTTGTGAAAAATATGAAAAGATAACTAAAATAAATATAATTGTTCATTTCTTTGAGATGGGCCGCACGGTGGCTTAGTGGTTAGCACTGTTGCCTCACAGTAAGAAGATTCCCGGTTCAATTCCGGGCCCAGTGGGTCTTTCTATGTGGAGTTCCCTCCGGGTACTCCGGCTTCCTCCCACAGTCCAAAAACATGCAGGGTAGGTTAATTGGTCATTATAAATTCTCACTAGGTGTGAGTGTGATTGTTTGTTTGTCTTCTATGTGGCCCTGGATAGACTGGCGACCTGTCCAGGGTGTACCCCTGCCTTTCGCCTACTATGCGTCGGGATAGGCTCCGACAGACCCCCGTGACCTGGAAACAGATAAAGCGGGTATAGATAATGGATGGATTTCTTTGAGATTTAAATCTTATTGAGTCAGCATTTACAAGGTGTTTCAGGCCTCTTAAAGCAATAATCCAGGTTGACATGAAATTCCAAATTAGCACATAAATCAACTCACTGGATGCATTTAAGTTTTGACCTGATTACATTCTAGAAAAGCTGCATAAGGGATCCCCAGAGTGATTACAATTCACAACATGAATGAACATGCTTTATTTCATGTAAAACCATCTAGAAGTTCTGAAGAAATAACAACTGACACATGCTGTTGGCATGGATAAACTCCAAAAAACACCTTATTTATTTACATTTTTCTACGTTTGCTTTTTGTTCTGAATTTTCAGCCATACATACTTCCACATATATATATATATATATAGGTTCCTGGTTCGGTTCCCCGGCCCGGTGGGTCTTTCTGTGTGGAGTTTGCATGTTCTCCCCGTGCTTGCGTGGGTTCCCTCCGGGTACTCCGGCTTCATCCCACCGTCCAAAAACATGCAGGGTAGGTTAATTGGTCATATTAAATTGCCCGTATGTGTCAATGTGAGTGCACATGTATGTCTCTTTCTATGTGGCCCTGCGATGGACTGGCGACCTGTCCAGGGTGGACCCCTGCCTTTCGCCTACTATGCGTTGGGATTGGCTCCGACAAACCCCCGTCACCCGGAGAAGGATTAAGCGGGTATAGATAATGGATGGATGGATATATATATATATATATATATATATATATATATATATATATATATATATATATATATATATATATATATATATATATATATGTGTGTGTGTGTGTGTGTGTGTGTATATATTTATGTGTATGTGTGTGTGTGTATATTTATGCGTATGTGTGTGTGTTTATGTGTATGTGTGTGTATTTATGTGTGTCTTTATGTGTGTGTATTTATGTGGATGTGTGTGCAATTATGTGTGTCTTTATGTGTGTGTATTTATGTGTGTGATTTTATGTGTGTGTTAATAACGAACTCTCATATCCTCCAAACTCCAAACAGAGTGAATCTGTAGTGAATTTATCAAAGTATGCAAACATGAGCGGGAGAGAAGAGCTTAGCGTTTGGAAAAAGCAATTAATTGCAGGATAATACCCCATGTAACAGGATTTCATTGAATGTTGGCACTGCTCTGCTCCAAAAGGAGATTTATTCTCATAATCCCGTGATGAAAGGGACGGCCAATTATTTCCCATGCACTGGAACATACTGCCTAAACCAGGGCTAGGCCAAAGGGAAAAAAAGGAAGAGCCAAGCAGGAGGAAGAGGCAAAAAAAAAAAAAAAGTGTTGGTGTGTACACATAAGCAGTTGCCATACAGGCAGCAACAGCAACCTGTCACTCCACAAATTATCTAACGCAAAGCCTTTAATGATATGATTGCGCTACAACTCACAAGAGAAAGATGAAAGTCGAGCGTTGCTCCATTAACGACAGACTGGTTGGCTGCTGAAAATTAGGCCCCACGTTTCTTGGCGTTTCATCAGTTTTGAAGGATGTGGAAAATGTGGGTTAACAATCTTGAAGTTTGTGTTTGAGTTTCAGCGGTAGAGTGTCATCATAAAAGAGTACACATGATGTTATTGAAACAAGCACCTTTTTCAAAGGAATGAGGACATAGGCATTTGTCCCTAATGGATTGTGATGGTAATCAAGAGGAGACTACCAACCAGACTGCAGCAAATCAAGCCTCAAAAAACATCCGCAACTCCTGAAAAGCTTTAAACTGTTGGCCCAGAATTTGTACAAAAATTTGAAAATATTTCACAAGACAGTCTTTGGGTGTATAGTTCCTAACATTGTATTATAGTTTTAATGTGCTAGTCATGATAACTGGCCAATTCAATCAAGTTACTTAACATGGAGAAATAAAAATAAAATGTTCCAAATGCCTTTATAGGCATTTAACCAACTGAGAATCATAGTAATGTTACACTTGTAAGGAAAGGATATAAATACGTTGTCCTCTGGACTGACAAAATAGGGAACAAAAACAAATTCGAGACTTTTTTCTCTTACCAGTAAATTTGTTTCCCAGTTCATGAGTACCCCCATGTGCTCATGAAATTGCTGTAATTTAATCTTTCATGAATGATTTAGTCTAGTGATTTTTCTAAAAACTGGAGGTACGTCAGGAGTCTCAAGATGGATGGCTATTAAAGACATAGTATGCAACAAAGCCTGATTCTTTTAAAGAGGACCAAAATCACCAACAACGGGACATGAACGAGCAGGAAAGAGAAAACAAGACAGTGATGGGTGCAGCTTGGTAACTGTGTGGTATGTTGTAGTGTATGTGAATGAGTGTGTATTGAATTGTGTTGGAAATAAAGGACAGACATTTTAACGTAGGATTTACTAAGTGGTCTAAGTTGTCAGGGGAAAGCTATGCCAGTGTTGAGGTACACTTAACTCAGTGAGTTGAATACGCCCTTAGCCTGCATAGAGTCTTCTTCTTTATTTGAATATACAAATGTAGACCAACTACAATGGTTTTTATCACCTTTAGCGGCACGGAGTGGTATTACAAGGCTTGGTAGATCATCACCTCTTCTCGTCACAGTATTTTCCATGTCTATTTCAACAATACAACTGGTTTTTATGTTTAGCATGCCATAAAAACAATTATTTTTTGGATACACTCACAAATGTGTGGTTGATTTTTAAACATTTTAAAACATAAATCTTACATATAGTAGCTATAAGACATTTTTTTTTCTTTATTGCCCCAATGTGCATGTTGTAAATTAAGTAAAGGGGACCCCAATGTAATGGGAGCACCACTGGAAAGACATGTTGTAGTTGAATGTTTTTTCTTTAGTCTTTCTTTTATCATATAGGAGACAAGCAAGACTAGAAATTGTGAATGACAGCGGTATGCATGTAATGCAAAAAATGTAAGTGACCATCAAACACAAGTTAACAATGATTGCAGCCAGTGCGTGTTTCTTATATTTGCATTACACTATCGGTTTACGGAACCCCAACTCTAGCTATTTTTGAAGTTAAAGACAGCCTGCTGTTTTGACTGGTTTCAGACTGAGAAGAAATCAGATAGGCAGTGTCTAGTTCATGAACTAGTGGACTATAAAGGCACCCACTTCTCACTTGGGGTCCACAGAATATCAATACAAGGGCATAATTGAAGTGATGTACAAAGTAGTGATAAAAGGAAATGTTCACAGCACTTTTTATTTATTTATTAGGCACCCTTGTGCTGTCCCCGTCAAAGTGCCACCATGGGCGGCTTCCCATGTTGCCCACACATGAATTTGCCACTAGAACATGGCCTTGTATGTGGATAAACATGGTTAATAAGTAAAGGAGTTCAGATATCTATCAGCGTGAACTTAGATAAGGTGTCAAGTTACCATGCAGAAACGGTTTAGAAAATGACTGGAGCACCTAGAGTCGCTTTGCATGCAGCAAAACCCAAACCGGTAATCAGTTGAGAATGACAAAAACAGAGAATCATAAACAATCACTTCCTGAACACAAGCAGGTTTGGCTTCAGTGTTCTTTGATTAGTTGAATTCCTGATGGTTTGATGACGGAGCAAATGGACCACGCATGAAGAAAACTCCTGTATCTGGTCAGAAACAGACTTTTTCCAAAAGCTATCAGTGTTACTTTGGTTACATTTCCTCTAAATGGCCCTAACACAGTGAAACTTTCAGTTAAAGTCTTTAGGGAAATCCAGTAACATACTGGCCATTGGTCTTAAAAGTGTTGCAACCAAGCGCCAACCACCTAAATTTTAGGTGTGACATGATTGATTGATAGTTGTCTCACTTCCTCTTCTGTAATGCTACCAAGGTTACCAGAGCAATCGTCAGTTTGTGCTAACCCATCTTCAGCTAAATGCAGCAGTATTTTTTGATTTTGCCATTGAAACAACATGTGAAGTGGGATATATATTTTGCTGTAAATCTCTCCCGCCAGCTCTGCAGCTGTTTGGTAGCTACAGATAACTTTGGTTGACATATGGCATATATGCAAGCCTGACATAACTAAATGCATCCACTGAGCCATGGTTGGCCTAGATGTTGGAAACAGCTTAAAAGGAAAAGCAAAATGCTTAGTAAGAACTACCAGGAGATCCATTTGGATGAAAAACATAGTAGATCCTTATTGTTTGCCCTTTGAGATGACCACCGAATTGCTTCCCCCTGTATATGTATATGACCATATGAGGAACATCTGTCCCCCTATGATGTCATAGAGAGCTGATGAGAGTGAAAAAGTCTAGAGAAGACAGTATTGCCAGCACTCGAGTAGAAAACGAAGTATTTTATGCATCGGGTTACTACAACCCACGTTCACCTACATTTTTTAGCCTCTGGTTGCATCTGAGATAATAATTCATCATACTATCTTTGTAGATAAGTCAGAAACCACGGAAGAGCACAACGTTGCTGATTTTAAATATTTTTGACCTGAAAACTACTTATTTAGGTGGAAAATGAAAAAGGGCTCTTCAAATGTTGTTTTTGAGTTGGAATTTCCATCTTCCATCTCTAATGCAGCTTATTAGATTCTCTTGATATCTCGATAAGTCTGACACTTTGTGAAAGTTGGGAGATGCATTAGCACAATGGCAAAAATGAAGATTTCTTAGAGAAAACCTTAATGAGTTTCTGTGGCATAAATTCAAGAGGACGATTTATGCAAGATGTTTTAAGCATATAACTGTGAATTCTGCAGGTTTAATATGATCTGTAGGCTGTTGTTTGTGGTAACACATTTATCTAATAAGTGCCTAAAGTAATAAGACATTTCCTCATACTTCCACCATTATACACATGATGTTACTTCTTCAGTTACTCTGTCTAAAGATCTCAGCCTATAAGTTAAAAGTCCTCATTGCAATCACAGTCAGACTTCTGTTGAATTGTGATTATTTCCACCGAATATAATTGAGACACCGACCTGCAGAAAACTGGGTTTTGTTTCCATTGGTGTGTATTTCAGTCAGCACTGAGTCAGTGCGACAGCATCACTTTGGATGTGGATGCGTGACAGCAGACTCAGCAGCACATCCTGCAGTGTGTGTTCAAGGACAGACAGCTGCAGTTATTTCAAGTATCTCAACCAGTATTATGGGTGCCGTTGATGTGCTCTCTCTGCGAGGAGGGAGAGTATGTTGACGTGACAGAGCTGGTGCTGATGGAAGGCTTGTATGTGTGTGTATAGGCTGTGGGCGGAGGTAATTAAGGTGTCAGGAAACATGCATTATTAATCGAAACACAATGTAATAATGGAGAGGCAGCATGATCTGTCATGCCTGACTGCTTTTACAGCCCTGGAGTGTGTGTCTTTTTGGTATATTTTTAATTCAACTTGGTTTTTCAGCCATGAATAAGCACACTAAAATACACTATGAGTCTGTGATTGCTTTGTGTGTCACTGACATTGAAAAATAATAAAAAGACATGTTTCCTATCTGATACCAGTTTTGCTTCATGATGTCATTTTTACTATTTAAAGCACAAATGCAAATACAAAAAGGATGCAGGGGGCACACAGCGAGTGTAGTTTCCACAAGACCATTAAAGAAAATAAGAATAAAATGTTCTCTTTGTGGTTTTGCGAGCAGAAAAGGGGTTGTACTTGTTTTTCCCTTTAGTGTTGAGACAAGGTTTGGGTGCATTTTGTTCAGATTTTTCTTCAGCGTTCAGTGTTGTGTCATTTTCCCCTCAGGGCAAATTCTAAAGGTGTTAGGCTCATCTGGTGTTTTTAAATACAGGTTTAACAGTGGTTAAACAAACCGCAAGTGTCTTGTGAAGGTTTAGCAAATGTTGTTTTCATACTTCACAGAGTAAGCTGTAGTTCTAATAAAACGAAAGGTGTTGCCAGGAAAGGCTGCTTTTATATTCATTGAAAAATAAAGTCAAAACTGTTTTTTAGGGACGACTTACCACATTTGACAAACATTTGAATCTTATTATGCAGAATCTGTTGGCAAATTTACATGATTTTGGTTAAAGGAAACATTTTGGCCAGTGGTTGTATGTAGTATGTTTGGCTGTGTTTTGTTGCATACATTTTAATACAAATCACTTAAAGAAATTAAAAAAAATCTAAAAATTTGAAGATATTTTTTCACATTGCTAGAGTTTCTTTCACACTCTCTTTTGGAACTTTCTGTCTTTCTTAGAAAAATGATTACTATGTACATGGCCACTTGGAAGCATATGTTTCAAATAGGTCCTTATGTTAATGACACACAAATGATCAGCTGGCAACCTGAAAAATAATCATTTTGAGGACCCTTGAATTATTTTGCAGATTACCAAAATTTTGTTTTTCCTTCTTTATAGAAAAACAGCTGTGATGGTTGTGGAGGCTCTGTGGTGTTTTTTCCCCTCCCCTTCTTTGTGTTGAGTAGTTAAGTGTCATGCCATTCGGACTTACCAACGCGCCTGCTGTTTTTCAGGCCCTCATTAATGATGTTTTGCGATACATGCTGAATAGATTTGTGTTTGTTTATTTGGATGATATTTTGATTTTCTCCCGCAATACAAGAGAGCACGTTCAGCATGTCCGACCCGTTTTGCGGCGGTTGTTGGAAAATAGACTTTATGTTAAAGCAGAGAAGTGTGCTTTCCTTGTGTCCTCTGTAAGCTTTTTGGGCTTTGTGGTAGGAGAGGGACAGCTAAAGCCTGATCCCTCCAAGATCAAAGCGGTGGTAGATTGGCCGACACCCTCTACCAGGAAGCAACTGCAAGGATTTTTAGGCTTTGCTAACTTTTACCGGAGATTTATTCGGAACTACAGTAGAGTAGCCTCTCCCCTCACTGGACTCACCTCTGTACAGGTTTGTTAAGTTAAAGCACCTGTTCTGTTCTGCTCCTGTGTTGTGTCACCCTGATCCTACAGCTCAATACGTGGTGGAAGTGGACGCCTCGGAGACTGGAGTTGGAGCAGTTCTGTCCCAGCGATCCGCTTCTGACCAGAAACTGCACCCCTGCGCTTTCTTCTCTCGGCGTCTCACTCCTGCCGAGAACTATGATGTGGGAAACCGGGAACTATTGGCGGTAGTCTTGGCGCTCAAGGAGTGGAGGCACTGGCTGGAGGGTGCTTCTCAGCCATTTCTGGTATGGTCGGATCACAAGAATTTGTCCTACCTCCGCTCTGCTCGTAGACTCAACTCACGTCAAGCCCGGTGGGCCCTGTTCCTCGGCCGCTTCAATTTCACTCTCACCTACCGTCCTGGATCCAAGAATGGGAAGCCCGACTCTCTGTCCCGTCAGTTCGCCCAGGCTACAGCTCCTGGGCCTGGGGAAGACACCATTGTGCCCTCTTCTTGTATTGTAGGAGTCGCTAGCTGGGAGGTGGAGAGGGTTGTTCAGGAGGCTCAGAAAGACCTTCCCATTCCACCTACATGTCCTGCCGGTCTCCTATTTGTGCCTCCGCCGGTCAGGTCCGCTGTGCTACAGTGGGGTCACAGCTCCACCCTTGCGTGCCACCCTGGGGTCCACCGCACACTGTCCCTGCTGCAACAGCGCTTCTGGTGGCCATCCATGATATCTGACACCAGGGAGTTTGTCTCTGCCTGCTCTGTTTATGCTCGTAACAAGGCATCTCATCGTGCCCCTGCCGGCCTGCTTCAGCCTGCTTCCTGCTCCTCATCGCCCTTGGTCACACATTGCCGCGGACTTCGTTACGGACTTCCCCCATCAGAAGGTAACACCACCATTCTGACAGTGGTTGACCGTTTTTCTAAATCAGTCCATCATCCCCCTTGCTAAGCTGCCTACAGCATTTGAGACTGCTAATCTCCTGGTTCAGCATGTTTTTAGGCTTCATGGACTTCCTCAGGACATTGTTTCCGACAGGGGTCCCCAGTTCACTTCCCGGGTCTGGGGGGCCTTCTGTAGGGCCATCGGGGCTACCGTCAGTTTGTCATCTGGTTACCATCCTCAGTCTAACGGCCAAACAGAGCGGGCAAACCAGGACCTGGAGGCTGCCATTCGTTGAGTTGCGGCTGACCACCCTGCTTCCTGGTCCACCCACCTGCCTTGGATTGAGTATGCCCATAACACCTTGGTCTCTTCAGCCACCGGCATGTCTCCTTTCATGGCATCTAACGGCTACCAGCCTCCCCTTTTCCCTACCCAGGAGACGGCAGTGACGGTGCCCTCTATTCAAATGCACCTGAGAAGGGCTCATCAGGTCTGGCGTGGGGTCAGAGCTGCGCTGGGTCGTACAGCGGAGCGTAACCGGAGATTGGTGGACCATCGTCGTGTTCCTGCCCCTGACTACAAGCGCGGACAACGGGTCTGGTTGTCCACGCGTGACCTTCCTCTCCATTGTGAGTCTCGGAAGTTGACTCCCAGATATATTGGCCCTTTCGAGATTGACCGTGTCCTAAACCCTGCCGCGGTCCGGTTGAAGCTGCCGGCTTCTTTGAAGGTACACCCATCTTTCCATGTCTCCCTCCTGAAGCCTTTCTTGGACAGTGCTCTCAGCCCTCCGGCCGTACCCCGTCCGCCCCCCCTGCTCGTCGATGATCACCCAGTTTTTGCTGTTCGGCGGCGGGGGCGCGGGTGGCAGTACTTGGTGGATTGGGAGGGGTTTGGCCCAGAGGAGCGCTCCTGGGTTTCTCGCTCCTTTATTTTGTCCACGGCTCTTCTGCAGGATTTTTATGCCCGGTTCCCGCACAAGCCTGGTAGGCCGCCAGGTGGCATCCGTTGAGGGGGGGGGTACTGTGGTGGTTGTGGAGGCTCTGTGGTGTTTTTTTCCCCTCCCCTTTTTTTGTGTTGCAGACCATGTGGATGGCAGGGGCGTGGTCAGCCACTTCGGACACCTGCACTCAATCCCCTCATCAGCCTCAACCTATTTACCAGGCCTTCTCACCACTCCTGGTTGCCAGAAGATTCCGTCCGGTTCCTAGTGTCGAGTCCAGTTCATCTATGGGGATTCTGCTTCTGCCAAGCCTTGTTCCTGCTAGGTTGGACTGCAATGGTTTTTGTTCCTGGTCATAAATAAATCAGTTCCACTTTCCTTGGCTCTCTGCTCTGGGGTTCGATTCCTTGATCCACAACAGCAATATCTGTTTATTACGGCCATGGGCAGGGCTGCCGACTCATGAAAGTAATATCATAAATGCTAATGTTGTAGAGCCAGGAGGAAACAAGCAGCACAACAATGGAAAAAAAAAAACAGCACAAAATGTAACCTTTTTTAGTAAAGTGGACAGTATTTTATTGCAGTGTGGAAAGTAAGTTACTTTTTATACAGTGCACAGCTGTTCAGACCAACATTGTTCAGAATAAAGGAAATCTGTTATACTGCAATTAAGCCCTTGATGCCTGATATATGAAATGATACACAGAATTTTATAATTAAAAAAAAAAAAAGTGTTTATTGATTATTGAAATCAAAAACACTCCAAGTTCGGTCTTTAATAGTTTTCTATTTAATAGTTTTATTATACCTCCATAAATTTATTTTTCTGTCTATTGAATCTATTTTTCAGATGTTTTTTATTGAATAAATCTTTTTTTTTTTTGTATTTGTTTTGATTCTAGGGGTGCGGAGGGCTCAGAAAGGTCTCTATCAAATATGCAACATCAGCCATCAAGGAGTTCATTTATTTCTTCCTAAAATAATCAGTTGTCAACAGCTCCTTCTTGTCTGGTTTTGCATCCGCTATGCTTTGTTTTTACTCCACCTAACTCTTGAGTCAACAGTGGGCGAACAGTGTACTATATTGCTCTCACACTGTTGCGGCTCTGTTATGTCCTGTTCCACCTTGGGAAGTAACAGAAGCAAGTGCTGTGTGAAATGATGATCCTTAAAGGTGTAACAAGGGAGCAAGTACTGCTGCAAACTTGTAGCAGAATGTACTCAGAGAAGCTGAGACACAGGAGTGAACAATCAACGATGACAATAAGAGAAAGTTACTGTTTTTATTATAATTACTATCATAAACAGCACTGAATGATAATTTATTAAACATATAATAATACTACACTCTACTGTATAATAATACAGTAATACATGATGTAAGGTATATACTGAGTTAAAAAATGTCTTATATTAAATTTAAACTTACAACATAAAAACATCAACCTGAAAGCTGCGGCTGTATGTTTTCTTTTTGTTATCCTTTTGTTATTCTCTGGTCTTGAATAGTGGGCAGGCCATTTGGCACTTAGTGAATTCAAAAATTCAGGAGGGTTGTAAGAAATCTCAAAGTGTTTTTCCACCCTGCAGGCTTGTCTCACTTTCTGTGGTCTGTGGTGTTGTGAGCCTCTTTGACATATTGTTATTCTTCTGTGAGCCTGGCTGCATATCTGAGAGAACAGCTTAAACCTGCATGGATGTTTGCCTGGAAATAAGGAGAGAGGTTTTTATAGTGTGGAGACAAGGAGGAGGCAACACCTCTAATTCCTTTACGTCATCTCTTAAAGCTGAAATTCTGAGGAATATTATTTCAAGTCATACAAGAGGGTACAAGTACCAGTAAATTCTCAGTAACCACTTCTTCATCAGCTATACCTTTGTTAGGTGTGCAGAATGTTGTTTTGCATAATCTTTTTGGAATATTATCCCTCTTTTGAGCTTGTGTTTTTTTTTTTGTTCAAGTCATAATAAAACTCAACTGATTGTAGTGGGTCTCAGGATTATGGAAGCGTAACCTCAGATGAACAAAAATGAAAATGCAACGTTTGTTTTTCACTATCACATTACTTATATTACAAAACCTCAATCAAAATAACAAAACAGGACTACATAATATTAAGTATCCCATTACTTTTATTTAAAAAGGTAGATTGCACACCTCTGTAAAAGCTAGGTTTTGGCAGTTTGCTGGCCTGGACCATTCAGGTGTGTGTTATCTCAATGTCAAAAAAGAAAGACATAAGCAATAGTCTGAGAGTAAAGAGTAAACAAGAATAAAGAAGTTACTTAAAGAGTTTCAAAACAATTTCCAAACTAACGTTCTGCTTTCGACAGTGAGAAAGATTGTTCACAAGTGGAAAGCATTCAAGACAGTTGCCAGGCTTTCCAGGACTGGACTTTCCAGCAAATGTACCCCTTGCAATGCTCAAACATTCAGACCTTACAGGCCTCATTGAGACATTGTTAAATGTTAACGTCCATTACAGGTCAATTAGAAGAAGACTAAACAAGTACAGTTTGTTTGGAAGGGACACCAGACTCTTCTAACTTGATGATAAAAAATGGGTAAGGTTCACAAAAGTGCATCTAAACAAATCTGAAACATTCAGATTTCTGAAACAATATCCTATGGACAGATGAGACCAGAGTGGGGTTGTTCGCTCAGGACCATGTTTGATGAAAACCAAACACAACATTTCAGTAGAAACACCTCATACCCGCCGGCAATCATGGTGGTAGAGAGGGTGAGGATTTAGAGTTGTTGTTCAGCCACAGAACACAAGAACATTGCAATCATTCAGTCAACCATGAACTCCTCAGTATACCAGACTATTGTAGAGGTAATTGTGAAGAGATTCGTCATATCTCACTGAGACTTGCAAAGTGAAGCTGCAACGGACGACAGATTTCTTTGGTGGGCTGAAATACATCATTGTTATGTTGAGATCAAAACTATCATTGAGACCATTATTCTTGATAAGCACTTAACACTTGCAGGTGTGGCTGAGGTTTCAGTCTGGTGCCACTGTATGCTGCAAAATGCTTCATAAGTAGAAACAGGGTGTTTCACATTCCTATCAGGAGTTAGAGGAAGTCATTACCATTATTACGTTTTTATGGTTCAAGCAAACACACCTGGAAACGGTGGTCCCGAATGTTGCAATAGCAACCAGGGACTCCTACAAAAGTAGATCTAACACAGACAATGGTATAGATATCAAATAGATTTCACTGTGATTTCAATAAACAAAGAATAACATGTAAATGTACCATTTCAAAAGTAATCTGTGGATGGTGTGGATAGGATAGACAAATTATTTCCCTACAAGTTGTCTGCTGAATGTTGTGTAATAGATAGTAATTGTGTAATAACAGAATAGTCTGCTGTCAATACATGTAAAAGGAGGAAGTTATGGCCTTTAAAATATAAAATAAATATCTAAACTGATCCAGTTAAGTGGAAGTTTGCACAACATTTGGTAGTTGACTTCTATGGACATAAAACGGTGGCAACCAGAAGCAGGGTACCTAAATGCATCTCGAGTGACTGGATCTGACCTTCCTGCTCTATATGCAAATAACTATGATTGTTGTTTTTGCCTACAAACACAACATATTTTATTTTTAATTGTCAAAGGCATCAGCTGAAAATAACTAACAAATCAGGATGTATACACAATACACAAAACATGAGTAAAGATCCATTACAAAAATTCTAAAAATAAAGAACTTAAATGTGGTCATTCTTGCACGGTATCAAGTGAGCCATAGCCTAAACCAATGATGTTAGTTTATCACGAAGTCCCTGAATCCATTCCAGGATGCTATTGTGTTCAGACCATTAAGAGACAAAAAGGTCCTAGAACACATTCAAATTCATCCACAGCAATGGGATCGGAATCTGTCCCGGAATGTGTTCGGACCTTGCTTTAGCTTTGTCCACTGGTGAACACATTTTAATGACAGGTCTGAAAGGGGTCTTACTCATAAACTGGACAGAAGAGAAACTTGTTGACCTTGCTTTTTGTAAAAGCTGAAACACAGATATATCAGAAACTGTAAAAAACAGTAAACAGTCATGTTGGAAGAGGAAGGCCCCCCTCCTCTCCAAACTGTTCCCACAAAGTTGGGAGCATGGAATTGTTCAAAATGTCTCAGTATGCTGAAGCATTCAGAGTTCCTTTCACTGGAACTAAGGGGCCAAGCCCAACTCCTGAAAAACAACCCCACACCGTAACCCCCCCTCCACCAAACTTTACATATGGTACCATGCAGTGAGACAAGTACCGTTGTCCTGGCAACACTTAAACCCAGACTCATCCATTAGATTGCCAGATGGACCGATTCATCACTCCAGAGAAGGCGTCTCCACTGCTCTAGAGTCCAGTGGCGACGTGCTTTACACCATTGAATCCAACGCTTTCCATTACACTTGGTGATGTTTGGTTTGGATGCAGCTGCTCAGCCATGGAAACCCATTCCATGAAGCTCCCTGTGCACTGTTCTTGAGTTGATCTGAAGGCCACATGAAGTTTGGAGGTCTGTAGCGATTGACTCTGCAGAAAGTTGGTGACCTCATCGCACTATGACCCCACTCCGTCAGCTTACTTGGCCTACCACTTCGTGGTTGAGTTGCTTCCATGTTGTTATAATACAGCTGACAGTTGACTGTGGAATATTGAGGAGTGAGGAAATTTCACGACTGGATTTTTTGCACAGGTGGCATCTTATCGCAGTTCCACGCTGGAATTCACTGAGCTCCTGAGAGCGACCCATTCTTTCATAAATAGTTGTAAAAACAGTCTGCATGTCTAGGTGCTTGATTTTAGGGGTTAGGGTTAGGGTTAGGGTTAGGGTTAAGGTCCAAACATGTGAGCATAGAAGCTGAACGCAGCTTCTTCATCTGGTTCTAACTCTGGGAACTGATGAAAATCCAGACCCAGATGACTTGAAGGGTCTGAAAGGTTCATACTGGGTCAGGAGGTCACTGATGTATTTTGGTCCTAAACCATTTAGAGCTTTATAGACCAGCATCAGAACTTTAAAGTCTATCCTCTTATGGAAAGGCAGCCAGTGTAAAGACCTCAGAGCTGGACTGATGCGGTCCACTTCTTTGGCCTCAGTGAGGACTGGAGCAGCAGAGATCTGGATGAAGTGCAGTTGTCTGTTTTTTTTTAGGTAAACCTGTAAAGCTGCTTTTACAATAATCAAGCCTACTAAAGATAAATGCATCGGCTAGTTTTCCCAGGTCCTGCTGAGACATCAGATCTTTTAACCTTGATATATTCTTAAGTAGTATAGTAGACAGACTTTGTTGTTCCCTTAATGTGTTTTTCTCAAATTTCCCCAAAGTGGTTCCAGGATAGAACTTTGAGGAACTCAACATGTAATTCTGTTGTCTGCTCAAATGTAAAATCACCTACACAAAGTACTTCCTATTATTTAAGTATTATTTTTGAATCAGTTCAGTACAGTTCTGGAAAGACTTACCCAGTTCTACAGTCCTTTGAGTAATATATTGTACTAAACTGTATCAAATGCAGCAAATGCAGATCCAGTAAAACTAACACCACTATCTCTATTCAAGCATATGTCATTAAACACTGGTCAGAGCAGTTTCAAGGCTGTGGTGCTGTCTAAAACCTGACTGGAAGGCATCATAGCAGTTGTTTTGAGTTATAAAGTCTGTGAACTGTGAAAAAAATGCTTTTTCAATTATTTTACTTAAAAATGGAAGATTTGAGATCGGACATTTGTGTCTTGTCAAGATTTTCCTTTTTCAACAGAGGTTTATCCACGGCTGTTCTTAGTGGCTCTGGAAACGCACCTGACATTAAAGACAAATTCACAATCTGTAACAGGTCAGACTCCAAAATCTTTGAGACATTTTCGAAAAAACAAAACAAAACAAAAACATATTACCAGGAGGTTTTTGCTATTAAACGATTGAAAGTGTGGCACGGAGTTTAAACCGGTTTTCGGTGGACACAGTACATATCCCGAACCTGCTGCTTATGTACCAGCTGCATGTCTAATATTTTGGATTCTGTCTGTGAAGAATTTAGTAAAGTCATTGCAGGCCTTGGTGGACTGAAGTCCAGCTAGGTTTGTTAGTCTGTCAACTCTAAACATTATGACTGATTTTGGTGATGTCAGAGAAGTAGGACTTCCTTGCATTCCTCAGTTATAAATTATAAGAGTGAAGCTTCTTTTTATAGATGTCATAGTGAACTTGGAGGTTTTTTTTCTTCATTGCGCTCAGCTGTCCAACACACTCTTTTCCCATTTTTCACCAGAGCGGAATTTTGCAATCGAGGCTTCTTCCTTCCAGAGATAACCTTCACCATAAGGAGAACATTAGTGTCCATAACATTTAACATTGAAGCTTTTGACGAGCTCAGTGACTGAACCCCCGGACAGGGCAGGTTAAAGGGAAGACCTGGTTGAAGGGGTCTGCTGGATTCCTGGGGCAAAAGTACACTTCGGACAGGTCACCAGTTCATCACAGGACCACAAAGGACAAACAATGACACACGCTGACTGTCACTCTAATGAGGAATTTGTAATTAGTGTGTTGTTTTTTGAATGTGGGGGTAAAGGAAATACCTGGAGAAAACCTACAGAAGGACAGGGAGCATGCAAACGTCACACAGAAACGGCTCTAGATTTGAACCAGGAACCTTCAAGTAAATATCAATTTTTTGCTAAATGTGAAATGAATACTGTGGACTAATACAAATGCATAACTTGGTATGCTTAAAAAAAGTTTTTATGAACCATAAAGAAGAAACCTATTTTCTACTTCAACAATGAAAGTTCTAAAGTTTATTACGTTTTGCAGTGAAACACCAACAACTCCAAGGAGTGTGATGCGTCACAGAAGATGTAAATCTTGATAATAATCAGGTGATTGATGGCACTGACCTTTCTATTTATTTGAACGCTGTCAACATGAGGACTTGCTCAACTGTGATTCTGATAGTATAGGTGGTTCATGGTCCGAAGGTTGGCTTTAGTTTACAAACGTCTCATCAGTCTGACAAAGGGGAAGTATCAATGTCAATTCCCCAGAATGACCAGACGAAACATACACACTCATTTGGAGATTAAAATTACTGCTGTATGTATGGCGGATCTTCCCTGCTTGTCATTGTGATTGTGCATTTGTGAGAAAGTGGGAAGTAGAACAACATCTCCACCTACACACATTTTACACACAGCGGCAAGGCCTATTGTATGTGTGAGTGGGTGTGTGTTTCACTGCTATCTGTAATGGATAGTTTGTGGCTTGTGAGTGTCTGCATTCACCGCGGCTTACTTCCCCTTTGGGAGAATACAGACAATAAAAGAAAAGAAAACCATTCAGAAGAACATGTGTAGTCATTTTTTTCATCACCTTACTGGACTTGACATTGTTTTCCTTTAGATTAACTCTAACTATTTTAAATAAAACTACAGCCTGTCTAATCCTAACCTTGTACTGAGCTGTAAATTGAAACCAAAGTAATAATTCTCATTACAAGTCAAACGGTCCTAATAATGTGACTGTATACACTGGATTCTGTCCTCACAACAGCCGTAAGGCATTTATGTGCATACACTCTGACTGAAGCTGCTTTAACACAAGCCAGATGCTCCTGGAACATTGTAGGGGATGGAAAGTTATCCTCTTCGTTTTCAGGAGTGTTTTTCACCTGGCGATTTTCAGGCGCTTGTACATAAAAATGCAAGAAATGGGAACGCAACACTTTCTTGCCTGCTTGTACACTCATGTCAAAAGAATGAGGCCGACAATAAAATGAGACCACCGTGATCGCTCTACCTACTTCCACAAGGCACCATCCTATTTTCTTAAGTTTTATAAGCATTTCGACACGTCCAGTCCTGTAAAATAAACTCAGTGTCAACGAAAATTTTTTATCAAACAGTTCCACTGCAAACATTATGGCTGATAGAGTTAAATGTACCTAGTAGTTACATCCGTTTGTAACTCATACAACAGTCCAACCCCGACACCCGGCCGTCACCGCTGTAGTCTTCTTGTGTCCTCGTGTGCCCCTTTAAACTAAATGATCAAAGAAAGTCTTGTCTGATCTTGTTGAAAACAAGTCACATGAGCGAGATTATTTTACAGGTTTTGAGGGTCAAATGACAGTAAACACCTCTGAAATCGGACTCACTTCTTAATAACAGTTTGTGGAGTTCAGTGGAAAGAAAACACATTTACTCTCACAATCTTGTTGCCACCACAGCAGCCAGACTGAAGGTACTCGCACCGATGGTAGACTTTACTAAACATGGCATTACTTCACTTGCCTTAAAGGGAAATATAACTGTTAGGTATTAGAAGCAAGCTCCAGTACATTTAAGTTAGTTTATTTTGCTCACAATTTAGCTATGGTGTCGATGTCAAGAGCGAGATTTACTCCTTTTAAACAGCATGTGATGATCTTAAAGATAAATCCATTACTGAATACCTGTTAGGCTTCAAAGATGACTTTTTCTTGTCCAGTCAGGTTTTGAGTATCATAGCGCCGCAATTTCATCCGAATAGGGTCACTTCTCCAATAGACTAAAATAGCAATGACAAGATGCTGAATTTAAGACTTTAAAAGAGAGCTAGCAGACCATTTTATGACAACTGGTCTGTCAGAATGGGAAGTCCATTTCCTAATTTGCCTTTTATAAAGTGATTGTAATGAGACTGACCATGCAGAAAACATTTCTGTGATGGAAAACGCGATGCACACTCATGAAAGACTGACATCAGTGGTATTAATAATGCTGGGATTCACACCTGATGAATACTGTATGTGAGTTCACCAGCTGTGGAGTCTGAATGGACCCAAACAGATTGCGGCAATTTACACATGAATGGTACATTGTTGGGATGTGAGTCAGTGATTCTTGCCAATTTTAGTTATTGTATTGTTAAACAAATGAGCAGAGGGGAGGTATGAAGCCACAGTGAGCAAACATGCCTTCCAATGTTGTTTTTTTCTTATTTTTTCTGCATTTCATTCAGGGTTGACAAAATGATAAATCAGCTATTCTGAGCGAAGCTTTGTGTTCAACCCCTTCTTTGACTGACTCTGAGCATTTAAAATACTAAGCGGTTTGGCGTGAAATCAGAAAAGAATAAAGTGAGAAAGATAATTAAAGAAAACTGCTGACTTGTAGACTGAAAGGCATATGTGTGTTTGTGCAGAGATTCAGGAAAGGCAACATACTATTAATGTGTTTTAGTGACTACTAACATAGCAGACTTGCAAGCTTTCTGATGGATGCCGGCCAGAAAGCAGGCTGTCAGCTGTCAATTTATCATTTGTGACAGCTGCTTCCTTCAGTAATGAGTTGATATCTTGCTGAGAAATGCTTTTTTTTGTTTAAAAAAAAAAAGAATATTCAAGAGCTGCACATGAGGGAAGGGTTTGAAATAATGAAATGGATCTAAACACAGGTACTGAGCGATTACTGTCTGCAAACTGTACTGGGTGTACTTCGGAAGTGGGAAGTAATAAAGTGAAAAAATTTCTGTCCCAGCCGGCCTGGCAGGACAGACCTGTGTTTGGAATGACTCTGTCCAGATGTACCGTCCTGTATCCTGTCCAGCCCAAACAACCGCTTTCACAGGGGGAGCAGAATATTATGTAAATCGTTGTACACTCATCGGCAAGGATATTTCATTCTTAGTCAGTCTTTCTCTTTTTCACAGTCCATCGATCTTCCTGCATACCTCTGGTTATCATCTGTCTTCTCTCTACCTTTTGCATTTATCACCTTTTAAACGTCGTCCCTCAGCTGGCTCCCTCTGTGAAGAGCATATAGAGAAGCATTACGTTTGCATCACTGAATGCTGATGGGACGTCATGGAGAAATCTAACCTTGACTTGACAAAGCATGTTTACATCAGCACTCAGAATCAGAGGTATGAAGGGATCTGCTGGAGTCTTTCCCAGCTCTCTTTGGGCAAAAGGAAGAGGTTCATTCTGGATTGGCCACCAGTTCATTGCAGTATAATGATGATAATGATTACATTAAATACATTTATTGATTCAAAGTGTTTCCTGATGTCAGTTTGATCAGACTTAGTTAAAGAGCTCTTCTGGCAAAAGTTTGACATATTGAGCCAAAGGCTTCAATTTTTAACAGCTGTGCTCCTCTGGTCCCCAAAAGGTTTGACCAAGGATTGTTGATAATAAAATGACATGTCCAATTTAGACAAAAACAGAAGGGCTTACGGTAAGGATGAGACAAATGTCGCTGTAAGAAAAGCCTTTAACATGGCCAATCTGGTGAGAGGCTCTGCAGTTGAAATCCAGCTTGTTACTGAGCTGGAATGATGTATCGTTAATGCGACATACCAGATCTTTAGGTCCTCTACTGTATACACGACAGCATTCCACGCCTAGTACAGGCCAGAGCTACCTGAAAAATCTGTAAAGACGGATTTGTCAAGATGAGTTATCTTAGTGTGAAGGTAGAATCTGTATTTCAGAAGATAAGACACTTTCCGGTGGTAATATTTCCCATTATAGGTTGTTGATGTAGATTTCAGCTGGAAATAGTCTGAGCTGTACGCTGAGCAGAAGATGTATTGCTGGACAAGTAAATTTATGACTAAGCCTTGTTTTTGTTTTTTTTTTTCATGGAGAATTTAATCTAGCTGTGAGGAAAATTATGTGTTTATGAGATATAATTCAGATGATGGATGTAATTTCAGCTATTTTGATGTTTGTAGATAAATGACATTTCTGAAGTAATCATCCAAACACTGCCGCCTTGTAAAATGCTATGAAAATTCAGACATTCAGATTCTTTTCACAGACACTCCTACATGAATATGTATGAAAAGAAAACGGATAGTTTTGACCTGAGACATGCTTATTATTGCAAAAAAAAGAAAAAAAAAAGAAAATTCCCCCACTCCCCCACACAGTGTGTGGTCTCGGGCATTAATCAAACACACAAAAAAGGGAACATTTTTACATTTCAAATTTGCTGCATTTCAAAAGCCCCACTGTCTGTGGGCTATGCCTTGAATGGGGCTGGAAGACAAAGGAGTGCACTTGCCGAGATGAGTCAAAAGACAAACGGGTGGTTAGGAATTCACTCGGCTCAGAAACCCATCATCATTGAAAATATGAGAGCATCAGAGCTATACAACAGTACAATTAAAATGTGACCTTGGGATTCAACATTGGAAACGTTTGTATTTGATGCCTGTTGCATAATATGTTGAATAAAAACAGTAATAACTGACATAGGCTGAGCTGTGATGAGCTACTTCCAACCCTCTGTCTGTTTTCCGTCTGGGACTGGGTCTGAGTGGAGGTGCCCAAACTTCCCTCTTCCTAGCTACATCCTCTAGTTCTCAGCAAAGAGAAATGATTTCATCAGTGAGTCCTAGGTCTGGCCCTGAGGCCACCTCATGGTAGGACTTGTCTAGAAAATCTCCACCGGGAGGGGTCTGAAAGCCATCCTGAACAAATGCCCCAACAACTTAAACTCTCATTCGATGCGCTGAAGCAGAAACTCTATGCTTAGCTGCTCCTGGGTGGCTGGATTCCTCAATCTATCCTTGAGGGTTAGTCCAGCTCCACTTCATGGAGGATGACTTTTGTGTCGCTTCAATTCACAATTGAATTTTTTTAGTCACTACCCAGAGCTGGTGACCATAACATCACAAGAGGAGAAATCTCACACTCCAAGAAAAACAGCGAGATCAAGAGTTAACAATTTACCATGAAAGTTTACGCAGTTTACGACCTGTCCAGGGTGGACCCCTGCCTTTCGCCTACTATGCGTCGGGATAGGCTCCGACAGACCCCCGTGACACGGAAATGGATTAAGTGGGTATAGATAATGGATGGATGGGGTTTACGCAGTTTATTGAAGTCTAGAAAACTGTCAAAAAACACGCAAATGCACACGCAAACGTCCAAAATACCTAAAATGACAAGTATAACTTCAATAAGCATTTTACAATTAAACTAAACCCCCTTAAGCAGCACTAAACTGGACAGAGAAAAACCCGTGAATAGATGAACATCTAACATCCTGATGATGGGAGCGGCACGCAAAAGTGCACTGACTAATAAGCTGACATGTGTATGCTTAGTGACTGTACGCAATCTTGGTACCAGGCACTGACTGGCGATTGCTTGGTGAGTAAACACAGGATACTGACAACAGGGATCAGTTACTGTTAGTCATGATAGAAGAGTCTCTGCCTGAACTGACATCTAAAGTCATCTTGGCCTGATGGCAGAAGTGCAAACAGAAAAAAGTGATGTGAAATCAGGTCCCCGTTGGTGTTCCCCGTTACACCCCCACACACATGCACACACCTCCCCCTGCTTAAGCCTTCTGGTAAAATCCCTCAGGCTGTGGTCCCATCAGTAAACACAGACTTACCAGTAAGCCGCGGAGGATATTACCCCTTCATGTGTGCACACAAACAGAAACAGTGCAGCAGTATAGTTGTAGCAGGGTTACCTTATTTCTGAAAACATCTGTTTCATCATCCTTTGTGTGTCTTTCAACATAGGTGTTCCGCTTCCCAGTTTGCTGTAGTTGAGTCAGATTTTACTGCAGGTTAAAATAAATCATATTTACTGTTACATCATTAAAGATTATCGCTTTTTTGTTATTGAGTGTTGTTTTTTTTTTTTTTTTTTTCATTTGAAGTGTTTGTTTTAATTTTGATGTTGGGCACTTTATGTTTTTATCTATTATCTATTAAGTACAGTTCAATATTTTGAGCGTTCGAGATTTTTATAAAACAGTGCTTGGTTCTGTAATTTGCATGTTTGACAGTCTTTCAGCAGCAGCCTATAGCTTCCAGGGGTTATGGTTATGCAGGAATGCAAGAAGTCTTACAGGCTCTCACAAGTTGAGCCAGGAAGGCATTTGCTTAAACCAGATGACCTTTTAAATACCCCAAGAACCACTGGTAGCTTGTCATTGTTGGCTATAATTTAAAAAAGAAACAAAAAATGTTATAAAAAGGCAGCTCATATGATTCATGCGCCTGCTCTGGTGTATTTCAGGGAGGTGTTTTTGAAAGGTGGACCACAACTGTTTAAGATGTCTGTCAATGTGTTGCTCAACTTCAAATGAAACAGAAAATTGTGTAAACCCTGCATATTAAAAGCAAATGACTTGGTGGAAAATGGAGAGGAAGAAAATGTGCAAAAAAGAACACCCTCCCCCCCTTTTTGCTATTTCTAAGAATGTTATTATTTGCTTTGGGCAAATGGGCTGGAGTTGCACAATTGTGCAGCAACCAGCACTTCAAAATTTCACACACTCACTCTTGAACGCACACATACACACAACATTTCAGCAGACACAGCATCAAAAAGCTAGTTCCAGTAAAATATTGTTTTTTTTTCCTGCTTCATTCTGTGCAGTTTAACTGCCCATTGAATTAGTTTTACTCCATTAGGCTTTCTCACACACCTATCCCAACGGTTTTAGTGATCTGTGACACAAGAATACCTCAATTTCATGAAATGTCCTTTTTTTTTTATCCCCAAAACCAAGTGACATTTTTTTCAAACCTTGTGAAGTTAACTTTCGTTGTGTTCAGCATCATATGAGTCTTCCAGCATGTGAGCATCAGCTCATCCTGAAAAATGCTTTTGAGGTGTTCTTTTCTACTTATAGTGTGTCTTCATTATGGGTGGCCTGTTCCAGGGATATACCCTTGGCAATCCACCTTGGATTACTGAGCAAGAAAGAAAATAATCAAGTTATTTTCACAGCAACTTCGGGAAAGTCCACAAAAGTCATGAGATCTTGTCTTTGCAGCCTAGACTACATATAATAGCTTTCATTGTAGATATTTTGCAAATCCAGCTGTGTGGATCAATTGCACTATTTGTGAGCAGGTTCAAAATACAAATCCAGAAGTGGTAGAAATATATTTAGCTAGAAATCCCCTGAAGAAACCGCATTCGCACTTCAAGATAAGATGAAGTAAAACTTATGCTGTGTAATTCAACAGGAACTGTGATTCTACTGTATAATTCATAGGGAATGGAATTGTTTTCTCTCTGTTCCTTAATTTAAATGCTTTGAAATACCTACTTTGTAATATCTGCCTTTTTTTATCTTATTTTTTGTTCAACAGCAGCTTTTTCTCTTGTACAATGTAACTGAATGATTCTTTCACAACAAAAAGAGAAATAATTCACATCTCCGCAAACTCAAAAATTGTATTTTACAGTCCAGCATATTGGTATTAAAAAAAAAATAGTGGTGCAAACATCAAAAAGCATGACCCTCAAATGCATTACGTTTAAAGTCATGCAGAATATCATGGCATAAATCAGTCACAACATTTGCCCTCAGACCAGGCGGGCTTCTGTAGGTTCAAAGTAAACCCTGAAACCCTCTCTCAACCCCTCATACAGTCTGTGCCCACCCCAGGGTCATCTGTGTGAAGGTCCTTAAACACCATGTGAAGTCCAGATTGTCACCTCTGGGGTTGCGAGGCAGAGCTGATTGACTTTAAACAGAGTCACATGCATCCGTGAAGACTTGGAATAACTAAGGGACAAAGTGCAGATTTACAGAGGGACGTGCTCACCTAAAACAACTTCCCCGAAACAATGTCATACACAACATGCCTTCAGGGAAATAAAAATTCAATGTCCAGTCATTCACTGCCAGAAATGTTGTATGTGGCTCAGTAAAATAGTTTGACATAGTGAGAATTATGCGCTTTTGTTTTATTACAACAAGTTTGAGATCAATAAAGTTAAAGGGAACCAAGTATGAATCAGAAAATTAAAAGACAACTTAGTGGCTTGCTTGTAGAAAACCCAATAAAGATGTGTTTTTAGAGAAGATGGTGTTAGACTCTTATTTATTTATTTTTTATTTTCTATGCACATCCAGGCAAGTCTCTTTACTTTTTTTTTTTTTTGTTTAAAGAAAGTAGTTTCAGTAGTAAATTAGAAACAACAAAACACTTTCCAAATAATCTTATTTTTACCGAAAAAAAGTAAATTACAAATACAAGTCTAGATGAAGTACCACATATTTGAGTTGTTAGAGTCATCAACAGTAATCAGTCAAGAGCTCAGGATCAACATCCAGTTCACAAAGTTAACCACAGCTTTATTAAATCCTCATATGATCCTTATCGCTCCGGCTCCCCCGCCACTTCTCCTGCTCCTTTCATCGGTGTCGGGCCATGTAAGGACAAATCACTGCGGTAAGGTGACTGCATAAATTTTGGTTAATGTGGTGTTTGATGGGATGTCCACGGCTGCAGGCTCACGGAGATGAGCTCGGGCAGAGCGTTGTGCAATCAGCGAGCTCGGTTAATTACAGAAGATCAAACACGGGCTCCATGGCAACCCTTGCCCCATTTTCCAAAACAAAGACCTGGAAGGCATTCAGCACACACAACGGCTGTGACATGGTGTCATGCATGGCTGACACTGGAAGATTAGCAGTGGACTGATGGGATGGTTGCTCAGTGGTTGCTGTTAGTTAACACAGACTGTATTATATGAGACTTTTAAAAAAATATACTGGATACTGGATAGAAAGACCTCAAGGTTGCTTTTTATTAATTCACACCTTTGGTTAGAGGTGAGGATCACGTTAGGTGCTGGATTCCTGTTTTTTTATTCAGTACCTGGAGCGTGAATCTATCTCAGACTTTGGTGCGCTCCTGAACACTGAGCAGCATGGAAGAGCGCCAGCAGAAAGAGCCACGCATCATTCCAGGATAGCAAAAACCAAACATTTCTCATTTTCACACAAGTCTGTTTGAAAGAACTCATTCTAATGACTTCATTAATCAGTATATTGCACCTCTGCCCGTAGATCACAGTAAATGTTAACCAGTAAAACTTTGCAACCCATGACAGTCGAAGGCAAGTATTTTAATCTAATTTATGGTATAATTACAGACCCTGACGGCATCAGCCTTCCCCAGCAGAATAATGTACTGTAACAGCAGTGCAGAAATGACTGAGGGATGGCCACAGGAATATGAGCAGCAGCCCTAAAGTACACCTCCAAACATCCCAGCTGGTTTCTCTCAGCATGGTTAATAACCTTATGATCTTTTTTTTATCACAATATCAACCACAGGTGTATGAGTAGAGTAAATTACTAGACGTTAAGATGTTAAAAATATGGACTATGGTGAAAAATATGAATCCATCCATGGAAATGAGGTAACGTAGATGTGTTTCTTAAAATACTCTTAAAATTGTGCAAACTGGGATTGCATATGCACAATACGCCTAATGGGAACGTGACAGTTTTGCAAAAACTTAGATATGTTGCAAAATTGATTTTACACTCGCACGAAGAGGTTTTTCTGGCAGTAGAAAAAACGATTTTGTTTTCCAAACTGCAATGGATACACACCTTTTTAATTTCCACAAAAACAGTTCTTCCATCACATAACTCGTCATAAATTGTGTAAGTCATCCTACTGTTTTGAATCCCCATGAAGTTATTGGCGATGGCGTCCCAGAAATCGCTCAGACATGGCTGGCCTTGTGAAATTTGAGTAAAAATAATAAGGACTGAAGTGGTTGCAGAAATAGAAATTAACCTGCCAAAATGAAAGGGGTTCTGGACATTTATTAGCCTCATTATTCTTAGGAGAAACTATCGCAAAAGGAGTAAACACAACTTTTGACTTAAATGAAATGCAGTCACGATGCAGCTCAGCTTTACTGACATGTTGAATTGTCACTTAAGTTTTGTGCCAAAATCGTGATGGAAATGCGGCTACTCATGCTGTCTGCCTCTCAACCAGCAGAAGGCCTCTTCGACAGGCCACCAGTGATGGGGGTCTGTCTGTGTCAGACACCAAATCTGTTCTGCTAAACTCACTCAAGCATCCGGACCACAAAAACTAAAGTTACACAGAAATAAAACTCTGAGACGCATATCCACACAGCTCAGCCTCCAATCCCTCCGTTTGACTCCAACCCCCGCGTGCCCTCGTTTATTTATTTCCTCCTATGTTTTCTCAGTCCATTAACCCCCCCTTCTTCTTGGCAGTACCCACTCTCATCTCAAATTAGTGTCAAATTCCCTAGTGTACTTGTAATGTTTGTTTCCTAATCCAGTACCTACCACATAACAAGTGCTATATTCTTGGATGCCTTCAATCACTTCTCATTCATGTGTAAGATGGGAGCTCCTGGACAGTAAAGCAGCTCCATCTGCCTGCGTTTGTACGTCTTTGTGCGAATGGGCTGACCAATCACGAGAGTAGAGCGTCTGCATTCCTTTGTGCTGCTCTAAATCCTCATGGGATAGACATCATTAGTGGACTAGCTGTTCCCAGGCTGATTTAATAATAAAGTGGGTGTCTGTAGGTGTGAGCGTTTGTCCTCTTCTGTCTTTTTGTGAGACTTCTTATATCATAATGCTCCTGTTCTTTTCTCTGTTTGTGTGTAGTTTAAAAGACAGGATCTGCTCATGTAGCAGGCTTCCTGTCGTAGTTGCGATATGTTGTTTGAGAATCAGTAAGGGGACTATGGCGAGATCAATAAACTCTATAAGTGGAAGTAACTGAGAAAGCGGTTTGACCTCCCAGCAGGAGTTATGCAGCCACGGACATGTGCGGAGGCCAACCTTTCCTTCAGCATGCTGCCACGCAGTAAAGCATCTCTGAGAGACACTTATCACATCACTCGGGGGCTCTGTGGTACCAGACATAGCACCACTTCCAAGCTGCGCTGGGCCTGACAGTTTCTCATGTTCCCTCTGTAGTTTCACTTTATTTGTTTCAGCGAGAAAGAAGAGCGGGACACAATTAAGAGGAAACACTGTTCAGATTTTCCAAAATGTGGAAGGAGAACGCTGTCATTGTTTTGTAAGAGTGAAGACATTTGAGTTTTTTCCACTCCTCGTGACCCTGTGTGCACATTTGACACATTCTTGTGAATTGTAACGTACCTGACACTTGAAGAGCGTCACAACAACTAGTTTCAACAGTAAGAGAGAGAGAGAGAAAGAGAGACACCACCACTGATGTAATCTAAAGGACTGCTTAGATTTACATGCACTACAGTTTTCTGGTTTAATCTTCTAGCAAACCCTTGCGCCTGGCTGTCATATAAATGTTGCAGGACTTGTTATTCCTAGTAAGGTATTTCTCTAATAATAGGACTTTTTCTAGTATGGCGTAGTTTAAGTAATTACTGATGGAATATGGCGAACAGAGCAGCATCTCGCGTGCATCTAGACTTCACATTCACTCACTTTTATTTGGATTTTGATGAGAAGAAAGATGGAAAGAGCGTTATTATCAAATATGAATTGAATATAGGTTCCAGTACTATGTCTCTTTAAAACCTGATATTAGGGCTGCAAATTGTACATTTTTTCTTTAAATTTGCACTGCAAGAAACTGCACACTGATGATGTTTTCGGTGTGGAGGACAGAAAGTTTGCAAGCTTTTCATGCAAATGATGACCGCTGTTTCTGATAAGAGATCAGACTTTATAAAGGTGTCTAAAAGGTGTTTAAAATGTATCCACCTGCTGATCAGGACCACGAGGAGGAAGCAGTGGAAGTCACATCTACAGACCAATTCAGAGCTCCCCCCTTATGATCCAGGTCCTGATCCAGGTTTCTTCCCCCTTATGATCCAGGTCCTGATCCAGGTTTCTTCCCTCTTAAAGGGGAGATTTTTCCTGCCACTGTTTATGTAATAATTGCTCGGGGGTCATGTCCTGGGTCTCTGGAAAGCACCTAGAGACAACTTGTGTTGTAATAGATGATATATAAATAAAATAGAAATTGAATTGAGCAGAGATTTTCCTCGATTAATTTTGCCACTCAAGTGCAGAGCCCAGGAAATGTACCCATGTCAAACATTTCACATTTAACCAAAGCTTTTATGCAGTTTATGCAAAAAAGCAAGTTTATGCATACGTTAATGCATCTGGAATTTGCATCTTTATTAATTTAACCGAGAGACGTATCGCTGAAATCAAAAAACCCACAAACTTGTGGGTGTTTTTTTAGTAATAATAGAATGAAACTGGTGATCACATGTACCAATATGAATGCAAATTTCTCTTTGAGTTCTTGGAAGCAATCAAACCTTTTCTTTAGATACTCTGACATCGGTAATAATACTGAATATGCAAACCAGAGAAGCTTTATTCAAGAAACCCTAATATGAACGTTAATGGGACTTGATACAAAGGAAATCTATTAACTTGGAAACTGTGAGTGGAAACAAGCATATTGTATTTCCTTTGCTGATGTCACAGTTTTTTTTAGTTCCCACAAACATACATGACCGTGTCTTTGGATGCAGGATGAGGATGAGATCAGTCTGCTAGATTACATAGTTTTTATAATAAACAGCAGGCAAAACAGAGCCAGCATATCTCAGCTGAAGATGCTTCAATATCCACAGGAGTTTACATTGGAATGACTTAACTCAAAATATGTCCAACTAAATGGGAATTGCCCAGTTTATTTGAAAAAAAGAAAACCTAGTGTAAAAGAAGCTGCTCTGACAGGGACCGTAACCCTGCACAAAATGTTAGACATGACAAATCTAGCGTTCAGGGCGCAGAGAAGGAGAATAACATGCTCCACTTTTCCGTTTGCTGCACTGTTAGACACAGTCCAGCAGGACACGAGTCAGTACCACATAATCTAATGAGAGGTACTAACTTCAGGTCCTGAGAGTTGAGGAGAGTCTTGTTCAAGGCAGTTCATTTCAGTTCAGTCATATGAGCATGACGCTGCAACCCAGGAGTCATCAGCGAGGTTTCAGCCGCAGCCTGATCCTCTACCCCGGCTTTCCAAAGAAACAGTCTTTGCAGAAGTTATCCACATTGAAAGTGAGAAGCAACATTTGCTGAAAAGAAAGTTCTTGGCATCCCCTGTAAAATGCTCATGTGTTTTCGTACACTTTTTTTTTTTTATCCACAGAGCGATGAAACCCTCCTCAACTTACTCCTGAAAGAAAACACACATGCAAAGCAAACATGACTTACAAATGCACCAGTTCCCAGCAGACTGCACCACCGGATATTTCTACTTTTGCAATGTATATCCAAACTCCTACTTGACTTTTGCTGTGCACGGCTTGCTGAAACTTACTGCCGCTTTGGGAGGATATAAAAACACACAAACCAGCCTGTAGAGGACACACACTCTCACAAAAACAAAACAAACAGAAAAAAAAAAACAGCCAACAATTATACAACAGGTTTCTCACTTCCCTCTTATTCTTTGTGGACAGTAACTTGTGCTGAAATCGAAATTACCAAATGATGCTGCTGTCAGGCATCTGAAACTAAATAGGGAGTTATTTTCTACTGTATCGCTATCACATGACACACGCCGCTGATCCTCATGGCTGACACATGTTACAGATATACAATACTGCCCTTGTTGAAAACACGGGACTAACGGCCATGCCTGACTGCCCTCAACAACAGGTAGACTGACGGTCGTCTTCGATGCATAAATCTGGGGAACACGAGGATGAGCTCCTGACTTATGTGCAAGATCAAGGTATTCAAAGACGGCTTAAATGTGTGTCAGAATAATTGCGAACATGTGACTGGAGGCATTTAAGATGACCCCAGCTTGTGTATAAAGAAGAAAGAACATCTTTCATTGCTACGTGAGACGATGAAAATTTCAGGTTTCATAAATACACATGTGGACAAATTTGTTTGTATACTTCCACTAAACCGAGAAAGACCCATAACAGTAACTGAAATGACCTGAAACCAATAAAAGCAATAATAAATAAAAGGTACTGTAACCAAGCTCCCTGGATGTGGTCTCAAGAGGAAAAACTGATGACAAACTGAAGAGAGAGAAAGAAACAGATAACCGAAAGATGAACGATAAAGATTACATTTTTGCAGTTTGGTCTTGGCCTTCTTGGGAATAATAAACTGCGTTATCATTTTGTACATTTACATTTTTCTACCAAAAGAGTGACTCACAATTAACTTTAAATGAAGAAATCACACATCTGCGCCATCCAGCTGTTGGTCATATGTTAAATTTGTGAGGAACAATGTTTTTTTTTTGTCTTTCGTTTTGGAACACGTGACCAACTCATCTTAAAGATGCTGCATGGGTGCATGGGAAAGCATGCTTTGAAACTGCTAGGCACCACTGGGACATAATTATGTAACTAGTGGGTTTAGTGCTCCACTGGGGAGGCCCCGGGGTCCAGTTTGAAAATAGATTGGGGTGTTAGTGGGTGCGTGGGTCTCCTCCAGACGCTCCAGTTTCCTTCCACTGTCCAAAAAGAATGCATGTCGGTTAAAAAAAAAAAAAAAAAAAAAGGACTGAATTATCAGTGAAGCACGTGAAGCCTTTGTCTCGACATTCTTCCGCGCATTGCACATGTACGGCACGTTTCCTGCTATAGCGAGACGCTCACTTACACTTTGCACACCCGTAACCTTGTTTGCTGGTGTGAACCCCAGGGAATGTGGCAGGGTTCAGAGTTCTCAGAACACCAGCAGCACTCAGCAGGTCTGCCAGGGACAACACTGAATTTGAGACACACTTTCACACGCGCATGCATAGAAACGCAGCACAGCAGTGCTGTCTGTGAGTCAGTGTGTGAGTCACACTCCGGCTATGCTGCCTCTGGATTTTATAACAGCCGCCAGCACGGCACTGTATTTAATATTCCAAACAAATGTACTCAGTGGCAGACATATATATATATATATATATATATATATATATATATATATATATATATATATATATATATATATATATATATATATATATATATATATAAATATACACACACACATAGCGGCAAAGATTAGAAGCAATACTGCCACAAATACAAACAGCACACACACCTTCGTGGCTTTTGTGCTTCATTCAAAGACAAACTAAAAGACACGCACACAGAGTAATACACACCCATCATTGGGGATAACTGCAGATGAGTCAGAAAGAGAGAGAAGGGAAATCCTTTCTTTTCTGTTGCACAAGTAACAGGCTTCGTTCTGCACAACAGGTACTGACTCTATTAAAGCTGACCTATGAATCAGTTCCCCTTATAGTTTCACAAGGGGATAATGCAACGATTCAGGAGAGGATAAAGGAAGCATGGAAAGGGTTGTAATAAAAGTGTCACTCTGCATCATCAGTCTTGGAGGTGAAATGTCATATGTTTATTTTCAAGAAAAGAAAAAAAAAAACAGGTTGAGACCAAACCTTTCTAGCAATGAAGTGAAGTTTATACAAAATACATGTAACATCTGTTTAAAACCCAATTTTAGAAGGGATCAAAATCTATGAGCCTAACGCAAAACACATAGACTAAAAGGAGAAAAGAACACAATGTTTCCATATCACAGATGCCCAGTTGGAAAATAAAAGAAAAACTTTGAAACATCTCCCTCCTGTGGTAATTAAGGGTAGTGACGCACATTTAAAAATGAATCACTCCAAATTGAATCCGTTGCACACAAGAAGGCCTCTGGCAAAGTGTCTGTGTCTTTCCATGTTGTTATTTTCATGGGTTTATCTTTTCAGCCAATGTTTTAAGTGCATGACTCATAACTAACTCGTGCCTGCTTTAGTACCTTTGGCTCTTGAGTAACAGGACGCTTGCCCTCTTCGAACTTTTCCAACCACATGACTCCTTCTTTTATTCCTTTTAGACCGTTTTCTCTCCCAAGTCAGTCTTCTGCTGCCATTAGAGACCGGAGAAACACGATATATCTGTGATTGGAAAAGCTTTCTGACTCACAAATGCGCGTGAGGACTAATTGCCACACGGGCCACTCAGTATACCAAAGTCAAACTGGTGCACGCATGCGTGTTAGTGTGAGTGTTTGCATACACATTAACCTTTATTTGCATTAAGGTGCTCTTGCACAGAAATGTCATGACACACCACCGACACAGCTTAAATCTCAGAGCCACTGAGATAAAATTGTTTCTGTAAGGAAGATTTAAATAGCCCTTACATTCGTTACCCCCCCCCCCCCCCCCCCCCCCCCCTTCATGTCTGTGTCAAATCTGTCTTTTTTCTGACACATTTGCAGCATATATCTATAAGACCAGAGGCAGGAAAGAATTTATGGTGACACGGGCAGCTGAAAAATGATGAATGTGTTGAGGGTGACTCATACAGGACAGACAGGAGTCTTCGGTAGACAAAGTGGCAGCAGCCTCAACGGTGACAGATGACATGTAAGTGTGACACACGTGAACTTCATTGTTTCATCCAGTAGCATATGCATACACGGAGGCTTGTTCCAAGTCACGCATGCATACAAACATATCTCTAGATAATTACTTGTTCAGTGTTCCCAACTTTATTTGCACCATTTTGCATGTCTGTGGCAGCGATGAGTCACTTTTAATTGCAGTCCTCACATAACTACTGTCACTTGCACTGATTCACGCTCCCAACAATTTAAAAAATAACAATCAGGCTCTTTTCAGGCTTTTTTTTTTTTTTTTATGGAAACTGACTTTGGGTACACCATGTACTTATTATAGAGCAGTGCTTGACAGAAAGCAAAGCGTATAAATGTTTTATTATTATAAAACACAACTGATAACACCATACACATTTTGAGATTATGCACAATATAAAAAATATTAAAAATGATTAGCTGAAATAAAATTGTAGAACAAAAAAAAAAAAAAAAGAAATCACCAGACGTTCCACCGAAAACCACTGCACCTGTCTGAAGTGGTTTAGGTAGTGACAGTTTCTCTTTTTTAAACATGTTTTACACACTTTTCATACTTTCTGTCCTGCACTACAAACCACCAGAGGAAAATAATAAAAGCATTCTTTAATGTTCATCTTCTGTGTCCTCATCATCTTCATCCCCTTCCTCCTCTTCAGATTCATCCTCTTCATCGTCCTCTTCCTCCTCCCCTCTTCTTGTAAGACGACTGCAAGCTCTTTGTTGCTGTGACAACAAATTAGCAGTTACTACGCAACTAAAACTCTTCGCAAGCAGTCATTAAGCACATTTTGTGCTTCTATGGAATCCAGAACATTTATCTGCCTCCGTTGTAGTTATAGAGAAAATGCAGCTACACGAGTGAATGCACCATTACGTGAGACCGCACTCTATAAGCCGTGCTTTATTTTCAAATTTCCTTTCTAGTTGCAAAACCTGTTTGCATGCAGGAACATGTGGAAACAATGTTAAACAAGGTCAGCAATACACTTTTCTTTTTCCTTTCTTTCTTTTGTTTTTAATCAAATCATGGAAGCAGCAGCATATGATCTCAAGATATGATGCTGGACGCATCTGAAGCACGCTTTGACAAGTATGAAGCCATATGTGTGGGCAAACTATGATCTAAACATCCCTAGGCAGACAGACCTTAAAGAAGACACTTCCAGAAGACTTTTAAACAATCCTCATTTGACAAGAAACTGGTGACTAGTTTTCTACAAAAAGGCAAAAAGTGCTGGTCGAACTTTTAATGCAGGATGAAATATATCATATACTTGAATGCAGTGACGTCATGTATGGAAATTCAAAGTGAGTGACGAATGGTTAGATGTCAGAGATATTCACTAGGATTGACTGTAAAGACAGATAAGACTGTGACCAGCATCTGCTGGTATGAGGAACAACTGGCTTAAAAAGCGATAGAAGGGAATTTTCTATTTTATCATCACAATAAAACTTGCACAAGAGTCAAAGATAAAAGATAAAAAGCCATGACAGAAACTTACCAAACAGGGTTCTCTTTGGGAAATTAAAATCTGCTGTTTGTATTTCAGCGTTTCAGCGCTGTCTGTATCTTACCTGTAAGGTCCCCGATGTACTCAGGTAGGACCCGGTCCGATCAAGAGAGGTTTTGGAATTAGCTCGGACTATGTCTAAGCGTGATTGGTAGTCTGGGGGGTGCAGCGTATTCCTGAACACCTGCCAAAGACAGTAGGGGAGCACTACACTTTTCCACAGAGACAAAGAAGAATGGAAGCAGTGCCTACACAGACCCATGGGACTTCGAATACAATGCGAGCAGATCCAGAAGGATCAGCCCGCAGTGTACACAAGCTGATTTCACTCTGTTAACTCATGTGTAACATCTAAGAAATGTTGCACCATTACTCAGAATTTCACATTATGGTCAAAGCCACGAGTGTCAGGACAAAACATCTACGTCTACAAAGAAGCAACACGTTACATCTTGGAATATTTAACACATTGCCAATTGGCTTATTAATATGTTGACATTAAAGCGGTGAGGAGGGCACACGTCTGACACTAAACGCTGCCGTTTCAGCCACACCAGTGGGTTTCACTCTGCAGGAAAATATCTTGATCAGGAATATCTTCATGCCTGTCATTGTAACCACATTCAGATGATTCAATCTCTCATGCTTCATACTATGAGTCACTGACTAACAGCCCAGTCTCAGTCAGGAGTTTTTCATCAATGTGAATGGAGGGCAGATGATTCAGTGCAAAGACACACAGATGAAACTGTGAGGAGTGGAGGAAAAAAAAAAAAAAAAAAAAAAAACAAAAAAAAAAACAGCACAAGGGCATCTGCAGGAGGAACTTGGCTGCCTGAACATCACCAAGCCTTTGTTATTATCACTACATGCTTTCTGTCTTTAAATAGTACAGCAAACATCTCACTAGTTGGTAAACAAAGTAGCAATGAGTCAGTGAGTATTGGGTCCATATGACCATGACAGTATGGGAACATTAAACAAAACCTTCTGTCTGATCAAAAAGAGAACAAATGATGCAAACACGCCTGGACAAGCTTGTAGTTAAGAGTATGCTGTCACAGTTAAATATAATTCCCTTTACTTGTTAACTGTTTATCAGTAAAAGTGAAACAAACATGCTGGATCGATACTTACATCTCAGTCTACATTTCAAAAGACATCTACATATTACAAAATAACTGGGCGAGCATGACCTACCTCCAGGTCCGCCTCCTCATCCACACTTTGAATGCTTTGGAAGGCCAAAGTGTAGACCTCCAAAGCCTTGGCGTGAAACGACATCTCTACTGATACAAACTCACCGAAGACTTTCTACAGGAGAAGAAGACGAAGAGGTGTGGCTCATCCGTAGTGAACAGACTAAGAAGTCATTTAAATGAACCTCAACTGAACACAAAGCTGAGCGCAGCAGACCTTGATATCCTGGATCTTCTGTCGCTCAAAGTCGTCTATGGTCTCCTCCAGCTGCTTTGTGGTCCGTGCAGCATCCATGGTGGCTCTCTGAAGCTCACTTTCAGCCTGACGACAAGAAAATTAATATCTGACAAACAACAAAACACCGTATAAACACAGCACACCATGTACAAATGTGTTCTTTTAAATACAGATGGTTGACATAAGACAAAGTCTTTTCATTTCATTTCTTGGTCTTCGATGGAAATGGAACAAATTTATTACGAAACAGTGCAAAGTAATTCTTATGGTACGTTGCCAATGAAGAGATGGACAGATCATACGGGACACACCTGAGACTGGACGCTTGGTCAAGGGAAAAAAAACAAAAAACAAACTATAAATAATGTATATATATATTATTGAGTCAACATTCAATTCTTTTGTCCTTCAGATCTTAAAAAGCTAAAGAAGCAGTGCAAGGATACGATGATCTGCCTGTCTGAAGGGTTTCTCAGCCTGGTCCTCTCAAGCTGAGCCATCTGTTTGGCTTCTCTGTCTCTGGCACTCTGAGTGGCCTTCAGATCTTCCTGCATGAAGACAATACAAGAGCCCAGTAATCACTAGTAATCACGAGAGTAAAAACTGTAGCCGTTTTCAGACATGAAATACAGAACATCAATAGCGTCAACAATCTGTTAAAGAGGGCATTCAGATGTTTTCATCCAGACAAAATCTGACACTGACGCTAGAAGCCACCATCTGTGGGCAACATTTGCAATTTGTACAAAACTGGACATTAACCCTGATATGACATCACAGTCCTCACATTACGCCACAGTCTGACAACAACATGTCACACAATAATAAAATAATAGAACTACATTTGACCTAAAATAGGCACCAAAATATTCAACTTCTAACAAATTGTACTGAATGCAGTACATCAGTGGTATACTTTTAAATCTTAAAGGGGACATACGAAAAGAAATGAAAATAAATCTAACTTTCTGTGCATAAGAACACATATGTGAATTAACGACCAACTGAAAACACACGCCTGTCACTTTATTTGGGGGTGTCTCAGTCTAAGACTAAACTGTTACTGAATGAGAAGTTCAACGTTGTTTACAACATCACGAACCCTGATCAGAGTTCAATTATCCTGCTTATCTCCGTTCACCTTCATGCTTCATTTGCTGTAGCTCGGCACAAAAGTGCACCACAAATTTCAGAAGAGGAACAAACCGTGGAAGAGGATCTGGAGTGGTGCAAACCGAGGTGTTATAACACGGTTAAAAACAGAGCTTCTGTGCTGATATTTCATTAATGCAGCTCCAGTTTTAGTCTGATTTTGAAAAAGGGTATATTATGTTCCCTTTGAATAACTTTCTCTTGATTAAATTCTGATTAAGACATCATTGCAAGGTTGTTTTTGTTTTTTTTGTGCCATTTTCACTCTAGATCAGCTGCTATATTATTGAAATCTTGTAATATAAAAGTGAAATATCATCACTACATTAGATTTAGTGCAAAAATGTAATTATTGCTTTTTGCTATGAAGCAATAAGCATGGGTGTGATACCATTAGCTGCTTGTGAGTTAATATATTTACCTTTTGAACAGCTAAATAACTAAGTGTGACTAATTGATTTTTTTTCAGTCTTACTCTTTCTAAATAACAATTACCAGATCTTTGTCATTTTAAATTTGAACAACTCCTTTGCTACACATAGGCTACCAACACATTAAAACAAAAATGTTAAGTCTCATTTAACTTTGAAGTATTTCACTTGAAAAATAGCTTACAATATACATTAGAAGAACAAATATCCAAATCAAACAAGGCAGATACTAGTTCAGGTACTCTGGAGAGCTGCAGCATATTTAAAATAGTTCAAATGCCACAAATAACCATTATTATCATTATTATTTACATTTGTTGAATGTTGCGCAAACTAGTTGCCCCCATAGCTCCAATATTGTCCGAAATGACAGTGCGAGATTACCATGAAACAATCCTGCCCCCCTGTGGTCATGTGTTGTAATGACATTTAATAAACACAACTCGGCTCCCAGGCGGCCTCTAGGGTCTCCATCCTGGGAGTAAATGCCACAGCCGCTCCAGCTGTAGATATTTGATGAGGTTCTTTTGGAACCAGTGCAGGGCAGAACACGACTGTGGGTAGTTAATACATACCCTTTTACGTTTCACCACAGCTCCATAGCTTTTTAATGGCTCTATGACTTTGGCTTCAAGTCTTTCCACCTGTGGAAAAAAAAAAAAACCCAAAAACGTTAATTTTAGCTTCTGCCACACAAAACAAACATTGAGCGTGATTTACAAGGAAAATATAATGGAAGTTAACGGATGAGAAGATAAAATACTGCACTTCCACCTCAGCTTGGCGGTAGTCTTGAATCTTGGCCAGGTGGTCGGCAAACTGCTTCATGCCCCGCTTGAGATTTGGGGTCTCCGTGTCGGCATATGTGCCAATTTCCCGGACCAGAACGTCGGCCTTGTCCCGTAATCTGGCCGTTTTGCGGACATAGGCAGCAAACAGCTGGCACATCTCTCCAAAGTGCTTCTCCACATTGGTGATGTTCTCCTGGATCCTCCGTGTCTGGCTGTCTCTGGGGATGACAAATGTGTGCATTTGTTGCAGTAATAAATAAGTAACACATACTAAGGAGAAATTGTTTGATTTAGTCTATGGAAAAAAAGATATGTTATTTTCTGCAATGAGACTAGAAGGCGTGTACTTTCAGATGTCATTATAGTGTCAAGTACCACGTACAGCTTAAACACATCTTTTATGTAAAGCTTTTTGTTTTCCAGATTCCTTTCAAGAGGTTTGATGATGACTGGGGATGTCTTTACCATTACAGCTTTGATGCTTTAATAAATATCTCACTAAGTGTGAAACAAATCAGCAAAACGTTGGATCGGTTACGTCGCCAGCTAAACTATTGTGCCGTCTTCGGTCCTCTTATTGAGCCTCCTTTTTTGAACTGAGCGGACACTACGAGTAATCGATGATTTCATTTCGCCGTGCCGTATGTCTCTTACCTGGCTCTCGCATCGGGCGTCCGACTCATCCCTTCAGACGGCCGGAGAATCAAATGTTGTCTGTAATCGGCGACGTTTTAAGCACCCTGCTAGGCAGCTAACGGCTAGTACGCCACTCGGCCGTTTCCATGGAGTCTCGCTAACGTTTCCGCTTGAGAGTTGCATTCTGGGAGATTGAGTCTTTTACTCAGACGCCCCCTCTTCTCTCCACGACCGTTTATGTTTCTTGTAATGTAATAGAAATGTAGGAGCAGGAATGTCTTGCTCTGCCATTTGCTGCACAGGTGGGTGTGGTTTTGAGTGTGTCACTGGGATTGAGTGATTGTGGATGAAAGGCACCTGGATCTAATAGAGAAATGGGGTATAAGTGGTGTTGGGTTAGTTCTGTTTGTTGTGACAGAGAAGGGAGGTGGGTGCCAATATTTTCTGTTAAACGCAAGAATAAACGCAAGAATAAACGCAAGAATAAACGCAAGAATAAACGCAAGAATAAACGCAAGAATAAACCCAACCAAATGTAAATCCATTTACAAATCAATAACTGTGCAAGAGAAAATGTTTTCATGGACAGAAAATAAATGTCCTTAACAAAGAAGAACTGGAGCAAAGATTTTTTGAGGACCACAAGGCGTCAGATGGATCCCTACCAATCCTTCATTTGGCTGTTATGGAGCCAAATGTGACCCTTACATTTGTCAACAGAAATCGGCCACGGATTTGGCATTTTTTTATGCTGTTTGTTAACTTTAGCAAAAAAAAAGGGCGATGGATTTAACACTTCTTCATGCTGTTTGTTGGACCTCCTCCATATTGGAAAATGGACCACTCAACCATGTTGGATATTAACCGTGAGTGAAAAAAAAAAAACAAAAAAAAAATATGGGACGACATGACGGAGACACACGGTATGTGGGTTTAACTTCATTTATGAAGTTTGTATGCCTGGCACTTAGTGCATATTGGGTGCACATTGGATGCTGTGGCTGTTTGGAAGTCCGTCTTGCCGTTTTGCTCAAGTATGATGAGGAAGTTGGACTAAATGAGTACTGTGAGGCTGAGGACAATATTGGGTTGTTCATTCATGTGCAGAATCATATTGGTGTATATGAGTTCAAATGAGTTCAATATAAGTTCAACTGAAGATGACTCTTTATCACTGAACATCTGTGTGGTGCATATTTGCTGGAAGTCAATATGAGTGGATTACAGGCTGGTTCAAATGCAAATGAAGTTGATAACAAGGAAAGTACACGGTATGGATCAAACCCTGGAATTTCACACACCTCATGATCATCTACATCCTCTTCTAGAAACAAAGCAAAGGCAAACTTAGCTGCACTTCTCATTCCTCAGAAATTGCTCAAACAAAAACATGAGCTGGAGCATAAAGAGGCGGAATTACAAAAACGGAAAGAAAAACCAATGGATCAGCATCTGAGTTTATAGTGAATTCATGCACCCAAGCACCAAACATTGAGGACCGTACTAGTTTGCTGTCCATATTGGCTGGTGCAACAACATAGCATTTCTCATTTGCCAAAAAGAGAGGTCCAAGCGTTTGATGGAGATCCTCTTCATTGTCACGCCTTCATGAAAGCCTTCAAGAACAATGTGGAGGAAAGGACGGATGATGCTGGAGACTGTCTGCATTTTTTGACACAATATACAAGAGGTGAACCAACAGAACTTGTTAGAAGCTGTCAACAAATGCCAGCAGATGGAGGATACCAAAGGGCAAAGTTTTTGCTCAAAGAACATTTTGGAAATGAGCAAAAGATTGCTTCAGCATATTTAGTGGCCAGTGGTTAAAGCAGAAAATGGAAAATCTCTTCAAGCATATAGTTTATTTTAGAGAGGATGCTGTAATGCAATGGAGGACATGCATGTCTGAACTTAATATGACTGCAAACATGAAGATGATAATTAGAAAGTTACCGTATAAATTAAGAGACAAATGGAGGTCAGCACCAGAGGGCTACTTTCCCTGACATTGTAAATTTTATGGAACACCAGGTCAAAATCGTAATAGATCCTGTATTTGGAAATATTCAAGAAACAAAGACGATACAGATAAACAATATGGTTCATCTTCATCAGAGACAACACCAAAGAGCTTGGTACCACAGTATCATCATTGGACAAAAGGAATCATGTGAAGGAAAACCTTCAAATGGACAACGGAGCATGCCTATATTGCAAAGGTGAACATCCACTGGAGTTGTGCTCCCTATTGGGAAAGAGGGCACATAAAAAAATACACTTTTTTGCAAGAGCATGGAGTCTGCTTTGGCTGTTTGTGCACAGGGCACATAAGCAAGGATTGTAGAAAGCGACTGTCATGTAAAAAGTGTGGAGCAAAACATCCTAGCATATTTCACATCTATTCAAAGAACAAAGATCAAACAGTGACAAGAAATACGAATGCAGCAACAAGCAATGATCTAGTTTCAGTGCAAAGTAGTGGTCTTACTGGGGCCGGCGAACATGACTGCAAACTCCCCATTGTACCTGTGAAAGTCAAGTCAACAAAGGGTGACATAACTGTGAAAACTATGCTTTCTTGGACCAAGGCAGTTATGGCTCCTTTTGAACATGAAGTTTGATGAAGAAACTCAATATTTCAGGAAGAGGAACTAACATTCTTCTACGCACTATGGGCCAGGAAAAGCTTGTGATAAGCTGCATTGTGTCAGATCTGGAAGTAGCGGGTGTGTAAAGTGACCAATATTGGGATTTGCCAGATGTTTTTCACACAAAACAAAATGCCTGTGTGCAAGAGAAACACACCAAAGGAGCAGGATCTGGTTAGATGGCCATACTTGTCAGAAGTCAATCTACCAGAAATGAATGCAGACATTGACCTTCTGATTGGTTTAAATGCACATAAAGCTTTGGAACCAATAAAAGTGATTCCAAGTGAAAATGGATGGCCGTATCCATCCATCCATCCATCCATCCATATATCCATCCATTTTCTATACTCATTTTAAGCCTGTACAAAAAAAGTACATTTCAAGAAAAATGTCACATTAGTCTTTCATCTGTATCGTCTTTGATGGCTCTGTGATTAGAAAGATATACAGAATATTTGACTAATTATTTAAATGAATTCCTGTGCCTCCTCAAATGTCCAACTTATCATTATACAAGATATAATTAAATCTTTAACATTTTTCCTCTGAGTTCAACACACCTCTGTGACCATAAATAGGAAGTGGGTTTGATTATGGACGGATGGCCCCAAATAATATAAGGCTCATTTTGTCAAACAGGGCTACAAATACTTATTTTTAACAGCAGACAGTTTTTGAACCAGTGCCAAGTGGAGACTTTGACACACTGAAATGAACTGAAGCCTTATTATAATTCCCTCATCTGTGTTTGGGAATGCATGAATGTCACCAGCTGCCACGTCTGCTCCTTTGTGGAACATGTCCAAAAACCTTAATTATCACACTTAATCATCCATGGTATTGAGGCAGGGGAGATCTCACTGTAACAGTTTGGAGATGTAAAACACATTCATTGCACCAAGGTGTGTGTCTGAAATCCCAGTACAATCCAGTTTAAACTGTTTGATAAGATGATACTGAAAGATAACACCTATTTTGTTAAATGCATCTGAAAGAACCAAGTGTGTGTCGCCGGTTTCCATATGTGTGATAGTGTACAGAACAGGTTAGTGGCAGCTTTGGAGTCTATAACGGGAAGCAGTGGTAACAGAATGTGACATCTTTTTCTATATTATTTACTGAAATGTTCATGGGTTATGGTTGGATATTTGTTCCAGATAAAGCTTCTGCAGTTAGCTGTGCTCTATTTATATTTTATGTTTTAGGCGTGTTTCAGGGACATAAAAAAGAGCAGTTATTAAGCAACTATTAAGGTGGATTGCCAATACATATTGATATATTCATGAGATTTCTTGAGAGTAAAAAATAAAGATGGGAAAAGATTCAGAAATGTTGCTCATAAAAGATAAACATAAAGATATTTAAGTTTTTCTATCATGGTTCATATATTGTGTATAGTAGCGCATGAAGAGCTGTTGTTTATCGGTGTGATGGCATCAACCCACCACATGAGGGCAATCCTCTTTCATTTCTGTCTGATGTAAACAGGAATCTGCATAGTTGCAGGTGGTTTGTGAATTATTGTCTCCTTTCTGTCTTCAGGCACAAAAAAAGTATTTTTTTTATCAGCATCTATCTTCTCTCCATCTTCATTATCATATATTTGGATTATTCAACAGTCCCTGGCAGTAATCCAGGACTAGATCCCTAAACATTACAAGAAATATAACAGCTGCCTGTCTGAGCTGGGCTCTACAGGATCTTAGTGTTGGAAGAAGCCTCGGGCTGTTGAGTTATTTGCATTGGCTGCTCGTAAATAAATTCAGGAGTGGATGCATTTTTTTTTTTTTTTTTTTTTACATTGTGCATCTGATTTTGCTAAAGAGCAGATGGTGTTGTTTTCAAACCACCGGTGAACAAGGAAAGGGTTGCAACCACCGGCAGCAGCTCTCCCTGCCTCTTTCATGCTCTCCTCTCACTGTCTTGCTGTCTTTGTCCCCCTGTGCCCTCTTGTTCAGTCTTCAGCTCTGTCAGTTTCCCGCTCTGCAGCCCTCTGCACTGCAGTGGTGGGACGACGCCGGAGAGACGTGTGGCCTGAACAGATTGAGAGTGACATATGTCAGACTCTGAGAGTCTTAGTAGTGCAACCCAGGACGTGTCCCCCAGCTTGCTGATGTGGGTGCGTGTACGTGAACCCCCCCCCTTCAAGAGCGAGTCGAGGTGTGCAGACCCCAGACTTGACGCTTTCTTTCCCTGTTAATGCACAGAAGGAGTCGGTGGAATGAATACGTGTGTGTTCAGGCCTGCTGAGGATTATAAACAGTGTGCTATCTTGTTTGCTACTTGATGCTCAAAATGAAGTTACAAGCCAAGAGTCAATATCTCATCATGCTGATTTGAGCTAACTTTGCTCTCCCCGTCTTTTACACTCCTCTGATTTGGCAGCAGGGGAACAGCACTGCTCTACTGCAGAAATGAGCTCCAGAGGGAAATATATCCATCCTTTCTTCAGACTCAGCGTTTATTGTCATATTTATTTTTTTTGTTCAGTCCTTAAATTAAGAATTGATTTAATCTCAGATGCAGTCAAATTTTCCCCTTGGAGTGTTTCCTAATGAAATAAAGCAGAATGCCCAGATCTGTCAGACAGTGGGTGAATATACAAGTCTTGTTTAGGTGAGTTTTTATATCCAACTAAATTTGGTTACAGCAGTTCTGCAAGCTTTGAATAAAATGCACTAAAGTAGCAGCTGTCACAGACACATTTTCCATCTTTCCCGATGCATTATTTATGCAGATGTGCTGTGGTGTAACACAATATGTCACAGATTTTTTTTTCACTATTCACACAAAGGCGTGATAAATGCCGAATTATATATGAAATGCAGTGTTATTCCCATTTAACTCCAGCAACCTTGAACAAAAGTCCTCACTCTGTAGTTAAGCGGGTGCTTGAAGGGCAAACCGACACAGACACGGTCCACTGGTTTTATTGACCCGCTGAACAACCTCTCTGTGTCTCCAGGGGCTTGGAGCTCAGGTTAGGGTCTTTGTTGTCTGCGTTCATTAGTGTCTCCTTCACCATCTCTCTTTCTCTTGCTCTACTCGCTCCATCGCTATCTCAAAATGCCAACTTTTTGAACTCTCACTCTGTCTCTGCTGCTCTTTTCCCCCTGAAGGAGCTGGAGAAGAAAATGTCACCAGAGCAAATTAGAGGGAGCCTCAAACCCTGTCTGTCCACCTCTGTTTACACCACACAGTGATGGTATCACTCATATAAGTTCATGTGTGTCAAAACTTTGCCTTACTCGGGTATGATAAAGTATTTAATGGTCATTGTAACAAAAGCATAAAGTTTTATGGCAGGTGGAAAGCTGATTTTCTCTACATTTCACTACTTTCACAAGTCCCTTGCAAGACAAAGCTAGTATATATACATTTTCAAACGGATTTGTATCAACTCAAGTGGTCTGAAGGACATCAGAAATAGCAGAACATTCAGAAAAATATGGATATTCCCTTTCGTGACAAAAGGTCATGCATTTGAAGGTTGAGCCAGATAAACATTTGCACATCTTAGAATAAATGGACATTTATTAGATAAGTATATTTGGTTTGATATATTTATATCACATCTGGGGGATTAATATAACATGTTGAAATTGTAGAAAGGGACAATGTCTTAGCCTGAAGATCAGAGCCACATCTAGAAGGATTAGGGTCTGAAAGAAATGTGTTGAGCCTCCCGATCCAAGGGGCAGCACCTTGCATGCAGAAGGTTGTTTGACCAATCAGAGCAATGAACAGTCACATATTCAGAGTGACAGAAACGAATCAACAGGAGAGTGTGTTATGTAGAAGAGTAATTAAACCGTTGCCCTAGATTGTCGGCAAAACAGAAGATGCCTCTCTCTTGCAAAGGAATCATTTGAGTTCAATCTTCTGTTCAGTTTCCTTGGAAAAAGTCAGAATCTTTAACTGTCGATGCCAAAGCTGATTCAAATGGCCGTTAATCCTCAACTGCAGCATCTCTACTTTGTTACATCCAGATTAGTCGCTGCTCTGTCTTCGAGTTAAAACCAGCCAGAGACTCGCTACAATAATAGACTAATTTGAGTGGCTCCCTAAGACTTTTGGGCATCCTTAATGAGCTTCAATGGTAGGTAGACGTACCTGAAAAATTTAACTTTATTAGCGGGACGTGTAGATTTCTTGGCTACTTATTTCTTGCATATGTGCACTAATGCCATGGGCCGGAAATTCCATTACTTCCAATCTGAGTCTCGGTAATCTCTGACGTAGCTTTGAAACTTTTGGAGCATTGTCATCAAAGTGTTGTCAGTATTGACACAGAGCCAAACCATTATGGATTTAAACGACAGCATTGTGACAATGGATGGACAACGGGATTATCTACTGTCTATAGACACCCCCGTTTTTCGGTGTATTCTGTTGGTTAAACATGCAGAGAGAGAGATTGTGATGAGTTTCCCCTCTGTTTATCCAACATTATTCAGAGCGACTCTCTTTTGCCTTTTGACCAGCTTCCATGTACGAGTTCATTGTCAAGGTTTTAGCTGTGCAGCCGCAACTTGATTGGACGACGCAAGCGTTGATGCAGCAAAAGTTGAAAGTCCCCCCAGTTTTTGATGCAGGCAGCAGAGGCTACGTGAATCCAGGAAAGATTAGTAAAGACCCGTACTTCCATGTGTTGAACACTCTTGACACACTGGACACGTATCTTGACACGTAATATTCAGTTTATATGTTTTGACGTTTCATTTGTCTTTAATATCTTATATGAACCTTCAACCTATGATGGGATTTGACGAAAAAGTCAAAGGTTTGTGTTATCTCTCAACAATTCTGACGCAAATATTTTCTAATTCGCCAAAAACCCAAAATGTGGAAAAGGAAATTTTAGACTTTTATCTTGTCCATCATGTCGCTTCAGAATGAATATATATATATATATATATATATATATATATATATATATATATATATATATATATATATATATATATATATATATATATATATATATATATATATATATATATCCTTTAGCAAAGGCTGTCAAACTGATCGACTGTGGCAAAATCCAAAAATAAAATATTGTACAGGAGGGTTGTTGATGTTGTTGTTGTTAAAGACAAGCCAAGTGATTCTACATGATTTCTAACCCAGAGCACATTTAGTCACATTTAATTACTTTCTCCTCACCATCCGTAAACTGGCCATTTCATAGGTATGCTGTAAAAATAAATAAATAAAAATAAATCAAATAAATCAATTTGTCATTGACAGCCTAGTTTAGTAAAACGGGGGAAAGGTTTGTATTCATGCTCATGAAAAAGTGGGGAGGATAAGAGACACTTGTGAGAGTTAATGATGGGGTGTGTTTTCTTGGAGAGCACTGGACGAAGGAGGAGGGCGGAGGCAGCGCTTAATGTTTTTAAAAATGATTATTATTACTATTATTTTCAAAAATCAACTGTTGTGAAGTCAGCCAGAAATTAATTATCCAGCTTTTTTTTTTTGTTTTGAGTATTTTCACATTACTCAATGTTCCTTCAGTTATTCTATTTAAGTCATCACACTCTTCATCGAATGCGAAACCGACAACTTTGCCATCTGAAAATGCAGTTCTCCTCACTGTAACACCACCACCATAACTTATTCATAGCACTTTTCATATTCACAGTCTTCTTTACTTGACTGAGGCGCATCAGACGTAATGATTTTCTCTCGGTCTGCCGTTATTCATCTTAATGCATTTTAGTGGATCGAGGCAGAATGCAGTCAGACATCTATCTTTGCAAACACATGCTTTTAATGCATGTTAACTTTAGCGGTAGTGAAAGGTTTCATCATTATTGCTCTTCATCTACACAGCATCTACCCACTGGGGGACACTTGAGCACTTCCAGGACTCGTGACCCACTGACCACAAAAAGGCTTTAATTGAAAATGACTTCAGACTATGAGACGAGACGAAGATGGTTTAGAGAAGGATATTAGACACATTTCAAACGGGTCAAAAGACTGTGTGGTCCTGTTTTCTATAAATAAAACAAAGCAGCTCTTATATTACTCTCTTATAAACAATAGAGTTTCAGTTGAAATAACAAGGTTGATATGTTTTCACCTGCTCCCTGTAACTAGCGTCAGTAAATATCGGGAGGCTCGGCCTCTCCTGTTTGTCATGGTCATGTCTCCTGCATGTCCCCATGTCATCATGCAGATGATTTCTGTGTTGTAGCAACTTCTGTCTGTGGTGGAAACACTGATTGCCTGTCCATGTGCTTTAGAAATGAGATAAACAGTCAATCTAAGAAGTGAAAAGTATTACCAGACATGGTCCAGAGTCATTGGTGCATATTTGGTGCAGTGACTTCTCATTCTTGTCCTGCGTCATGTTGGATGCAATTAATGCTAGTAAATGTAACCACATCCATGTACTCAATCTTTTATTTAAACTTTAAAGAAAAGGCACGGCACCTATTTTGTTTTATTTAAAATGTTTACAATCCGTTCTTAATATAGCACCTATGAAAAGAGCAAACGGTGACACGAGAACCAAAACACAAAAGTCTGTTTCCACAATCCTTCATCACAGCCTGATGGAAGTGGCCACTGTCCTTCTGCCATCAATATGCAAATGGAAATGGCCCTTGAGTGTGTGGAGCACTTCCCTCAAGTGCATTCATTAGGCACCATTAGCATAATTGATTCCCAGTACTGCCATAAAACTGGTCACTCCCTGCGCCTCGCGCTCTGGGGATTCCTTTGGGGACTTCATGAGCGAACTTCAATCATAAATCATTAAAGGACACGACTTGCCAATGGACTCTGCCAAGGCCCCAGAGATTTGGGAACAACACTAATACTGTCACTGATGTCTAAATCATCAATGTGACATATGAAGGTGCCTACGGGCTGAGATATCCTACAATCCACCTCCCAATTCTTATTCTCCAAAGTGGCAAACATGCACTTAAACTTAGCATATGGCAGAGAATAATTAAATAGTTGCAATAATTTACTGGAGATAAACTTGTGATATTTTTAATAAGCTTTGGTATATACAGCAGCAATCAGAAAGTTGTAAATCCAATGAGTTACTATGCACTGCAGAAGTCATAACAATGGCTGTTATGTTCAACCGTTTCTCTCTCTCCTACATCACCATTCAGAGCAGGTGTGTGGCTTATTACGGCTTCTATTAGAGAAAAAGGGAAACTGTGCAATAAAGTGCATTTTTTTTTTTCATTTGTTCCACCCAGCTTTTCCTCCATCTGTCCATCCATCTAACATATCCCCTCTTTTCAGTCTAATTAAACTCATCAAGTTGTGCAGTGAAGGTTTCCAGCAGCACCTCAGAGAAGCAGAGAAGGAGTTAGAGGAGAGAGGGATAATGGCGCGCTCATGATGCATCGCCGCCTCACAAAATAAAACATATTCATAAAGAATATTCATTACCTCGACCAGCCATCACACAGATGGCCAGAAAATTGGCTTTGTGTTGAGATGTGGATTCAGGCATGCATATTAATAACAGACAGATGTAAACGCATATTTGCGTTCTTTGGCTGCTCTTTTTCGCGACAGACAAAATGATAATGCATCCACTTAGGAGAGGGAAAAAGGGGCTGCATCTGGGAAGCAATTCACCTCTAATGTGTTGCTGGGTTATTGGCTTTTTGTGAAGCTGCATCGCGCGTATTCACGTCCACACTTTGGGCCCCATCTTTAGGTAACGTGTCCTTTCTCAGTCGTTCGCAAGCCATCCATGTGGTGTACACACACAGGACTGAAAAATCATTCCATCATTTAGAACAGAAGCCCTGAGATGCAATCATTACCATACAGCATTAGAAAAGATATACATTTGAAAAAAAAAAAATTGCAACGTTCGAAAAACAACAAAATTACACAAAACAAAAACACATTTTCAGAAAAACACAAACTCCACTGCAGTGGAGGGTTTTAAGAGATTATATTGTGCTTTTTGGAACATTATCGTTATTTTTAAAATTACTATTAATGTTTTTTTTCCAATATGTTTTTTAAAAATATATAATGAATGTAATTATCATTCACTGCTGTTAGTTGTGCTTGTGTGTTTTTTCATGGAAAATAGCTGTTTTTCTTTCTTTCTGTATTTATAATTTTATTGTGTGTATGTGTGTGTTTTTGTAAGATGCTTTGTTTGCCTCAGGGGAAATGTAAATTCAGTTATGTAAATGAGTGGCTAAAAATGGAAACACCCATCAATATACCACAGCACAAATCATAAAAACTGCATGGAGAACATATTTCTTTACAGCTGTTTAAACCTCAAAACAAAACATTTGAAACTTTAAGATCATTTGGCGATGGCCTTTAAACGTCCACACTCATACAGCAACGAGAACCTCAGTGGAGAGTTGTTGACAAGTTTTCATTGTCCAAATGTTGCTGAGGCTCAGGAGTTTTAGCCCAAGCATTACCATAACAAAGTTATACTCCTGTCAAGTATCGTTTCCAAAAGTCAGATTTTTTTTTTTTTTCTTCATTTGAGGCGTCCGTCCTTGTAATCCCTCAGATCATCTGTCATTGCCTCCAGATGCTATTTCTTTTATGAACATTCACATTTCCACCACTAGGGGTCAGTAACGCTCTCTCTGCTCTGCCTTTCTAAAAGCCACAGCAGCAAATTCCCCCATCTCACCTTGGATGACTTTTACGTCAACATATGTAGTTTGTAAAATTCATATCATACACACTATCAGCATCAGAGTTGTATTGTTCTTTCCTGTGCCCATCCTCTGTGCTTCCTATTTTGTTTTAGAAGGGATTGTCAAAATCTATAAACTGAAGCACTACACCAACAAAAGAAAACAAAAGAAAAGTAATAAACCGTGTAGAAGGTAACGTTCATCACTCTTTTAGAGCGGTAATGGTATTTAGTGACTATGTGGGCTTCTACCACACATTTGTTGCAGTGCAAGGATTATATCACATATTGCATGTTTTTTAAAGAAACTTTCAAACAAATAACTCATGATTCTAATTGTGCTATTACGCAAAATGACTTTTGCATGTGTTTAAATAAAAACTTTGTTTCGATATGCAGTCAGATCATTTCAACTGACAGCCACTGCCCCAGTAACCAGTCTCGGGGCTCCCCTATACACATTAGATCCCATCTCCAGGTTACAGCTTGTATATGTCACAGAGAGAATAGGGAAGGTTTTTAATAGAATTGGCCTCATAAACACTCGATCCTGGAACACCACGCTGCTCATTCGGAATAAAACAGTCTTTGTGTAAGTGTGTGCCAATATGGAAAATTAAAGGCAGTTAATAAAAAGCAGTGTTAAATCAATGGAAGCCATAAAATTTACAGGGTGATATTAAAATGTGGAAGGCGTGAGGTGGTGGGGGCGGAAATAGTGGCATTAACATGCTGGGCCTGAATTATCATGTTAATTTAATATCCAGTCCTCAAATGAAGCAGAAATCTCAATAAAGGTCAATTAAGTAACTAGCCCCCCCATCTCAATTTGAGATTTTATGGTTGCATCTAAATCATGGTGCTGATGCTAGGACCAGGGGGCTTCATTGGCTCCTGGAGACCTATGGGATAACCTCAGATTAACAACGCATTTGAGATCACAGTGGTGTTTAGTTTAGGCCAGAATGGCTCTGTTATTGTAGCCCCTGCACAAACTTATTAGCTGCTTTTAATCATATATATTATTTGCAGCTGAACTCAAGAACAAGGTCAAGATGCCTGGGTTTTACTTTTTACAGCGTGAGTGAAGATAGTGGTAGTGTAGCCACGTTTGGTGCATGACATGAACTTTCTACCTTCGTAAATGAGGGTGTTGGTGCAGACTTCAGTGCCTCCACAGCTCCACAGCATGTCCGTCTCCTGTGAGAGCTTTTATATCAAGCTGGCTGGATTCTCCCCAGGGATAGGAATTTATTCTGTTTTCACTGCCTATTAACAGACAGAAAAACAAAGAGAGACATTCATATAAGGATTCATTTTTCTCTCCATCTGAAAGTGTTCACAGGTCCTTTGTGCATCGTGTCAAGTGACTTCATATCTTCATTCTTAACTGCATCTTAATTACCATTTTATAGTTTAACATTAGAATCATTTTGAGGGACCGAGCTGAAGAATCAGAGCAGCACTGAGAATTTAAAAAAAGATTTTTTTAATTTAATAAAAAAAAAGGAAGATCAAAACTAAAAACAGAATCAAACTTTAACAGAACCAACCACAAAACACTGAAGCACAAACTGACACTTGATGGAGACATGTATACCGGCTGATCAGGCCATTTTGACACAAAAAGTGGGAAAAGAATACATCTAAAACATCCATCCATCTTCTACACCTGCTTTATCCTTTGCAGGGTCACGGGGGTCTGCTGGAGCCTACCCCGACTCATTGCAGGTGAGAGGCAGGGGAACAACCTGGACAGGTTGCCAGCCTATCACAGGGCCACATACAAAGACAAACAACCATGCACACTCACACGTACGGGCACCCCTTCACAGGCCCGGCAACTTCCCCCTTCACAGGCCCGGCAACTTCCCCCTTCACAGGCCCGGCAACTTCCCCCTTCACAGGCCCGGCAACTTCCCCCTTCACAGGCCCGGCAACTTCCCCCTTCACAGGCCCGGAAACTTCCACCTTCACAGGCCCGGCAACTTCCCCCTTCACAGGCCCGGCAACTTCCACCTTCACAGGCCCGGAAACTTCCACCTTCACAGGCCCGGCAAATTCAGTCAACTATTTTGCCAAGACTTGTTTAATAAAAAAAAAAAAAAAAAAGAAATATAAAATGAATAAAGCACGTGAATTTAAATAAAACCAAAAAATGTTACTAGACTTGGTTTGATGCGTGTGGCTGCTCATGCTGCCATCATTTCCTTTGTCCTGCTGTCTTGACTTCTTGGAATGAGTGCACATCCTGGGATGTCCTTGAGCAGCCTGGTGCTTGATTTTTGCCTTCTTCTGTCTGCACTCACTGCCATGCCTTTCTGCTTTTCAATCATCTTTTGCCAAATACTCTTTCTTTTAAAGGTTGGGTAGAAGATGTTGGGAAAACGAGTGAACCCCGGCTCACACAGCAGCAGGTGACGTGTCTTCACGCCAGTAAACAACCAGTCAAGTTTGTGTACGTTGCATTTGGTTCCTCCACCTTCTTCACTATTACACCAACCAGCCGCATGCTCCCTCTCTCCATCTCTTGCATATTGGTAAACTAACGTAACCATGAAAAACCCAAAACAAGAACATGTTTTGACTCTTCTGGGCTACTGTTAGTAACATGGTCACTCAGCATGGTGACAGAACGAGGAGGAACTGAGGGATCTGCAGATTCAAAACGTTAATTGTGTTGCAACAAAAGAATAAAAACTCTTTTCACACTTTTCCAGATTAATGGAAACCTATTTAATAATGTTTATTTCAGCTGATAGATGCTCTGCCATTTGAGAAGTGTTGCATACTGGGACTTTAATCATTGATGTGTGGTACATGAAATTAAATTTCTAGCGATATTTGTATTCTCACGTGCATGCGACTTTTCTTTGGACAGGCCGTCTGTGCTCCCACAGGACACAGACATTGATTAAGCCAACCTCTTGACCAAAAAATCCTGCTAATGCATCAAATAACTACCAGGATAATGACAACTCATCCACCAACTCGCTATAATGAGAGTGGTAACTGAAGTATTATATTGACGTGGACTGACATGTCGCTGGCCAAACAGTCAAAAGAATGATGAATAATTCGCTTGTAAGCAAAGTAGTCATTGACCAGTTATTGACCTCTGCAAGCTTGACTGCTGCAATGACACGGCCTTTTGCAGATCCATATTTTTATGAATAAATCATACTGAGCTAGTTAAAGGGAGTCTTTCAAGGGTTGTGGTTAATAAACAAAAGAAGAACCAATACTGTCATCCATTATCTCCACAAGGATATGCTGGAGCCCATGCCAGCTCTCATTGTGTGAAAGTCAGGGGTACACCCTTGGCAGGCCCATAACAGGACCACATACAGACAAACGACCTCGTACCGACTCCTGTGAACAATTTAGAACCGCCAGTGAACCTGACAAACATGTTTTGGGACTGAGGGAGGAGGCTGGAGTACTTTGTAGTAAATTGTAGTCTGAAATCCACTTTTCAAGACTGATTCACAAAGTAGGCTGCTTATCATTTGTTTGTTTAAATAGTATGTGGAAGTGTTCTGGCATTTATTTAGCAGGGTTTCTTTGTCAGCTATAAGATTTTATCCAACTTTTTTTCCAGTTTACTCTGTTGGCTGTTGCTCACACGTATAGATTGAATTGTAATATGATAATTGTAGCATTTCTGCTTTTTCTTCAGGGTTTGAAAATTTATCAAATATGTTACCAGCACATGCTATTCTACCGTTATTCAATGTAAAAAGAAAGAGGTGGGCTGATTGTCATGGTTTTTAGTAGGCACAAGGTTTTGAGTTTCATTTCTTGTTTTTCTAGGTTCTTTAACTTTGGTCTCATGTTTTGACTTGTTTCCTGTTTTATTTTGAAAGTCTCTGTCATTGCGTCCTTTCTTGACTTTCCATGATCCTTAATGCACCTGTACATATTGTCCATTTCATTTGTCATTTGTCTATTTCTCTATGTAATCTAGTGAACCTCTTTAAGCATTTTCTTTGGATTCTTGCATGTGCAGTGCTTTTTGTTAAAGAAAGGACTTTCTTTGTCCTCCTGCCATCGTCACCTCGTGCATTTGGGTCCTACAACTAAAATCATAGCATAGAGATGTTACCACCCAACAATTCAATTATCTAAATTTGTCAACTATTTTTTTTATTTTAAAACAGCCTGTAGATAGATTGTGCCCAGTTTTTCCATTGACAATAAACTCATATACTTCGCTATCGGTTCTAAAGCTTTGAATTACGACAAACTGAAGTCTGTGACCATTTGAAGACTCCACAGGTCTGAAATTAATTGTTAAAATTCTTGAGAGTATAATTAGAAAGAACTCTGTGAGTGTGAGGTGTTGGAAAGGGTTCCCAGAGAAAAAGCATCTACAAAGAACACGACGGCATGCTTAGATTTGCTCTGGAGCAGTGTCCTTTGGACAGAGGAGACCAAGGTAGAGAGATTTGGCCGTGATGCACACTGGCATGTTGGGCGAAACTGAAAACCTGCATCAAAGCAATGACACTAAGCACAACAGTTACTCTGCAACTGAATGACTTAAAAAAAAAAAAAAGGTTTTGCAATGGCCCAGTCAATGTCCAGACTCCAGCCTGACTAAAATGCAGTGGCAGGACCTCAAGAGAGCCGCACAAACTAATACACCTGAATCTTAATAAACGGAAACGAGTTTGCCACCAACAGTGGACCGAATGTTCTCCAGAATGATGTGAGAGACTGAAAATGAGAAAATTATTACTTGATGTTATGCTACTAAAAGTACAAGCTACTGCATCATGGGGCGTCCTGACTTTTTCATTCTGCTGTTGTAATATGTTCGTTTTTTGTTTTTTTTTGTTTTTTTTTTATTAAGTAATGACATGATGTAATATGTCATGTTGTTATTCACTTGATGTTCTATTTAGCTCATCTTAAGACCTCACAATAGCCGGATTCTTCTTGCACCCTGATGCATAAAACCTTTTTGACATGACTGTATATGGCTAATAAAAGCTGGAACAAAATCAGAGGGGGATACTCCATCCAGCACATTCATCCGGATCCATCTGGACAGATTAGCAGGGTAGAGGGAACCACAATAAGGTGAACAACTCTCTGGATTAGGGGTGACAGTTTATTAGAAGCAAAAGAACTGCTCACTAAAAGCTTACTGACAAAGAAATGCCATAAACCTTGCAGTAACGGTGACTTTATTCTTAAAATGGCTTTAAACTAAATGTCAAATAAATGAAGTTCTGACACTTTCTAACCAGAAACTATAAGCAAACACTTTGTCTTTGACTTTGTCCCGCATTTTGTAGGTTACTTTCAAATTCCAGACTTAAAATGTATTCTTATGAGACCCGCATTGTATAAAATAGTATTTATACTTACACCATGTCTTAATAGAAACTTAAAGGTCTTCAGGAACAATTCACATCTTTGAAAAATAGGCACATTATTCTTTACATAGAGTCAACAAAGACTCCTCCCTGAGGGAAAGGTTACTGTTTTTTGCGGCTTTGAATATTTTTCTCTATCCCTGTAAACGTAGGTGTCTTTGCTAGAGAAGCTCCATGAGAATATTCTCAAAAGGTCTGTGAACACAGGACAAGATTCAAGAACGTTCCTAAGATGCCAGCAGAACAAGGTAAGGTTAAGTACAAAAACTGATGGATAAGTCCCACGACGCATGAAACTGCAGCCGAGATGCACACATGCCTTGCGCATCAGTGCACTTTGTCTTTGGAAAGCTTTCCATACAAAATGCAACAATTCAGCAAAAGGTTGTAGAGAAAAGTGAGCATCCTCGCCTCCTTCCACATGCTCCACATCTGGTTAGTGTCTGGCCACATTACATGAGTGAATGAGTTAGTGACCCAGATTCTCTAACGGGATTTAAAGTGTTTTAAAAAACAGCCTTTTCATCTCAAATGTTCCTCTTTGATGATTCCTTAAGCACAAAACCATGTTTGTCATTCATATTGGTATATGAATGACACAGCATAAAACATGTTAAAATAATTGTAAATAATGATTATAATGTTGGTTTTATTTTGTGTTTTTTTTTTAATGTTATTAAGCTAATTTGAAATGTTATCTTATATACAGCCTGAATGCAAGAAATTTTAAAGGAGCTTTAGCTTTATTTTCATTTGAATGAAACAGATGTGGGCCTTTGTTTATCAGACAAAATAAGATGTCAGATAATTCACACACACACACACACACACACACACACACACACACACACACACGCACACGCACACGCACACGCACACGCACACGCACACGCACACGCACACACACACACACACAGTCTGTGATGCCTGAACCTTCCTGAGAAGCCAAGCTGTGCTGAAGGCAATCTGTCTCCCCCACCCATAATGACCATCTGTCATTACTGAAGATCAATGAAGATGATAGATGGGGATTACTTTCCGGGCTGACAGAAGCACTGAGACAGGAGTCGAGGCACGGCCACAGCTACGCTGTTTGGTTCTGACCCAGCAGAAGAAGGCCCTGATGTTGATTTTACATCAGCGCCGAGACTGGCATAACATAATGTTTGGACTGTTAAAAAGGCAAAAAATGCGCTCTCGTGAGTTGTGTTGCATGTGTTTAGAACATCTTGATCTAAATTCAAGAGGAGTGGACATGATTAGATGAACCTGAGTTCACGCTTGCTGAGAGATGGATGGTCTAAGGCCGGATGAAATCTCTTGGGTTTCACTCAAGAGCTTTGGAGGACTTTCAGCTGAAGTCATTCATAACCCAGAGGAGTAGACGAAATGAAAGACTTTTTTTTTTTCTCCAATTTTATCCAACAAAATTGAATTCTGAGGTAACGGAGGCCCCCCTGTGGAATTTGTCCCTCATCTGTATTCCTTTACCACTGTCTTTCACAAATTCCATTTCTTTTGTCCTCTTTTACTTTTTTTTTTGTCTTTAAAGACATATTTTAGAGGAAATACTTGCTTTGATATTTTGTTAGATATGAGATCCTAAATGCAAGAAAGAGCCATCTGAATGCAAATAAAGCCGACACAGGTGATGGTAGAATAAAAAAAGACCCACATGTGACATGCCATTTGTAATTATTTTGCCCCTGATTACTCATATAATGACACAAAACCTACAAAATTACCTGAGTACAGTCATGTTTGTGCACATGTCCTCACACGCTTGCAGACAACCACGCACACACTTTTCCTCTCTTATACGCCGGGGCAGTGGGGATTGCTTCGGAAAAACAGCACCTGCTCCTCCATTTGAAAACTATTTAGGGAGGCATCAAACTCTATCAGGGCAGGTCTGATTGCGGTCGCCTCTTCACAGTCCCCCAATCACTCAGTGAGTCAATTAGCCCCCCGCCCCTCCACACGCAGTCGCTCAGAACACACACATACATAAACACACATACAGTATGCACACCAGAGTCCTGCTCCCCTCCCTCTGCTGTGGGTTCCACCAGGGAATGAGAGTCCATCGGCAGCCTCCCAGCAACACCTGAGCCCCCCCGCCCCCCCCCCGCCCCCCCCAGCTCTAACTCCTTCCCTTCCACCCCCACACATATTCAGCTAATAGCTGTGCTCCAAGGGCACCCGAGCCACAACGGCATTCAATTCACCCCCATTGTACCCCTTTTACCAAGCCTCATACTGGCGGCTCAACAGCCATTTAGCAGATGATAGAAAAAGAAAGAGAGTGTGGAGGTAAGAGAGTGAAGTAGGAAATGAGAGATGCAACAACCGGAGGCGGCGCGTCGGCTCACCTTTTGTGATGATTTGCGTTGTTCACTGGAGCCAAATTTGATTGTGCTGTTTGCTGTGCATGTGCCAGTGTCGGTCCCCCGGTTCTAAGAGCGTGTTTATGTGCTCGCAGCCATATTTCATGTGCTCTCACCTATGCGTGAATGTGTGCAGCCTACAATCCGTCCACTCTTTGGCTTAGCAGGCGGCGCTCTCTCACAATCACTTATTTATTCAGGGCCTTTTGAAATAATCGAGTTGACACATCTGTCAGATGGTGAGAGGAGGAATGCTAAAAGGTCACCGGGCGAGGTACCAGCTGCTCCCACACCAAACCTTTCCTGCCTCCAAATAGCACAGTCATTACACCACAACAGATGGGACTCCTGCCTTTCATTTCTGCTTCACTCGCACGCATCCAACACACACACGAGCAAAGGGGAACGTACACAAAAGCGGTGCGCACCCATCGCGCTTATCCACACATATACCAGACACTTGTCACAGACAAGACAGCCAAACAGGCGGAGACATGTACTGTACACATCTGCAGATGCACAAATACACACATTTAGTTCCATCCTCTGTCACTGACTCCCTTGCTTTCACCTGCTCTCTGTACTCTTTCTCTCTGGGTCTGATTTCCATGTACAAGGTCAGTATCAGCTGTCTACGGGGAACATCACTCTCTCATACCCCGAGCATGACAAAAGAACAGATGCGGGCATGAAAGAGATTCGTCCTGCTGTCTTGCTTCTTTCTTTTTCACTCATCTTCCTTTGTTTCATTTCTAAGCTAATTAAAATCAAAATATAAGACTCAAAAACTAAAAAAAAAAAAAAAAAAAAAAAAAAAAGAAAAAAGTCATGCATAATTGCACCAACTGAGATTTGATGACTTACAATGACTTGGACTGGCTTTGTTGGATGAAAAAGTGTTTGTGAAACATAAAGAAAAGCCTCAGGCCTTGCTCCAAGTCCTCCTTTGATGGAGTTATGCATGTTGAAATTTGCTTGAACAGTCAAATGAAAGAGGAAAAAAAAAAAAGACTTTATGATGATTGCGTTAAAAAAAAAAATCTATTTCCAGCCCCAAGCACTGGAGATGTGTGGCAACCTTAATCACCTTGCAAGACAACCAAACGAGTTCAAACATGTTGCTTCAAGTACGCTTCAAAGATCCTTGCTCGCCCAGTCCTTCTGTCTTGGATTTTTCTTTGTGCATCATCACGTCTTAATGACATCTTCTAGTAAGATCCAGAAACAGCTGATTTGCCTTAAAAAGGGGCGTGTTGCTGTGAAATATATGACCACTCTGGAGCGAATCCTGCAGCTAAGTTATTGCCTTTGCTGTACTATTGTTCCAGTTAAAGAGCCTGTAGGCACATGTGGCCACACTGGAAACCACAAGGCTGGTGAACAGTGCGCTGTAATAAATAGCTCGCTGTATGCAAATCCACAGTTACTGAAGTCATGCTCAGTTTGTCAGAGTTTAATGATTCTGCTGGGTTTGGTGTACAAAAACACTCTGACTCATGTTTGGTCACACTTAAACAGATTAGGCATTAGTCAAATTCTGTTTTTAAATAAGACTGGTGCAAACTAAGCATATTCCCTTCCTCGTGACAGGAATTTACAGCTATCCACAATGCGTGGCCATCTAAAGAGCAGTGGAAGGCAGGATGCATTCAAAGGCTAATAATGCATAAATCATGTAAATGCTCTGTAAGGATACAGCCAGTGATTTTTATGGCTCACTATATGAGGATATTATTCAGATGTGACTCCTACAGCAGACTGAAGCATTCAATTTGCATCTCAGTTCTGTTTGTGTGCGCAGTGGCGTTGTAAAATAGAGAAACCTCTCCGGATGGACATTGCATCTACAGTGTTGTGTATTTTATCGTTCACATTTGCAGTGTGCATGCCGGCCCTGAGCTTTCAAACACAATAGCACTGGACAAAACACAACAACACTAGAACATTTCATGAAAATCGATTTACCATAAACTTTTCACCAAACGCATAAAAATCCAAGAAATACAATCTAGTGGAAGTCATCAAGATTTTTCTACGTGTGCCAAGGAGATGAAAATACGAGCCGGATTAACTGATTGTATCTATTAACCTCCAGAGGGACGTTGCATTGTTTTAGGTGTAAGCAGGGAGAGGAGCATGGTAGAAATCTCCACGGATGCATTGGGATGCTGTGCTTGAAGTTCGGACAGAGGTGAGTTGATGATGTCACAAGGAGCATAGCAGCAGCACAGATGAACAGGAAACCATGGTTGGGAACTCATAGCTAGAGGTTCAATATCTGGAGTACAGGGATGCTATTTCACAGAGGATAGATTGCACCATCCATTCTCAGCAAGCACAGCAATCCCTCCTCCTTTTACTCTTGCTTTACTATTTACAGTTTCTGTTCAGTTGCTGCTGTTGTACGAAAACTTGTAGGAGCTGTCTTGGAGCCCAAAATATTCTCCTGCCACCACGTTTTGGAGAAAAACAATTTGTGACAGCTTCATTTGTCTACATCAGAACTTCAAGCACCTTCTGGTTCTCATGAGAAACCATCAGGTCCGCCCCCTCAGGATGGCCACGCCTCCTTATCAGTGAGAACTAATGGTGTAAATTTAATGGTGAAAAATGATTGTAATCATGCCTTAAACTTGCTGTATTGCATTTTTTTTTGCAAAATCCCAGTTCTTATGTTTATTTACATCTTTTAAAAGAGAAATACATTTAGAAGGAGACTTGTGACTTCATGTAATCCACAGAAATGATGAAAATAGGAAACTGCAATCAACCAATATGCAGATGTTGGGGGTGATTTCCTGATGACAGGTGAGTCAAAAACAAATTGCTTTGAAGTTAAAAGTCAAAGTCGTCAAATCTGATGCTTTATTAAGAGGACGGTGTCAAAAATGGATAACATGGACATTGCATAAAATTGGAATATGGAACTTCTGGGTGCTTGTTGTGATCGTTCATCCACTTTTGATGGAGGCAGATTGAATGGACATTCCTGTATCACTTGTATCAAAACCTTTTTCCATACAGGCCATATGGTTTGGGCACCATGCAACACAAAATTAGCAAACCCCTCCAAAGGATGTGTTTAAAGCCAGTGAAATCTGATTTCACCCAGACAGGGTTGAAGACGACGCAAAAGCAAATGATGTTCTGAGTTGTTGAAAAGAATTCCTGGCAGGCATCATTTGATCAGCTCATAATCCAAACCATTAAGGAAAATAGTTTCTAAAACTGGTGTTTTTGTGTATCTAACTTTATGAGGTGACCACAAGCTCTTATTTTGATCAATTTCCAAACGAGACAGACTCACGCTTAAGCCTTGTTATGTAGACGTTCGTGCGCTGCCAAAGGAAGATCTGACAATCTTCTGAATTGTTGTTAATGTTAATGTTTAAATTCCACGTGTTCCTTAGATGTTGTGGTTTCATTTTGTGCCACCTTGTCATTATTTTGCAGCAATTTAAACTACCAGGTGGACACGAAATGTCCTACTTTTCTCCCCGACCGACATGAATCATATAGATAAAACTGCATTTTACACCTTAAAGATAACATATTTAACATTATGTTCCGTTTCAAAAGTCATTCAACGTCCACTTCTTTTACAGACAGCTCTTTGAAGTTTAAAGGGAATCAAACAAACTACATGTATTAAACAAAACAAGCCACGTACGATGACATCCAACACCGGCGCTATCGTCTGTGGGTAACCCTCGTTCACTGTTTTGTGTCACATCAAAGTTTATTTGTCACACCCATATGTGACCCATTAACATAACTATCGGAGGCAGTCTTGGTGGAAGACTTCATGGCAGATGCATCGATGCCTGCGAGCTCTCCTCTGGCCCACACACACCGAGCTGCAGATGTCACCATCATGAAAATGTGTGTGCGTGTGCGTTTGTGTCAAAGAATCGAGGACGATAATCGGATGTGATTTGACAGATGACAGTGAACTACTCGTGTTTCATGTGGCGTGTGTGTGTGTACGCTGATTCCTCTACTGTCCTACTGTAACAGGCAGCTGCCATTATTAATAATCTTTGCAGTTCCTGTTTTAAACCTCCCATTTTCATCCCTTGTGGCTGTGTGTATGTGTGTGTTATTTACATACACTCATGTGATTGATTGCCCCCCCCCCCCCCCCCCCCCCCAACACACACACACACACACACACACACACACACACACACACACACACACACACACACTTTGGTGCAGGAACCTTTAAGATTTAATGCTCCCAAATCCCCTTTAGCCTCTGCCTTTCTTTGCACAGCAAGCATAAAGCTGCCGATTTACTTTATGAAGCTCTCGCCTTGGACCTTTAGCAGATTTACTGTCGTTTTTATGTGTTGGCTGATCCTGGATTGTGGTCGTGATACTGATGGACAGGCAGCTACGTGTGGAGAGAAAAAAGTGCTGCGGTTGAAGATTTGATGGAACCGTAAACAAGATTTAATTAATTACATTGTAGACTTTCATCACAGTGGATCAAACTACAGGATTTGGCCAAATTACACACTATTTCAAGGATTATGGCTTCCGTAAAATAGAAGTTTAATTAGCTGCAATTTTGAGCCGTTGATGAACTTTAGGTGAAGAATAACGATTCTACTATAAAAGTCGAACATAGATTTTATTTTAGCTAATATTTTAAAACAATACTGAAAATGTCTAAAGAAATGGAATCAGGATGTAAACTTTTTTTTTTAACAGTTTGATTTTATCTGGGTTACTGCTGAGGTCAGGTACGTTTTTCAGGGCTCATTGTCATGGTTTTCTGCGAATACCTGACCCAAAAGCAAAACTCTCTCAGGAGGAAGAGCGTTTTAAGGAGTTTATTTCTGAAGATATGAACGATTGTGCTGGGTCCGGGTGTCTTCTGGAGTCAGGGGGTTTTGGGAGCTTGTGGAGATGAAGAAGATCCACCTGGAACGAATGAATGGGATCAGGGAGGATGAGTCAAGGTGGAGGTAATCCAAGAAACGTGCTGAGTTGTTATGCTGTAGCTGAGGGGAGGAAGGAAGAGGAGCCTTGTAAAGCCAGCCGTGGATGAGGAAGTCCAGAATCTTCACAGAGGCTTTGCAGTTGGTCAACAGAAGCCAGGAAGGTGCAAATATTAGGTCCAAAATGCTGGTGGCGGCAACCACAGTGTGACACTCTGGTGCCGAAGGGCTGGCAACAGGCTCCTCTTATGCTCCGTCTGACGAGGCGTGATAATCTACGGTAACATGATAACATGATAACATGATAACATGATAACACGACAACACGATAATACGACAACACGATAATACGACAACACGATAATACGACAACACGATAATACGATAAAATGATACGATAACACTCTTGGTCCAATGCACACCTGCTGGAGTCCAATGCACACCTGCTGGAGTCCAATGCACACCTGCTGGAGTCCAATGCACACCTGCTGGAGTCACCCTCCTGTAGAGCTGCTGCTCTATGAGACCCCCTGGTGGAGAACTGTGAGGACTGAAAGGTGTCCTCAGATCCCAACACTTATCTCTTCTTCTTCTAGTGGAAACAGGTCTTACAGAGCTTGGAGTTGGGTGAACGGGATACTTATCCAAAAACAAATGACTTCAAGTCATTTGTCAGTCATTCGTCATTTAACTTGTACTCAAATTTTGAGTCAATGACGGATTTCCTTTTTTTTTCTTCTTCTTTTTTCTGAAGTTGGTACCTCTTATTCAGAATTTTTTGTTTCTTTTGAAAAAAATAACAGAAAAATTAAGTCACAAAAAGTCTAGTTTGATTAAATTGCTACGAGTCTTACCGGCAAATCCATTGAACGTACTCAATTCTTCAGGCGCTTCAACTGTACACACACAAACAGTATGTTTAAACATCTGACTGCATTTCCTTTTTTGGACTAGAAAAATAATATCTGGTTTTCCTACTCACAGAAATATATAGAACAATAATCTGGCACTTCAGTAATTATGGATTCTGCTTTCTCATATGAGTGAAACAGTGGCGAAGGACAGAATATATATCATATATTTAGCATGCACAATTTGTTCTTGAATTTTACTTTGGTATCTTTAGAAAACGTGATAGAGTAGCTTACATTTCAAGAAGCTTAGAAAGAAAGACCTCAGCTCAAATCTTCAAAACACATTTAAAGCCTGATCCCACATTTGCTGTTCATCATTTCTTCTCTTGCAGTCTTGTTCATGCAAGTCACAGTTCCAAACACTGCTTGTATTTATCTCTCGGAGCTGTTTTTATTTATTAAATTAATTAGAACATAGTTTTTGTTTAACCAGTTGTACATAGTTCTGTACATAGTTTTGTAAACTTTAACATTTCCTGCTCTGTTCTCTTCATGTCTGACAAAACCACTTTCATCAAAGACGAACCAACGTTTGAGTAAACAAACAGTGTGAAGGTCGTAGGACAAAAGTTACACTTAAATTGAAGAGTTGTTGATAATACAACTGAGCTAGCGTCTGTTGTTTTTAATTTCCATCACACTTTCATTCCTTTGTAGGAAATTGATATCGACAAATGTAAACTGAAAAAAAGTGTAAATACATGCAAAACTTACCAAACAGTAGTGTGGATTTAGATTTTAGACTTACCGTATGGAGATAAATATAAAACAAACGTTATTGTCCTTTTTTTCCCTCTGAAAAGATTAGGTCATCTTATATTTTGGGTTTAGATGTGTAAAAAAAAGGAGAAAAAAAAATGGCCTTGGCTTAAAATATTAGTGGCGTTCATTCTGCATGGCTTTAGTTTGAGCCAGCAGCCACTTAGCTTTCCGTCCGTCCGTCCGTCCGTCCGTCCGTCCGTCCGTCCGTCCGTCCGTCCGTCCGTCCGTCCATCCATCCATCCATCCATCCCGCCTCTCTAGGGAGTTGTGGTTCTGCTTTGATTCCTCCTTAGCTCTGATCTACCATATAAACTGTGAATATGGCAACATAAACAGTGTGCTTCTCCTGATAAAACCACAATGTGGTTTCTGCAAACTGTAATAATGACTTACAATTACACTGTATTGCAAAAGTATTTGCTCAGCCATCCAAATAACGGGAATCAGGTGTTCCAATCACTTCCGTGGCCACAGGTGTATATAATCAATCACCTCGGCATGCAGATTGTTTTTACAACTATTTGTGAAAGAATGTGTTGATCTCAGGAGCTCAGTGAATTCCAGCTTGGATCTGTGATAAGATGCCATCTGTGCAACAAATCCAGTCGTGAAATTTCCTCACTCCTAAATAATCAACAGTCAACTGGCAGCTGTATTATAACAACATGGAAGTGTTTAGGAACGATTGTTAGATCGATCAATTGTACGATCGTTACAGACCTCCAAACTCCATGTGGCCTTCAGATTAGCTCAAGAACAGTGCGCAAAGAGTGCGCCACTGGACTCTACAGCAGTGGAGACACGTTCTCTGGAGTGATGAATCGCGCTTCTCCATCTGGCAGTCTGGTGGATGAGTCTGGGTTTGACGGTTGCCAGGACAACGGTACTTGTCTGACTGCATTGTTCCAAGTGTAAAGTTTGGTGGAGGGGGGATTATGGTGTGGGGTTGTTTTTCAGGAGCTGGACTTGGTCCCTTAGTTCCAGTGAACGGAACTCTGAATGCTTCAGCATACCAAGACATTTTGGACAATTCCATGCTCCCAACTTTGTGGGAACAGTTTCTAGTTCCTCTTCCAGCATGACTGTGCACCAGTGCACAAAGCAGGTCCATATAGACCTGGATGACAGTCTGGTGTGGATGAACTTAACTGACCTGCACAGAGTTCTGATATGAGAGCCTCAGAGACTGAGAGCCAGACCTTCTGGTCCAACATCAGTGTGTGACCTCACAAATGTACGTCTGGAAGAACGTACATCAAAAATTCCCATAAACCTAAACCTTGTGGGCAGCCTTCCCAGAAGACTTGAAGGTGTTAGAGCTGCAAAGGGTAGACCGACGTCATATTGAACCCTGTGGATCAGGAATGGGAGGTCACTTAAGTTCATACGTGAGTCAAGACAGGTGAGTGAATACTTTTGTCCATATACTGTATATTCAAATACCTTCAATAAAGGAGGTATTACATCAGTTTATTTCTATATGTTAAGTCTAACCTCAACCATGATTCTCTTTCTAAACCTTCTTCATGCCTGTACCTCTTGAAGTTCATAAACCAATGTAGCACATTTCTCAGTTGTTAAAGAGATTATGTTATGCTCTATGGGTTTCACTTTCTTTACTTCAGTGTGTTTCATAGCTTTTAAAAGGTCTGTAGTGTTACCACACCTAACAGCATCATAGTCTAGTTTGGCACATGTAAAATGAAAATATGAGTTGCTGTTTTGTATTTCTTAAAAATCACACCAGATTCAAATACTTGAGGTTTGTCTTAAAGAGACAAAACATAAAACGAGGTATTTCAACGTTTTTCTAGTAAACACTCAAAATAAAATCATGAAGCATCATTTTAGCTTTTCAAACAACAGTTTTATGCTTTGATTTCTCAGCATGAAAGTCATTATTTGCACTTTCAAAACTGCCATTTTTTTTATGTTAAACATCTTTGATGCTGTATTTGAATGTGTAAATCCAAGGCTGTTGTTGGTAAGTAAACACTTTGAAATCCTGACATTGACAAGACAATAACATGAGACAAATAAATTATATTTCTTTCTTTAAAAATGGACAGAAAAGCACTAGAAGTGCTGTGAAATATTGAGTTTTCTGTTATTATGTTTGGTTTCTTCCAAGCCAAAGCAAGGCAAGTCAGGTTTATTTATATAGCACAATTCAACAAGTTGTGCTTTACAGAGACATTAAAACATTACATAAATACAAAGCATGATTTAAAATTTAAATGAAAGAAAGACAAAAGAACCATAGATAAAATCAGTAGTTAAGTTTTAAAACTTGATTACATTTTAAGCTTAAAAGTTAAGAAGAATTTGAAGCTTTATTCAAATGCAGCTGAGAACAGGTGAGTCTTCAACCTGCATTTAAATAAACTGACTGTTTCAGCTGATCTGAGGTTTTCTGGGAGTTTGTTCCAGACATGTGGAGCATAGAAGCTGAAGGAAGCTTCTCCATGTCTGGTTCTGACTCTGGGAACTGATAAAAAACCGGATCCAGATGACCTGAGTGGTCTGGAAGGTTCACAGTGTCTCAGGAGGTCACTGATGTAGTTTGGTCCTAAACCATTCAGAGCTTCATAGACCAGCATCAGAACTTTAAAGTCTGTCCTCTGACGGACAGACAGCCAGTGTAAAGACCTCAGAGCTGGACTGATGTGGTCCACTTCTTTGGCCTCAGTGAGGACAGGAGCAGCAGAGATCTGGATGAAGTGCAGTTGTCTGTTTTCTTTAGGTAAACCTGTAAAGCTGCTGTTACAATAATCCAGCCCACTAAAGATGAATGGATGAACTAGTTTTACCAGGTCCTGCTGAGACATCAGATCGTTTAACCTTGATATATTCTTAAGGTAGTATATAGGCAGACTTTGTTGTTGCCTTTAATGTGTTTTTCCAAATGTTGGTCTGAGTCCATCACTACACCCAGATTTCTGGCCTGGTTCCACTTTTCCATTTTATCTGGATTTTATCAAAAAAAGCACTCTTAGGCAACACAAAAAATTACTTTAAGGTAAAACTTGTAGCAGATTGTTAATGGTGCAGAAAACCGAGGAAAGACACCTAGGGTTTACATGGATTTTCAAAAAGAAAGTGATTGTAAAAATACACGCAAATATGTTTACATGTACTGTAAATGGGCAAAACACGGTCTACTCTGTGTGACCATCCAAGGATCTCTGAATCCTTGAAAATGTGAAGTTTGTTTTTCTCTGTGCTGTTGCATTAAATAGAATATGCTGTAGCATTATTACTTTTGTGCTTTAGGAGATTCAACTCACTATTTAGTTCTGCAACTGGCTGCGAGGCCTTAAGGACTTGAGGATCTTATTATCAGGAATCACTCGGCTTCAATCTGATATACTGTGACAGTTATTAAGAGCAGGCTGCCTACAGCCACAAGTGCTGATCAACAGTTTAAAGTTTATGTACAGCAGTTTTCAGCCTGTCTCCTCTTGGGCTGAATGAAACTTCCTTGTTGTTTAGTCACATTGAATGTCTGAAGGACATCCAGATGTTAAAAAAAAAAATGCCTTTTGCGCTTCGATTTTCAATTTCGACCAATCTCCTGTCAACAAGCTCTTTCTGTGTATGCTCGCTGTCATGCTCCCTCGTGAGTCTCCCACCACTTCCTTGCCATCTTTTCCTTTCATCCTGTCCTTCATGAAATCAAGACGGCGGCAATAATCCTCTCTAATAGCACATGACAGCTCCACATAACTTCTGACATTAGCTTTTAGCCATCACATCTTTACAACCCCGGGTATTGACGGCAGATTTGTCTGCCAGCAGTGGTGGCTTTGGCAGTCCCTTTTGCTCTCAGTCTCTCTCTTTCTCTCTGCTCATGTCTCTGAGTAGAGAGATCAGGGACCCCCATCGCACACTCGTTATTACATTATGGACCTCCATCGCTTTCTGCTTCCCATCACATGGAGTCATATTCCTCATTCACAGCTGTCCCTGAGCACACAAGGTTGCAGGTTGTTTTAATAGTAGCACATATTTACACAATACAGACACTGTTTTGTAGATATTTAAAAAAAAAAAAATCTGATTAAATTTGTTGTGTTATTCAGAAAGGTCAACAAACAGTTGTCAGTGTCAGTGAAACTTGTCACATAAAACTCATTAATTATAACTCAAAATAAGGAGGAAAAAAAGAAAAGTTTAGTGGGACAGAGAAATGGGAAAGTTCAGGACTGTAGCGTCTTAAGGTTTTCCAAAATGCAAGAAAAACTGAACTTTTCAGACAAGTCTAAAAGAAATGATGGTCAATGTCATTATTTACCAAGTCAATGGTATTTAGAAAATACATGCAAATTATAGGCCAGCAGTGCCCTCAAAGAAATGTGAAAAGGAGCCGTCCTTTCATCTCTCTTCCTTTCAGATGCAGTTTCGCAAGGACAATCTGAATCCATCTTTGCTCAATGCAAGATTTGCGCTGCTCAGCAGCCTATGACTGTTGTTATCCAGTTCTTCTCTTCATGATGTGCCATGAATTCTCAATAGGAGACCAATCTGAAATGCAGACAAGTCAGTCAAACTCGCACGCGCACGCGTTTTGTCTGCATAGACACACTGGTTTGAGTCATGCAAAATCAGGTCTGGCCTCATGCGGAAATAATGACTAATCTGTTTGTTAACATTAATCCTCACTACTTCCAATGTTGTTTAACTATATTGTGATTTTTTTCAAAATCAAAACCGGAAGAGAAAAGTCTTCACGGCAATTATGCGGCATTTTCTTCAGTCACAAAAGTCGTTCTTGTGATCCTGAGGCCTTGTGGTCCAGTTAGACCTTTTACATTCGCTCCAACTGCGGATGAGGGAGAGGAAAGGAGTCTAGGGAATGACACGGAGGAGTGCGGGGTAGCCATATGGCCAGTGACAAGGATAGGGGGCAAAGCTGACAGGGCAGAGGGAACCGTGATGGCAGGCGGGAGGCAAAGGGAGAATATCACACTGGAAGGACGACATGCTCCCCTTCTGCCAAGGCGGAAAGCGGCAGCAGCTTGTGTGTGTATGTCACTGTGTGTGCCATTGACTGACAATGCTGCTGATCGAATCCAACGTGGAAGCCTGTCTACTGACAGCACTGATGCCACGAGTCTGGACAGGGCCTGGAGTGTCTCAGTGGCTTGAGAGCCATAAAGAGAGACCGAAGAAGAATATGTGCATTTTTCCCTGTGCGGTGTGTTTTTTTGCACATGTGTGTGGCCCGGTATGGGTGTCGGCGAGTCAGAATCCTCTGTATGCTTAAGGAGCCTCTCTACCAGCTGGGCGAGCCAGGTGCTTAGTTGGCCCCTGGCCCTCCTATTACTGCTGCCCCCCAGGCCTGTTCAGTCAACTGCCACTTGCTACCAAATCAATATTATCTCACACAGAGGACAACATGTCATTCCTCCACTGAGAGGTCAGACAGCACATGCTGTTAGGCAGCATCAGGTGAAATCTGTTGGGAAACTATAATGTAACAGAATGTTCAGTATTTCTGCAGAACGGGTTGAAATGTGCTCATGTAAAATAAGTTTAAAAAAAAAATCACTTCTATTAAAGTTGTTAGGACTTACACCCATGTTTACGTTGACCTTACTTCCGGAGATAATAATGACCTGTCTGCGACATGCTTTGTTCAAATTGCCACGGAGATACAGTACAACAGCTGATTTTTTCAACACGGAGATGGTTCACAGTCTGGTTGTTTTAGAGGAAAAGTCAGACAACCGATTCAACAATTCACTCTTCCGGGAGGTTTGCATCATTTGGAATTTTTTTTAATTTTTTTATTTTTTGAGATATTAGTTCCTTCAAGATTCAATTAAAAGCTTCCTAGCACAGAAAACTGTTCTCATAACGTGTCATCCTTAAAATCGTGGGTAAGGAATTCAAATCCATCATCAGAGGTCATCAGTGCTTCACACAGGCACAGCTATTGACAAGGACGTGTGTGTGTTGTTGTTGTTGTTGTTGTTGTTTTTATTTTAAACTGCTGCATGTTTGTTAATCGATTCGCAACACACACATAGCCAAATATGCATTTTCCATAATAATAACTGCTGAGAATGGCTTGGCAGCAGAAACACTTCTGCTGACAAAGCTCCAAGGACACAGAGGAGCTGGATGCTGTGTCTGCGCGTCACCTGCTTTCCACAGCAATTCCAGCACCAAGATTGTTTTCATTCCTGCTTAAGTAGTGGCACAAAAGTGATAAGTAGATAATGACTTCTAATTAGCCGTGTCCCGCAAACATATCAACAATAATCAATGACATTCCATAATGTTTCTGAACATCTGCGCGAGAGCGAGCATTTCATCAGTGCGCGTTGAGTGATGGCCCGTTGTAATGCGGCATCAAACTCTTAATAGCTGCTTTATACCTTTTCATCTGCAGGTTCACTTTGGAGCCGTCTAATTCAAAACAGGGACTCTCAATTATGCAACGTGTCATTTACATATGCTAATTAGGATCATATTAATTATCTTGAAATTGGGTAATTAGCCAATCTCAATTAAGGCATTGTTCATTACACTAAATGCACAGGAAAGGTGTTTGAAGTTTTTCCCGATGCCTTTATTCATTTGTGCGTGCGTGCATGTGCGTGCATGTAAGAGAGAACTGGGCTGCCTGCCACATCAGAATCAAGCCTCAGTGGTGTATTTAATAATTTAAGCATCCCAGCTCATACAAGGGATGCACCCACAGCTTTCATCGTTACTAAGCATATGGTTCTGTAATGAGCCTGCTTGCTTGTAAAATAGTAATGCCAGAACAGAGCAGAATAAAAGAGACAACAGCCAGCTTTCTTCCTCTTTGTTTTTAGTCGCTCAGGGCTGGCTGCGGTGCCAGCGGTGGCCAGTTCTTTATACAAGCTTGTTTTGGTTCCCATATTTCTAGGCTGACACCAGGAAGGCCAATTTGCACCAAACATGATCGGGAAAGAAGTACAGTAATGGCAGCGACAGAAGAAGCCAAACGTATCTTTCTTCTCCCAAAAACAAACAGTTTACCTAAGTGGAGAGAAGATTTAAACGTTGCCCTGAACGGGCACACAGCTGTGAGCTGCACACACAGCCAAGGTAAAAATATCTTCATGCTGGCTCACTGATCTTTTTTTGTGGTACAAAAATATACTTATTGAAACTTTAAAAAAAATTTCTTTTATTGATGTGGTTCCAGTTGAGCTGTGTGAAGGGAATTAAGTTTGAGCTTGCTTAGTAATTAAAATGCTATAGAGTTTGTTTGTGCTCCAAGTGCATCGTTGTGGGCACCTACACCCAGAAGCGCAGCAGGATTCTGGATCCAGCCGGAGGTTTGGAAGTGTTCACTTCCTAACTTCTTATTGTGGAGCCTAAAGGCATTTTAGGACACGCGGTCTCCTTCTATCATTTCCAGGACGCACTGACTCCTCCCGCTTTAATCTCCTACAGGGCTGGCGTACTTTGTATATGTGGATATGCATGCTTATAAAAGCTCGTATTCATATTCATGTGCATTTATGTTTAAGTCTCAGGCACTGCAGGGGATGTCATCTTCTCTGCGCTGGGGAAAGATAATGAATGATGTGTTGCCCTTCAGCTGTTCTTGAATAGTAAATTACCTCTTTAACAACTTGCGCTGGAGAAAAGAGTCTATTCACTAATATAGAATGACACATGCAATGCAAGGTCAAGGTTTACATATAAAACTTAAATTATTATTCATTTCTATAGATGGCACATATTTTATTTAAAAAAAGAAGCATGCATTGATTTTCTTTTAAGACTATTTTTGCATCACATACTTTCATCTTTTTTTTTATCAGCAGAGAAATATTACTTTTATGTGTGGGTGTGATGAAAATGTGCAAAATTCTAGTAGAGAAGTATTTTTTTTTTCCCTGAAGTTTCTGAAATTCTTACTTAATCTGAAAATATGTGTGTACTTTTCTCTAACTTTGTAATTCTTGCTCCAATGTCACAACGGAAAGACTCTTAAGCTGGCTCACAATCAGATAAACACTCATTGCTCTGCAGTAATCCTTCCCTCATCCCTCTCCTGTTTGTCAAAACGTCCCTCTGAACAGCCAGAGCGCCCTTCTGCTTGTCCCACGCGTCTCGATGTTTAACTCAAGTGCCACTTCGGTGTCACCCCTCAGGGCAAACTGAACCCTGCACATAGAAGGAGCTCTGGCATTTTCCACTCTGCCCTTTGATGAGCTTGGATGCAACACTTTGTAAGTGAGCAGCGGCACTGTTGGTTGCACAGTCATACCCACGGCTGCTAAGTGTGGGTTGTCCTGAAGATGAAAAATAAATAAATACATACTAAGTGCTGATTCACACTTGTAAACAACAGATTTCACTACCTCTATAGCCAACTGTCAGCAGAGGTGCAGCACGTTGTGGGTGAAGAGATCCATGTCTTCTTGGTTGATGGGGTGTATCCCTTCCACTAGGGGGAGCTGTGGTATACCGTAAGAGGATGCACTTTGTAATCTCGTAGTGGAGTTAGTGGAGCAATGAAATGCTTGTGACATAACATAAATGTAGTGTAAACTTAAGGCATGTTAGCTGTGCTTCAAGGTGTCTCAAAGATGCAGTATTTTACATTCATCTAGTAAAGAAGACGACTCCTGTTAAAGGATATAAGAAAGACAAATATGGGAGCTGGATGCTTTGTGGCGCTGTGGGCTTGATAACATTTGTTTTCCACACTTTCTGCAAAGCTTTGTAGTGAAGACAGTCCAGTGTTTACCTCTTCATATGTGGGTTTAACAATAGGAGAGGAAGAAGAGAACTCCAAGGTAACATTTGTCAGTGAGGGACAGCGGCAGTCTGTTGTTCGCCTGATTGACTTCATGGAGAAAAACGGCGAGACACCACCGGGGTGATGCTTGAGTGCCTCTAATCACCGTTTTCCAATGCCCCTGTTGTTTTTCCTTTTTCTTCCTCCTTCCTTTATGCCATCACTTTCTCTCTGTCTGTCTTGTCCCTCCCTTTTCACTGGACTCAGATCTCTGCATAGCGCTAACCTTTCATTATGACAAGACAAAGCTTTAATCTCTCACAAACCATTTCCCCTTGTGACAGGCAGAGTCAGCGGTGACAGCACGCACGCACGCACGCACGCACGCACGCACACACGCACGCACACACACACGCACTCACACACAGAAGATGTGTACATCTAATGCAGGTATGCCCGCAACTGATTCAAGGCAAAGTGACACATAGCAACAAAAGAAAAACTATAGAGGAGAGGATAAAGAGAGTGATGCTGCTGTGCAGAAATAGCTTCTTTTCCTGTATGGATGACAACATGCCTTTATAGTTATTTTTAAATGGTTTCCTATTAATAATATTAGCTCAACTGTCTAAAATCAGAAAGGTAAAAGAAGGAAATACAAATAAATAAAAAAAATGGTTCCAAAGGGTCAAACTATAAAACAAACAATCTTTTTTTTTTTTTTTTTTTTTTATTAATGCCCCTGAGTATAGGAGGATGCGAGGATGCCCTTGAGTTGTAAAAATGTTGGACAAAAAATTTAAATAAGATTGATAAAGAATAACACTAAAGAAAAACAAGGAAAAAGTAAAACATAAAAATCATATCGGCATTAAAAAGACACAATGAAAAGGAAAGAAAAAAAATAGAAAACACAGAAAGCAACAACAAAACCATGACACTGATTTTGCTTTTTTTTTTTTTTTTCTGAAATCTTGTATTTATTTATTTATTTATTTATTTATTCATTTTATGATATGTGGTTGTGCTTCCCTGTGAAGGACTAACAACCTGTCCCGGGGTCACCCCTCAGTTCTCCCGGTGGCACCTGGGATGAGCTCCAGCAGACCCTTAAGTAGGATTGTATCTGGGATGGACAGAATGCCGTTGCGGAAATTTTTGGGGGCTTTTTGGTCCTCAAGGCCACTGTAATATGGACCTTTTAAGAGACATTAAAGCCCTGACTTTAAACTGGTTAAGTTCAAAGTGAATATAAGGAGGCGTTATCAATCACAAAGTAGCGATTACGCGTGCATGTACATCTGAAACATCAAACAATAAACGGTCATCCTAACGGTGTATCATCGTGTCCCCAGCCTGCCCTTTCCCTTATTTTGCATAACAGCCTAAGAGCCACACTTCATAGGGACTTCATAATCACACCCCCTGCTGAGATGACAGCCTGATTGGATATCAGAGGGAGGCATTCGCATCCATTTGCATACTAATTGACAAATATGCCCCCCCCCACCCACCCCCATCCTCCTCACATACATCCTTATCCTTTTGTCTCCTTCTCTCCCGCTCACTAAGTTAGCGTCACAGCTGCGAGGAGCACAATGAGCAATGAGTTGACTTGTTTGTGTTGGCAAATTTATTGCTCTGTCATCTAATTCCGGCATCGAAACATTTTTGTTTTACATTACGTTACATTTACGTGCGTGTCCCCAACAGTGAGCGTAAATGTAAGAGTATTTTAATGCAAAGGACTAAGCCGGCCGGGCAGATGAGAGGACGTTGAAATGGGAACTCGGGGAAGCCGTGGAAAAAAGAGAAAAAACATGCCGTTTTGTGCTGATTCAAAGAAATGTAAATTAAAAAATAAAAACACAAACCAGGAATGTGTTGAGATAGCAAATCAAACTACACTGAGGCTTGACACAGCATTCATGGACACTCATGTAAGCATGTGTGAGGCAGATATACGCTGAAGCTGAGCTTTGACACAGTGGGGAAGATCTACGATCGCAGGAAAAGTAAGATGACTCATAAATTACCACTATGAGAGGGTACAGTTCCCCTATAAAAAATGATATCGAGCCCCGGTTTGACCAGCAGTGGCCCTGAATCTCGAATATTTTATATTATCCCTCTGTGCTGGCCAGGACGTTTCTAACACTGGTAATGTTTCCATTTGTTTTCACAACTCTAATCATGCATTCTGGGTTTCAGAAGTCTAAGTGATGACAAGCTTCTCCTTTTATGTTTGGTCCCAGTGAACAGTGCAATAATAACCATACCCTTTTCTTTCTTTGGCTATACCTTTTGTAATGTATGCAGAATGTGGTTTTGCACTGCCATGTTGAAAAAAACCTGGTGTCCCTGGAAAAGATGTGGCCTTGAAGGCAACATATGTTGCTATAAAATCCCAATGAACTTTTCCTCATTAATGCTGCCATCACAGAAGTGTAAATGACCTTTGCCAAGGGCACTGGCAGAACCACATACTATCTAAATGCTTGATTTGAGACTTTCTGCTGCATGGTGGCATCCCTTTATAGTCTGACTACAATCCCTGGCCGCATTGGAATTGTAATCACATGAACCAGTTATCCCTTGCCCATGTGGTTCACTAATCTATTGATGAGTAAAGTGATCCATCCAGAGTGATCAGAGATCACCAAGCCCAGATTATGTTTGCACCCTTGTACTTTGTGTACTGAGATTTCTCCAGATTCCTTGAATTGTTTAATGATATTATGCTCTATAGAAGAAAAAAAAAAACAAGCAAATCAAACATTTCTCATCATTTCTCAGCCATGGGGGTATCCCCTGCCCGTTTTTGCCTTGACTCAGCTTGTTGTTGATGCAGCTTCTGTACCAAATCATCATTACATTCACTTGTTAATGCAACAGTCACGGTGGGTGCAAAGATCACTGCGTCTGTGCCTTTCAGGTGCTATACTCCTGCTGCAGGTCATAAATAAATACAGTCAGTTATCTTTTAATGCTGCCACTGTTGCAGTAAACAGTAAATCTGCCGCACTGGCTAGATGTCTGCAGATGCTGAACCTCCTGTGTTCACTAATTTATCCCCAACACACATACGTCCACATATCCACCAGAAAACCCTGGTGTTCACAGAGTTGACACACACATAATGCATGATTTCCTTCTCAACACCCACCTCCCCCAGAGCATGTGTTAGCAGTTTAATGACACGTTGTGAGCGGCCTGCGAGTGTCCACGCAGCATCAAACAGCTCGACAGTTTGTGTGAGTGCCAGCGTTATGCACAAATTGCCCTCAGAATGAGACGAGCAGCATGCAGGGGTGTTATTGGGCCAGGTGCCAACATCTTTTATAGTTATATTAAAACAAAAAAAACAAAAAAAGAAGCAAGATGCAGAGTGGTGTGGAGTGAACCAAGAGAAAGAGAGCATCAGAGCGAAACTTAAGGGAGATTTAATTATTTTTAACCAGAGGCAATTGGATAAAAAAAGGCCACAGACATAATGACTTAATTTAGAGGTTTAATTAGTTGAGCACGTATCGCTTTGGCTTCTGCCCTGCGTAATCTGTGATGAAGTTTTTTTATTTTTTCTGTCAGACCTGTCTTTCTGCTTCTGTGTCTCCCTTCATCTCTCTGCCTTTATCTCCCTCTTCTCTCGGACCACATAAATAATTCCCATTGCCTCCCTGAGCATGCACAGAGAAAAAGAGATGAAATATGTATGGCTACACGCCATGGTGCTTTTGAAAAGAACTATTTCAAAGGTACTGGGGGTCTGCTGAAATCTTCATGAATGCCTTCTCTCCCTCCCTTTACCCTGCCAGACAGGATAGACTGCGCTCTTCCATCAGCTCAACGCTCTCAAAAGATAACTCTAGTTCCAGTTATGTGCAAAAATAAATACATTAAAAGCTTCACCTACTTCATACTTAATACCAGGTTGTAAACATTTCCTGCTGTTGTGACATCGCTAACATGTGTAGAGTGTAAAACGTATAACAAAATTGTCAAGAACAACTGCTGCAGCTGACATGCAGAAGAGGTTCACAGATTACATAGCAAACAATATTTGGGTTCGTGGGCTGAAAAACACACAAGAAAACGGTAAAGGTGTTTAAACGATAAATGGGACGTGTTGTGTGCAGATGAATACATCTGTGTACATCACACCCTCTCTAAAAGGTGTCCAGCTATTCAACAATTAACCCAATTTTTATATTTTCTGTGGGTGGCTGTGGAAGAGGGGGCAGAGTCAGTTGCCCTCCAACGGGAGGTATGTCCCTTTACCTCTATGGATACATGGGAAGAGCTGTGTCTGAAAGGGTATTTGTCATAATACCTCTGCTAAATCACTATACATGCACAATGATCCCCAACCAGTAGAGAAGCTGGAAAAAAACCCAACATCATACAGCATATCTGCATATGTACGTCTTTACATTTGCTGTGGTGAATGATATAAATGTGTGTCCAGTGCTCACGTTGTCACTGAAACTTACAAAAGAGAAATATTCATATAAGCCTATGTTGTCGTACACGACAAAGACAATGTGGTGCACCATTCACTCGAATTTACTGCAAAATTAATGAAATCATCAAGATTATTGATTACTGCAGCAGCAGCAAGTGAACAATAACTTTGTCCATTAAAGAGAAAAAAAAAACATTTTCTCAGTATTTACAGCACTGAGTTATTTCAGTGTGTCCATATTATGGGCTTCATAATGAAGGAATTTCCTTGCATTAACAGGGAGACCGGTGTTTTCCATGCAGGTGGGTGGTGGTAAGCTGGTGCCTGAGCGACATGGTCACTGTTGATATAATCCGCTGTCAGAGCGCAACGGTTCTGGAGGTCAGTATTTGGATGAAGCTGATTTGATTTGATCATGTACTGACAGATTTAGCTCACTTTGCAGTTCTAATTTACAATCAAGCTATTTGGGGGACTGACACAGACACACTGAAGCATATAACAACTTTAACAACTTTACGTAAACCTCAAATGCCTGGTAAGCACTCACCTACCGAAGAACCCAGCTGCAGGACACTGTGAGGGTGACTTGTAGGTATTTTAGGGAACTGGAGCCTGTGATAGCTGATGCTTGACTGAAGGGACACAGCAGAGCAAAATCACCAGCGAAAGGGAATTTTCCTTAATTAGTTTAACAGGAGTTCTAATGTTGTAACACGTGTTTATTGCTGTCAAAGTTAAAATCTTCAGTGTCACTTTAAACAAATCTGTAATTTTATCACACACGTCGTTTCGACACATAGTTGAAACAAACAAAGAGAAAACAAAAAGGGGGGCATGTTTGTAATTGTGCTACATTGCTCTTCCTTTTAATAACAATTAGGATTCATTTAGGATCTGGGAATGATGATTATATTTAAGAGGCATTCATGTCTATTCTGGACCTCAACAGGACCTATTCTTACATGGAAAGACCAAACCTTTGGTGGATGCTCCTTTTTTCCTCACACCTTCACCTGTGATCAATCGATCTTCAGAGTGCAGAAACGGTGTTAAAAACGACCTTTTTTTCCCCTCTAACCCATCTTCCTCTTATTTTTAAGTGTGCTGCCATCAATACATCTGGATTTCTCAAAATTTCCTAAATGCAACAAACTTCAAAGGAATTAACAAATGCAAATTAAAGGTTTTCTTATATCAAAGAAAGCTTTTCCATTTCGGTGGAAATGGCCTTTGCATAATCACTGTTCTTAAAGTTCACTTTATTTTCTGTATTTGCTTTTTTTTTTTTAGCTCTCAAAAATAATCAAGTCAAGACACCCATGTAGCCCCTCCGTCCTCAGCTCTTGCATAAACTCTACTTCCACTTCTTTCCTCTTCAACCTTAAGGTGCGACTTGAATTGGCATAAACCTTTGTGTCACTTCCCCCTGCAGGATTCTTCATGAGTTGGTATTTATTTTCTTCACTTCATTGTGGGAACCAGCGAAATTTGTTATAAAACAGGACACTTAATAATGGAGAAAAGAGAAATGATGAAGAGCGGTGTAGTGGCTTCTGTCCGTGCCGTCGCAGCGTGCAGTGTCCTTGAAGCTCAAAATAAAATAGGAAAAAAATAGAAAAAAATATATACAGACTGATTATGTTTTGAAAATGAAAAACAAACAAATAAAAAAGCCTTCGGCTAAAAATAAAATATATATATTTAATACATGAATTCTCATTGGTTATAACATATCACCAAATTGTTCTTGCAGGAAGCAGGCTCAAGGATGCGGAGGGATTGTGTGAGCTTCACTGCCGTGTGAACTGAATGCTAAACACTTCCTGGGTCATGGTGGGGCTGGTGAAAGCATGTTGAATTTTAATGGTGCCCCCCTGACATGGCTGCAGGTAATGCTGCAGGGCGGCCAAAATCCTATCTGTACAACTGAGATGGAGCAGGGAGTCCGGGCGTGTGTGTGAGCTGGCGTGTGTGTGTTTAGGTGTTTGTGTGCCACATTTGAGCTTGATTCAGCGTGTTCATGTCTCTAGGTGTGTGGAGCAGACTCAGTATTCTAGGCTTCAGTATTTTCAGTAATGAGACTTCTGCAGCTCTTCAGACAACACGTATCGTCTACACACCGTGCACAGACACACACGTACATACGTTCCCTTCACTAGTTTTGGTGTATGAGAAAACACAAAAAGGACTGCAGGCTAGTGTCTCCAGGAAAACATGACTCCCTCACCTGCACCACAACAGTAGTAGAAGTATCACAGAAGTATTCCTGGTTTCGTTTTCCAAAACTTTGGCTATGCTGCCATAGTTGATTACTCATGTGCTGGTCAATGTTTTCATGAATCCCCACTAATTAAATCTGAGTTGAGTTAAAAAAAAAAAAAAAACGAGAAACAGATTTTGCTTAATTACATTTATACTCAAACCCAGTGATACAAGTAACCAATCAAAATGATCAAAAATCTGTGTCAGCAGGTCAAATCTTTACAGAAATTGCAAATGAAAGTCCCAATCTAAGCGTTTCTAATGAATGTGGGAGTGGTTGAGTTTCTAAAGTGCATACATGTTAACCAAAACAGCCCCCGTTTCAGTTGTGACCAAAGCAATCTACCACGAGTAGTGCAGATTAGTGTAGTCACAAACAAGCAGAGCTGTTGATAATCAGAAGTCTCTAATTGACCAATTACCCCGGCACAGCTTTCATCCCGCAAACTCCACACTACTGTACATCACTAAAGTCCTCCTGATGCACAGACCCTCAAAGACAACAGTGCCTTTTACATAGTAATATCATTTCCATCTAGTTTTCTCTGTCCATGTTACAACTTCTGTTTACTAACTGAAACAGGGTCTAAAGCAAATTAGAACCGTTTCAATGAATGGATGAATTTACAGGAGTAGTAGGGATGTTGGTTTCAGATGAAATTGTACCACTACTGTCGAATTAACTTGTGATGGTTTCCAGTTCAAACAAAGCCCTTTTTTAATGAGTAACCATGTAGTAAGAGTATTAGTATTTCATAATGGTGTCCCCAGACTCGTGATACATCTACCCCTGGTTTTACTGTGTGTATATATATATATATATATATATATATTTCAATCGATATGAGCTACCTTCCAAACTGTCATTCAGACCCTCCCTGTCATTTCTTTTCCAAAGACACAACATGTCTTTACTCTGGCTTTCAATCCCCACTTCACCTGATACCTGCACACAAACCTGAATTCCTGTCTTACATCCTCTCTCTCTATGTCTCTGTGTACATGTATTTTTATATTCGTTTGACCTCTGGTCTTTGATGGTGAGTGTGCACGCTTCTCAAACTCTCTGCATTCGAAATTCACAGGCTTGATGTGATATTATTGTTCCCCTGCCTGGAGCTCCAGGGCTCTGGGACAAGGGGTTGGAGCGGGGGATGGGGTATGCGGAGTGTGGTGAGGTTGGGGGTGTGAGGTGTGTTTTTTGGGGGGCGGGTGGGCAGGGGTTATGTTTGCATAGCAGAGGCTGCGCTCTCATTCATGTAGGCCCCACAGGGATTTTCTTTGACACTGTCAGCCCTTTGAACTCACTGTGACATCAAGCATCAGGTCACTTGTGTACAACCTCCGCACAAAGAGAAGTCATACTAATTGGCCTTCATGCACCTGAGACAGTTGGGACATCAAAGTGCTTGGCAACCAAGTTGATAACAGCTTTGATGGGGTGACTTTGAGACTGCAGATTTGTGGTTTGTACACTACAGAACTGCTGCACGTTAGCTGTCGGCTGTATCTGGCTGTTTGTTTAATCTTGGGAAGGAAGTAGTTATGCATGCCGCTGTGAGCCTTTAATCAGCATCACTGAAAGCAAAGAGAGATACCAATCCAACATGAAGTTATTGTTCTGCATTTTTTCTGTCGTGTGATAAAAATTAGCATTTGCACAGAATGACAGAAATTACACAGAACGATGAAAAAAAAGTACGGAAAATTATTGAGCTCAATGCTTGCAGGATCTTTTCTTTCTTGCTTTGGATTTATGGATGTCCATGAGTCTTTGTCTGATACTCTGAACCTTTGGAAAGTGGACAGGTGGTGACTTCTTGTGAGCCTTGAGGGTGCTGTCAAGTCCATACAGTCCAACAGATGACCAGAGGGGGGTGGTGGCAAACTGAAGACAAAGACACTCAGAAATAAGAAAGGAAATTGACAAGAGGCAATGGACGTAGCAAGAACCAAAGCAGACAGTCCTGTGTCTGAGCCTGAGTGCTAAGCTTGCATTATTACCCACTGTCGTGGTTTCAACAGGAGGATACGTCCCCTCTTGACTCCAACAGGCGTAGCAAAGCGATTGGTTTCGCTACCAGCATAATGGCCAGTCATGAATGCTGAGTGCGACTGCGGGGGACCATTAGGGCCACAATGGTCGACAAGACACTAAGCACTCCCCAGAGGTCTGAGGGGCCCTTTCATGCCTGTCCTGGGGCTGCAGAGGCTACTGGGAGCTGGTGGCCAGCTGGGTCTTTGGCCCCAGTGCGGCCTAATGCTATCGGCGCTGTCGGGCATGCTGGCTGTGTGGAGATACATTAGTTCAAGATCTGTGTGAAGAATGTGAAGGTGCACAGATGCATAGACAAGCACAGGAGTACCAATTACTAGTATTAACCAGAGCAGAGTGACAGCGGAGATGGTCCTGATGCTGTTCAGTTCTATGGTGCTTATGCACTTAAAGTTACAGTTAGATTTTATTGAGCATGAAAATGGGTTTTTAATGTAAATATCTAATCTATTTGAAGCAGTCAACTAGCATTATTTAAATCATTTCAGTCAGTCAAGACACATGTTTAATGATTTATAATAGAAATTGTTGTTATGCTCCTCACCAAACATACTGTATCTCTCTGGCCTTTGCATAAGAAATAGGTTCATTGGTTATCTTCAAAATACCATATGGGAGGAGGGGGGGGGTTGATGCAAATGCTGGCACACTTAATTCAAGCCGTCTCACATAGACACTGTGACTGCTGTGTCTTCTTCCTTCTCAGGTCCTAAATAGCTCAAGACTGGAAGGCAGAAAACTTGTTTTGTCGACAGCCCATGTGAAAGGCAGGCGTAATAAAAGGCTTTTCCCTTTGTGCCGGGCGGTGGCAATTTCATAGTCTTTTCAGAGCCGAGAGAAGGCAAGAGAAAGAAAAGTTTTCTAATTGACATACTAGCAGAAATTTAGCTGCCATTTCAGACAGCCACGATGAAAAGCTTTTTAAGGGACGTTTCTTCATTTACTTCTGCTCACTTCTATACATCGTAGATCTTTTTAAAGGAACTCATTTGTGTCTTATTTATTACCTTCGCCGGCTTGTTTTGTCGACACCTCACACAATGACAAATTAAAGCTTAAGTTTCCTGGCAATGTCATGGAAGGTCTCAGGCTTTATTGCTGCCTGTGAAAGAACGCCAAAGAAGCCAAGAGTCGATAAGCGCCTCTCTGCTTCACCGGCTTGATTTTGTTTCATTAAAATGTCTATTGAGTTGTCAAGGTTTTTGCATGGAGTCCATACTGAATGAACTTAAAGTAAAATGATACAACTCAAGGTGGTTGTCAATGTAATTTATCTTCTTTACTATCATCCCTACAATCTGGTGGCAATGTATGTTGTAAAGCATGAAAAAAAAAATGTTTTACACAATAGTGCCCTGTACAAGATGAAATTTAAAAAAAAAAAACAACAATGTGTTAGGCTTAGTTTTGCAAATTCACATGCATATCTAGTTAAAATGAGGGTAATTTCGGCAAAAAATGTCTAAGCTCTGTCTGAGCAGATCCATCTGATTCAGAGCTGATGATATATTTTCAGGCTTTTTGCTTAGTACTGACGAGCGTAATTTAAATACTGTTCAGGGCTTTTTAAGTGGAATTACTTTGATTCTTTGCCTTCATGCACATTGTGAAATCTGGTCTCGTTGAAAAGACTCCCATGAAAACCCAACCTTGGTCCTCTCATGGATATCAGCAATTACTCCTGAAAGTCCACAGGTTTTGAATACACAAAATAGCTTGTCAATGCAGTGCAGTTTCAAGAGAAAGAGAGGAAGCGAGGATTTTAAAATCAATTGCAGCGGCAGAAATATTTGATAAAAGAGTCATGCCTGAGACTGGTTGGAGCAGCAAGCTTGCTTCACGTTTCAGGGAGAGGATGGGCAGACAGAACTGTCTGACAGAGGTCAGCTGATGTCGAGGTACATCAATTTTACGAACCCTCGCCCCAGTCGCAAGCTCGCTGCCACTCATGTGTTAAATGGGTCTTGTAGACAGAAGAAAATGCCTTTGTGCTGAAATAAATGGCGGGGAGAGAATGGGGTTAAGATGAATCCTTTGAGGTGCATCAGCCCACATCTGTTCACCCCCCACTTTTCTCTACCTCCTGTTAGAGAACATGCATTATACAATATGTTACCAAAGTCTTTTGTTGAAAAGAAAACAGCCAACAATCAGTGAACCTTTTTTTTCTATTACTCTATGTAAACATGAATTTATAGTTGTCTTTAAAATGTGACTCACTTGATCAAAAGGAAAAGAAAAAGAGAGGAGCTCCTTGAAATTGAACGTTTGCTTTAGACATGTGGCAATTTATGAGTTTCAATACATGTTCACCAGTTGCAAAAAAATATATAATTCTTCTTCTATAAAAGTGCTCAGTGGGGAATGTTGTTTTATTTTCTTTCCAGTAGAGTCGGATCAACCTGAGAGCAGGTTGTTGTGACAAATGCTCAGCTCAGTTAAGCAGGAGCTGTCATAACACAGAAAAGGCACAGATACAGTATAGACTCATATGTAGTTCAAAACACACAGATACTACATGAAAGAACACACAAAAGAAAAGCCCACACAGCACTCTGGACAAACCCCCTAATTTACTGTTTCCCCCACACAAACACTGCGAGCACACACACCCACACGCCCACACACACACACACACACACACCCATAGACACACAAACATACTGGGAAGAAATTACTTTGAACTTGGTGTCAGGCGGCATGAATGCAGCTGGGAGCAGCAGGGTCACAAAGCTCTTAGAGAGGTGAGATGAGGTCCAGCGTTTCCACTGTTCCACTGTTGGTCTGGGCTCTGATGTGCTGATGGCCGTCAGAGAGAGAGAGCGTGTGTGTGTGTGTGTGTGTGTGTGGTATATGCCAGATCAGGCCAAGCCATAAGGCTGTTTTTGTTATGTGGTGGTACTCTTCCACTGTGGAGGGTTTTGATGCAGTCAGCTGTTGTGGTTTCCACAAATTTCGATCTAACGGCAGACAGAATGGGAATGAATTGGGAATGGGAATTTGAATATCAATAACTCTTATAGGTTCAAATGAAAAAAAATATACAGTTTAAAAGCTTATTTTATTTAGATATCATGACTTTTATCTGTACACATCTTATTTTAAAGCTGTTTATCCTGAGTGAGTTCTTGATTAAATTAAAACAGGGAAAAAAATAATGATTTGATGACGTTGGTGATTCTTATTGTGAAATGTTAAGAGTGCCTCATTCCAGGGTTGGTTAGCTGAGCAGGAATTGCTGCCAAGACATGTAATCGTGTTTAATAAATTGCAGCAAACAAGTCTGTGTCTAATCTATTAATAAGCACACATCATTATATTGTGATTTGTACCTGGAAAGGATCCAACTATGGACACGCTGATGCTGAACTGAGCTTCAAATCATGAAATCATGAAAGCCAACTGGCTTATTAAACGTATAGTGGTGGTGGATGACAATTTGATTTAAAGAACAGAATTTACCCAATGCATTATCTGCAGCATGAATAACATTTAGGATAGACCCCATTTTCCTTCACTCACGCAAAACTGTTAGAATGCAAATAACCGATTTTTAGAACAATGTTGTCGAATAAAAACACACGACGGAAGATTAGCAGGGCCAAGCCAAAGGCACCGTTAGTAAAGAGCAGGCAAGTGTGTTTAATGGGAATGTCCTAAACACACACACACACACACACACACACACACACACACACACACACACACACACACACACACACACACACACACACACACACACACACACACACACACACACGTAGACGCCCTGATTAATTGTATTCTTCATTCATTGTGAGGCAGCCTGCTGTTAATTAGCTTAGGCATGGTTTTGCATATTGTATTTAATTTTTTCATGAGCTGCAACAAAATAAGGTGCAATTTAGGATGAGAAAGCGACCATTTCTTGCCATAGTTTAGATGCACAAAAGGCTGGAAGTGCTAGTAATTACCGCCTTACTTCAAAGACTGTTTCTTTATGTGCCAAATGTTAAACAAAACCTAAAAGCATCCTGCTTGTGTTTCACTCTTGGCTCTTGGCATTGAAACAATGGTACCAATTTAATAAACATATTATGTTTACAGTTAGTCAACCACTGCTTTTTAAGTGCTATTTAATTATTTATCTTCGTTTCTTTTTTTTTTTTTTTTTTTTTTTTTTTTTTAGCAGAAAGATTTCTTTAAAGCTTCCCATCAATTATATTTCAGATAATCAATAAAGTAGGACTCTTTGGGAGGGCACTGAAGCACAGCAGCAGTAGACAGGGCATGAGAGGATGGGCCATTTTCTTGTGTTTACGGTAAATTTGACCTCAATAGTTATTTCTTTGGTTGAAGTTGAATATTTTGGAGGCGCAGGTGAAGACTCTTTCGGGTGATTGGGCATCCAACTGAGTTTGGGTGAAAACACTTTCCATATGTATTGAACTTTATAACAGAACCGTTTTAAGCTCCCTCAGATTGCAGACTTTAGAGATCAGACATCAAATCCTGCAAAATCACTATTTTGTATCTCTATGCATGTATGCTTGGGTGTGCATATGTCTTTGTTTACTATGTGCATATAACCTGGAAGCGTATTTGCAAGCCCAGCTTTGCTGTTTGCTGACATAAAAAAATGTACATACTTACATCAGATGAGGGCATAGGTTCGGTGGAACATTTAATTGGGGGGCCTTTTTTTTCAATTCATGCTCACATCCGGCTGCAAGCAAGAAACAGTTGGCAAGCCTGGGTGCACCGGCCCATTTAGTCCGTACATGTTTGCTAGGAAGTAATTGTGTTTTAACCTGGAGAGAACCTGAATATTACCGTCATGGAGGCAAACAAATTATAGTCACCTCACTGGCCAGCAGATGACTCTGTTTGTCTCGGGTCCAGATGGAGTTTGAAGAAAACAAATTGGCTCGTGATGCTGTATGTGCGTGATGGACCTGTGTGTTTTATATGTATCTCACTGTTTGCCGTCTTTCTACCTGTTTACCTCCCGAACAGCTGCCTGTCCACTTCCTAATATATCAGCCTGCCTGTTAAAGTATTGTCGCAGATGTTTCAATTCCGTGAGTCAAGATTCATGACGGGGGGAGAATCTGTTTGAGTTGAATAGTCTCCTTACACTCGCTCAGTATTGTGGCACAAAAATGGCATTTTGATACCAAATACAGCCCTGCAGGGGCAGAAGTACTTTACTCGTGTTTGGTATGGTTTCACTTTAAGCATTCATTAGCATTAACATTGACAAAGAGTCTGCCATGCTGATCTGTCCCCCAAATTAAGTCACTTTGTTTCACATCTCCTCAATTTTCAACACTTCCTGTTTGTTTAAAACAATCTTGAATGAGGTGTTCATCCACTGTCAGCTTGTGCTCCGTGTGCCAACTGTGTGCATCAGTAAATCCCCTGCAATCTTTGTTTTGGCTACTGTGAGGCAGAACATGATTATCCAGAGTGCTTTGGGAAGTTAATGTTCATGGTCTGCGCAGCGGGATTGAAGGAGTGATGACAGAGGAAATGCCTCGGGGCGCGCGTCTCCTCCCTGCCATCTCACTTTCACTGTTTCTGACAACACGTTTATCCTAACAGATGGCCCCAGTACTCACTTAGAGACTCTCTGGGTCTACGAGGAACTGTGTAGGCTGCAACAAGACAAACGTATGAAAAACCAGCTAACGTGTATTAATGTGGAAATGACTAGTGAGGTCTCAGATATACAAATCGCTTTAAAAAGCTTGGTAAAAGGGCTCATCTTTACTATAAAAAAATAAGAACACAGGACCATCAGTTATCTCCTGTGTATCATGTCATCTGGTGAAATATCTGCAGGAAATAAAACATAAAACAATGTTAATAAATTAATCACAATTCAAATGTGTACTGGGAGCAAACTGAGGCAAGAACAGTGAGCGTTTAGAAAGTAAATGTTTGGCAGGTCGTAAAGTACACGAGGAATCCAAGGAATAAAGACTTGACTACAACTTGGACCCTCACTTTGGGTTATTTTTGTCAAATTGTGTTCCCAAAGTATTTTCTTTGCATACCAAAGCTGAAGACCAATTTATGTTCGGCTGCTAAGATGAGACACAGCATGGCATTTCAATCTGACTTATTGATTGTGTGTATGTAGGTGTCTCTCTGCAGCGTCAAGTAGGCTCGTTGCTTCAAAACAACACTTCAAAGTCCAAATGCTGAAAGTCCATGTAGTTTCACTACGACTATGATGTGATCAAATGAACTTTACACTGGCAATGACATTTCTGGGGGCATTTCTTAAAGGCACTAAATGTTTATCTAAAATCTCAGCATCTCTTGGACTCGCTGCTGAAACTGTGTGGATCGTCATTTATGTCTTTAGTGCAGCGCTCACAGCAGCCATGCCTCCCAAAAAAGATCTGAAATACTGATCAATGTGATCATAGTCCATATTTCTACTGAGTGGTGGCTGAGCCACTGGTTGGGACATTGATGCTTCCTGAGAACAAATTTAACAAGACTTCTCAACACAGTAAAGTTCTAAGTAGAGATGCACCGATTCCAATTCCTGATTTTTCAGTGAGTGTGACCTACTGACACCAACTTTGCTGGTTCTGATCTTTCAGAACAACTTTAATTGTTCACTGTCCTTAATACTCAAATTTCCACATTTTTTATTTTTTGCATCATGGCTTTTATTATTTTGCATATATTATTTTTTATTATTTGTTTTCATAAAATTTGTAATGGAAATAGTAATTTATAGTTATTTACTGTAATGTATAACTTTGTTTTTTTTTTCATTATACAAACAGTAGTCTATAAACTTTGACTTTATAGCTTGCTTGCGATCAATAACTCTGGCCAGAGTGAACTGCAGCTTCTCTTCAGAGTTACTGAACCTTCTCAGAAACACATCTGGGTGTGTGGTTTTAGCGATATACAATCATCAACAACTGAAGTGGATCAAAACATTTAATCAAAGTTTTTCAAACAAGAACTGATATTGATCAAAATTATTTCATAACGTGTATGTTTTAAATCCACTTCAAATTTTCACGACTGTATTTTATCATTTTGTACCACGTCTGGTGAATTTATGAAATGTTTAGTTTTTTATATAAATGGAATTCTATTGAATTCGCTATTAAAATGTGCAAATTTGCATGAGAAAAAACGTATTTAAATACTGATTCAAAAAAGAGTTTTGGTTTCCATTACTAGATTTCACATCTAATAATGCTAAATAATACCACTTCAGATGAACTAATACAATACATGATAATATAAATGTATTTATATTATGGTTGTCAAGATGTGGTTCCCAAGCTTTTTCTAGTGGGCCCCCCTTCACACTTCAAACCTTTTTTGAACAATCAAACAAATAAAAGTAAACTGCAATAAATTACAGGTTGCAGTAAAATGAACCACAGCCTCTTTTAAATAAATAACAAAGAAACAAGAAACCACATTTACAGTGTAATTATTTCAAGCGTAACTGTTTTTATTTATTGTGTAACAGTATTCTTTGCTGTCAGTGTAATTATGTTCAGTGTAAAAGGGTTCCTTTTTTTATTTTTTTTATTTTAAGAAATGCTTCTGTGTGCAAAATATGTTAAAAATATTAACATCTCCCCGTCACACAAAACCCATCAAAAACCTGACCATTATGCTCAGAGGTGATTCCAGGGTCTCTTGGGGCCCCGGGCAAAAATTCACCGGCAGCCCCTTCGACTGATTAATCAACCTTTATAGTAAATAATCTGACACTAACAAAATGTGAAAGGAAAACTTTTTTGAAAATAAAGCACATGTGTATTGTTTCAAACTAAAATATAAATACAACTGGCACACAACAAATGATTTCCATCCATTTCTCTCCAATGCATTCTTTAACTTAGCATTCTTAGCTTCTCAGTTAGGTTTGTTAAGTTTAACTGGACACAGCCTTGATTTGATAGCTGAACGGGTTTTGTCCACGACAGGTATTTTAATTTTAGCTGCTAGCTGAGTAAACAGGTTGATTGCTGCGTCTTTACTGCGACACTCAACGTTAGCAGGACAGACTGAACTGCTCCCAGCTAAATTAGCTCATGTATTATCTGCACTACTTACCACTTTCTTGATGCTTTTTTTGCTCCCTCTGTTTTTTTTCTTTCGTGTCTCTCTGCCAGATGGATAGCTTCTCCTCATTTTGATGAACAACCTCCCATCAGATTTGTTTACATAAGACACAGTGAGCACAAGAGGTAAAAGGCGAGGCCCCTTTAGGGAGTTCTCCGCCAGCCCACCACCGTCATTATAAATTGTCCTTATTGTCACTGTCTGCCCTTGGGGGCCCCCTTCTGGCTCAGGGCCCCAAGCATTTGCCTGGTATGCCTGTTGGCATGTAGGACTTTGATTATGCTAGCAGTGTCCAAGCATTCATTTTATCTTTCCTCCCCTCCCCCACCCGCAATGGCTCTGCCATCCCCCACTCTGGGAACCAGTGGCTTAGCCAATGGCGAGCCATTACCACTTCCTCATCAGTCATAGACAGGCTATGAAGCTTAGCGAAGTAATAAGCAGTATCTACTTACCAGACACCCTGTTAAGCATAAACACAGCGGTCATCTCTGATTTCACCACCAAAACGATATGTGAAACGAAAAAATCCACTTTAAACGTTCGCCAGCAGCTCCTCCATCATGCATAGGCTGAGTCTCTCGAGTTTTCCGGTATGATGGTGTCTGGGTGTGTTGCTTTTTTCTAGTCTCACACTGTCACACTGTCACACTGTGCCGACTTTTTGCGGCCTCAGGCACCTGTCTACTCACGTCTTGTTTGTTTTTTGTTCTCTTGGACGGGTTGTACTGGACAATTAATTTGCCTTCATGGGATTAATAAAGTATACATTGAATATCAATTCCTCACCCATAATCATCATGCTAACGCGCTCACCAAAGCACCCATTCGTTTGTTTTATCCCGGCGTTGGTTAAACGCTGCGGTCATTTTTGATTTCACCGTTGAGTCAACATGTTAAATGGTATATCCCGTTGTAAACATCTGACAGCAGCTCTGCAGATATTTCAGCGGAGTTCAGCTGAAGAAGCTGAGAGCAAAGCTAACTTTGATTGACAGGCGGTGGGTGTGTTCGCGTCGGTTTGCTGAGCAACATGGCCGCGCCCCCTACGAAGATGAACGGGCTTCCTGAAGACAAACTGGTCTTCAGAAACCAGTTGGTCACGTGGCCGAATGCTTCGTCCATTGTTTCACACAGTCTACGGTCGCCTCCAGTCTTTATTTGAGGAAGGTTAAGGTCAGTGGGTAAGTATTATTTAGTATAAAACTATATTTGTGTATTTATTTTTAGTGTGAAAAACTTTTACTTTAACATATTTTTTGATAATGAGGATGGTGTAAAGGATTAAAAAATTAATCTAGTATTATAGAGTTATTTAAATCTTGGGGGACAACATTGCATCATCTGTAAACAGTCTTTTAAGGGAGGGGTTGCAGTCAGGAATTTGTTGTATTATGATGTAGCCAAATAAATAATACTCAAAAAGGCAATTTGTTAGACATGTATACAAAATAAAATCCGCTCCATTGTTTTATTTGGTTGTATGAAATATTTCTGAAATGTGTATGGCTGACTGAATATTGCACTGTGTGTTTGAGTGAATGTCTCACTGGCCACAGTGGCGTGTGAGGTGAATGTCACACCCATCAAAGTGCACAGGTAATGATGCACTGTAGCTGACATTGCTACGAGTCAATAACCTGGATGCACAGTTACCTCCTTTCTCTCTCTCTCACCCCCACACACAAACACACAGCGTGTCCCTCAAGCTGCCTTTCACACTGGCATGACATCCTTTCACAGGGCCCACTGAAGCGTGTTGGTGTGACTCAACTCCACTGCTCTGCTGACGGAGGAAACTATTGCAGAAAGAGGGAAGCGAGAGATGGTGGGTGGTGGTGTTAAAGGTTAAGGGTTGCACATGCAGAGGCACTGGCAGGGTAGTAATTGCCCACTGGCATTTATATTTAGTCTAACATACCTTCATTTTTTTTTAGCCTGCATATTTTATGTACTGAGGAAAAGTCACCATCATAGACTCATTTAAGAGCCTGGACTGCAGCCCACAGTTGAATATGATAGCTACAAAGGTTTTCCAGTATTCTGGTGCTTATTATTTTTTATAAAGCAAGTGAAATGTAAAGGTAATCTTTCTTAGACAACCTTAAATATTTTCTAAGCATAGATGACAAATGTGCATTCACACATTGCCCTATAGAAGACAGAAAAACACAGTATTTGTATGTTAATTTTACTTTAAAGTCTCTGCAGCCTGTGTGTGCATGTATTTTATGAAATGTGAAATCAAGGCCAACTGACCGGAAAGAAAGTCTGAGAGTCAAAGAGAAAGGATAATTAATTTTGTGTTTTTGGCAAAAGCTACGGTGGAAAGAATGAATAAGAAAGGAGACCTGCATACCGCAGCGAGTGCACTTTCACCGTGAAATGCTTTGGATTCAGCTGGCAAAATGTTTTCTGCGGTGCCCTCTCACCGTGTACGGCCATCACAGAGGCGCTGGTGACAGCGGTAATTATTATACCTCAGCTTTTTGTTCTCAGTGCCATTTTAGATCATTATTTTCGCTTTTATGTGGAGGAATTGTGCACGGCCCAACACTCATCTGTACGGTGTAGTCACGTTACAGTGCATGCTATTGTGCATGTGAGTTATAGTGTATAAAAAATGAAGACAGTGACTATTATTTGTGTATTGTACAACTCAGTTTGATTAAATGCATGTGTTCATGTTTTTAATGCATTTTTAATACCTTTTGTTTAAAATATAAGCATTAAAGTCAGACAAAAACTGTATTTTTCTTCCATTCATACAGATTAGAAAAGCGGCATGCAAAGCACAAGATATTTTAGTGGTCAAATTCATGTTCTAGTAGTATCTTCACTCCTGTTTGTAGCATGACTAAATGCACCTTCAAATTGGTTAACGGGGCTTAAAACATTGCCCATTAAGGTAAACAAGATTGTACTTTCTCGTATCTCCCACATGACTCTGCACCTAACCAAATTAAGACAGTCATTTGCATAAGCGAGATGGATGAGATAGGAGCAAAGTAGTTTCTCTCAGGAAAATAAGTTCACTGTTAGAAAGAGTGAGAATCTCAGATGAGATGTCACACCCCATTAGACTGGCCATGTTTCATCATTTTTTTTTTCTCATACAATAGACTCCTGTAATAACTTTTAAGTGTTTGAAGCTTTGAATGAAAAACACTCATACTGATTAGAATGGCAGAATGTGATTGTGAAATGAAAGTCTATAAAGGAGAGGATTTTGTGTCATAACAGATCATCCATGATCAAATCAGAAGCATATATTGCACTTTTGTTCTCGGCAAAATTACATTTTCCACATATTTGCAAAGTAATTGCATATGGTACGTATGAATTTTGAAAAAAAAAAAAAAATTCCATTAGTTTAGACTCAGGATGTGTTACACTCCACCCACAAGATAAAATAACAAACAATAGTTTGCTGTTACAACTCCATGCCAAAAGAAAATTTAAAAAAATACCAATATAGAAATACTAAGTGACATAAAAATGTACTGGAGCAGCACATACTGCCACAATATACAAATACAACAAATCGGGGTATTTTGCTTATAAGCAATGTCTCCGCCCATTTTTGAGGTTGAAATTGACTCATCATTGTGAATATAACTTTTGTGGTAATTGCTAAAACAAAGGTGTCACCAATGATATTTGGTGTCCTGTCAAGAAAACAATTCATATTTCATTGCAGAGCCCTGACTGCAGACGTAAGACACATGATCTATTAGATTCCAGGATGAAGGACTATCAGCTGAGTCAGCATCTGTCAAGGTGGATGAGCGAGGCAACCAAGTGCTGAGAGGTGTCATATCCAAGCATCTGTAATTACTTTATTGAACCTTCAGATAATTTATTTCAGTCACTGCTCTTTCTATGAAAAATAATATTTGACTACTATGACTTTTAACATTGGAACAATTACTTTCTTGACTTGCTTGTGTTGCTGACTACAAATGTGTACATTTGGATTTTATGTATTTATTCATTTAATAACTTAATGAGGCCAGGAATTTTATAGCAGTTGTTTTTATCCGGAAGGGGATATGGTCATGTCGTTCTGAGGCGATATAAAGTGTAACTGTTTCTCATCTTTATCTTCTTCTTATATGACTATTTATAACGAGAAATAAAAATTGTAGAATGGCACCACTAGTAGCAGCTTGTTAGAGTAGCTCCTTTCATAGAGTATGTGAAGGTGTCATCTTGACGTTTTCTCCTTTTCCCTTTAAAACAAAGATTTATTTGAAAGATTTCTACAAGGACAGCAGTGTTGGCACAGCAGGACTTTCTAATGCTGCACCAGCGTGGAGAGATGAAGGGCTTCCAGAGAAGAGCAGAGTGCCCATCACATCCTATCTGAAAGCCTTTTACAAAATCGCACATCTGTTTTCACTTCATTGCTTTATGGGAAGTATTTTTACTGTCAGACATGTTTCTTTGGTAAGATCGCAGATGGCTGCTATGACGGACCCACTGATGATACGCTTGTGGTCCATCGTTCCCAGTCACTGATGGTCTACCCTTCGTCAGGCTAAATCTGACCGGTCATACAAACCGTTGCTGTGAACAGGCAGGGGTTAAATGCCCATAGGGTGATACTTTATTCAAGGTAATTAGAAAAATATAGATCATTCTGTGTCCTGAACTGTTGGAAAATGGGACACGTGTTTTTTTAAGTGTAAAATACAGGACAATGCAATTTGTTACAGGACGGGTGGCAACCTTACCCTTATTGCATAGTATAGAGTATAAGCTCTGCATCATGAGCGTCTGCTCCTGAGATTCAAATGGTGCAAAATAATTAAATAAATACATAAATAAATAATGTGTTAGAAGTGTACAATTTAGGATAATGTTTCGTCCTTAGTATCGAGGTTTCAAATTTTTAGTTTTACAATAAAAATCAAAACTGAGCAAAAACTCAGATTGTATTAGTTTTATTTTGACACCATGTTGCCAATCAATGAAAATTCATGGTACAATGTATCTTATACAATCTTTACCATTAAATAATCTGGAAATAATGCAGCTGTATATAAAAACTATTTCTCGAATGGGCTAATCCTCCAATATTACAAGATCATAACAGTGCCCCTGGTAATCCTGGCAGGTGTTGTTGGTCTCCTCTGCCTCTCCACTGTCCTCAATGAACCTTTTCAGTAAATGAAGCTGCCAGACTCATGCTAAGGTTTGTTTGTGTACTAAAAACAGCACCACTATTTACTGCAATCAGTTGTTGTGTGTAGTCCAGGACACCTAAGGCGCTCTGTGGGCTCTCCTACCCTGCGGTAAAATTGTTGTCAACAGTTTCCCTCCACCTTTCAGCAATGGTACTCTCCAGTATTCACCACCGCTCTGTCCACCCAGTCCCCCACTGAGAGAAACACCATGTTACATTCACAACTTCACTTTAACAACCTCTCCAGTGAGAAAACTGGTGCAGTTTTCCCCTTATTGTGGCTCTCTCACACTTGGTCAGACATTGACGAGATAAAACCATGAGTCTGAGAACAGCATGTCTCAGTTTTTAAATAAACTGAAGAAAACTGTCAAGGTCCAGACAGCTGGAACTAACACTGATACCCAAAAAGAAAGGTTATATTTAAAAAAAAAAAAAAAAAAATCAAACTTTATACACAAAGGAGATCTCTAATTTGCTGCTAACTTTCTCCCAACTTGCATGATTTTGTGGTTTTGACATGGCTGAGTGCAGTAAGCAACATAGATTCGGACCATTAGTGAGATACGTTTGACAGCTGTGGATGAGATAGAGATGGATAGACAAAGAAGGAGAGAAATAGAGATCTCCACCCACAGCCCCCTACCTCTGGAGTGGAAGTGGTGGGATGAATAATGCATTACTGTTTAATTTATGGTCAAACTTTAAATAGCGCTAAAACACAGGAGGCACCACTATAGAAATATCTACATTTTTTATTTATACGCTCTGCTGGTAATCTTTTAATTGAACAGCTGCAACAGTGTAAGTAAATATTGCTCTGTCAGTAAATACAGTGATTCAATATGTTGTGTGTCACATTTTTGCTCGTCCCATTGACCTTAGTAAAATACCACTCCAACCCGTTCTCTGTAGAGAGCTTGTTGTGACGTCTGCTGATAATTTAAAAGATATATGATAGATATGGGCAATGAAGTTGTGTGCATTACAAGATACTCCGCCTTACAGCGCAGTAATTTAATACTAAGAGTAAAAATGTCAGTGCACAGACAATAGTTTTGTCTCTTATGTTTGAATTCAAATGCATGATTCCTACAGTATCACAACCATCAAGCTGTTTTATTTTACTTGTCAGCTCATGGTAACTATTATTAGCTACTGGTGGCTATGAAGCATGCAGACTCTAAAATGTGACATGCCATGCGTGGAAAAACGTCTACATCGAGCTGATTGCAGTCTGTACAGCCTACCTTCATCCATCCCCTGCTCCTCTCTTCCATGGTAATGAGGGACTGAATGGCAGCATGTCTGCAGCCAGGGGAAGCAGACGTGGCATGCAGCTGTGGACTCCTACGCACAAGACACACAAAAACAGGTTTCTGTCTGTCCCTCAGGATCTTACCCGCGGGACTAAGTGGCAGAGGGCTGGCAGTAGGTGTGCTGGATTAGTCGGCGCTCTCGTTTCCTCGAGAGGCAGCGGGAGGAATGAGGGAAGGAGGAGGAGGTGTGACCTAGGCAAGAAAGATGGTGCTTTGTTGCATTGTGTTCTTTTGTCTCTTTTAAGTGACGAAACAGTGTTATGATCCATACTCGGTAATAGAGGCCTCCATAATCCTAGCACCACATGATAAATCTTCACATATGTCCATGTTTCTATGAAGTGTTGGGTGGATATCCTGCCTCCAAACCACCATTACTACCACTTCATAAAACAGCAGGCTATCATTTACGTTATACTCAGTCCAATTAAAATGAGTGATGCTGTCAGAACGTCAATTAATCTCAAAGCCAAATAAGACCAGCGTTGAGTGGAAGACACTTATAATTACTTTCTTCACAGTCATATGGTGTCACACTTTGTCACATGGCCTCCTGAAGAAGTACTTTCTGCTCACTGTGGAGATCTTCATGGGATGTTGCTTTGATGTGCTGTAATTTCCATTTCCAACAATGAATTTCCACTTAAGTCTCACACCAGTTACCCTGCAACATAGATACTTTGCGCTGTTTAACAGCTCTGCCGGACAAATTAAAGGTGTGATATAACCAGTTTACAATTTGTTCAGACACAACACAAATATAACATTTAGACCGATTTAATAATTCACTAAGGACTCCACTTTTGTCATGTTTATTCAAAGGTTGAAATGTTTTCAACTCAACTCGGCTTAACTTTTTTTTATAAATCACTTAAAAAAAAAACAACACAGTTGGCCAAAGTGTTGAACACAAACATGCGTTCAAAGAAAAACATTACAGAATTAAATATATGTAAAAATAAAACAGTAAAGCCAAGATCTCAAACTGAGATAAAAGCCAAAGTGAAACAATATGTTTTAAGAGAGCATTTAAAAACGGGAAGTGAGCTCATCTGCCTGATGTGTAAAAGCGACTTGTTTCACAATTATGGGGTTAAACTGAAAAAGAGCAGTCACTTGTGAGTTTCATCTTTGTCTTAGAGACAACTGACAACAACTGATCTGCTGCCTGGAGGGAGCGTGAAGGAGTATATGGCTAAAGTACACTTTATTGCCAAAAGTATTCGATCACCCATCCAAATAATGGGAATCAGGTGTTCCAATCACTTCCATGGCTACAGGTGTATAAAATCAAGCACCTCGGCATGCAGACTGTTTTTACAACTATTTGTGAAAGAATGTGTCGCTCTCAGGAGCTCGGTGAATTCCAGCGTGGAACTGTGATAGGATGCCACCTGTGCAACAAATCCAGTCATTAATTTTTCCTGGCTCTTACAGCTCTCACAGTCAACTGTCAGCTGTATTATAAGAACATGGAAATGTTTGGGAACGACAGCAACTCAACCACAAAGTGGTAAACTGACAGTCAGTGGATGCTGAAAGCGCATAGTGGGAAGAGGTCTCCAACTTTCTGCAATCAATCGCTACAGACCTCCAACTTCATGTGGCCTTCAGATCAGCTCAATAACAGTGCACAGGGGGCTTCATGAATGGGTTTCCATGGATGAGCAGCTTCACCCAAACCATACATCACCATGTACAATGCAAAACGTTGGATGCAGTGGTGTGAAGCACGGCACCACTGGACTCTAGAGCAGTGGAGACATTGAAGGTGTTATAGCTGCAAAGGGTGGACCGACGTCATATTGAACCCTGTTGATTAGGAATGGGATGTCACTTAGGTTTATATGTGAGTTAAGGCAGGTGAGCCGATAGTTTTGGCCATATAGTGTATGTCAGACAGATGGAATGAGACCATGAAGACATTTAAATACAAATAAAAGAATTTTAAACTCAATGCGTAAAGGAACTGGAAGCCAGTGAAGTGATGCTAAAATTGGAGTAATGTGCTCTTGTGTTCTTGTGCTGACGTTACAACAATCTAAACGTGTGATTATAAAAGCATGGCTTTACATCTCGCAGTGAAGTTAACTATCCAGCGTGAGCTATGAACCCCCAGAGGAACGGACTAGAAAACAAAGGCTCTGCACATGTCAAGATGTTGGTCCTGTTGATCCTACAAGGTTGGATGACATTTTACAATTTGCAAATAAATTTGACATTATGTATAAATTAATACTAAATGTCATTATTAATGATAATCTAAACACGACGCTAAAAGAGGTCTCAGATTTCTGCTTAGATAGGCACAATAACCAACATTACACAAATTGGAATTCCAACAACAGGATATACGTTCAATTTTATCCTAAATGTTTCCCTGTGCTACTTGTATAGAAGATGTACAGCATGGATCATAATTTTTACTTGAAATGGACGGATGCTTGTTTCTTTCAAGTGTCCTTTTGAATCTCTGTATTACATTCCTCCAACCGAACTGTTGTATGAAAACCTTTTGACAGAGACAAGAGTCTGCAATCTCAACTGAAAACATATGCTCTAACTCATCCCAGGAGCAGCACTAATCTGTTGTGTAAGGACCTGGCCAGATGTTGCATGTAAAAGTATTTCCTATTCATTAATATAAAAGTTGGAGATGAGCTTTTAAGACCAACACTGTGTAGTCACTACAACCACGTGCATTAGGATGACAAGGAAATCAAAGGAACAGACGGAAACCTTACTGGATCATAATGGATCGATGATGAATACACTGATCACTGGGTTAATATGACAAAGCTGTCCAACAGAGGGGAAAAGTCCTCTTTTCTTACAAGCACTGGTAGGTAAATATTGCATCAAAAGATACATTCACCATAAAACAAACTCCTCAGGAGTTTTCATATTTTGCACAGAGCTCTTTTTCCCGTCCCTCTGTCTCCTAGAGACACATTAAAAGCAGAGGATTCTCTGAGGGGAAACGTGATCTCAAATATATATATATATATTTTCAAGCTGCAAAGCAGTTCATCTAAAATGCTTCAGAAAATTGCTTTTATTCCCCCTCAATGATAAATGTCTAAAAGACTGTATACAGCTTATTGCATGTGAAAATGTGTCCCCTGTGGGCTTTTTGGCCACTCCCAATCCCCCAGTTACTTTCAGTGTTTGTGTTGGCGTTAATATTTCATAAAGGTGTTTCAATATTTATTCACTTTTGCTCTCTCAGCGTAGATAACCGTCCCACTAACTCCCTTGTATCATACATTTTAATGCACTGAGTGATCGCATCACCCGAGCAGCGTGTGCAAGTTTTTCCTGCACCTCCCTGTGCACTACAATCATCCTCATTAATAAAGCATAACTGATACATCTGCCAAGAATCATTCCCATTCAATGAAAATAGTGGATCATTGTCTAAAGTAAATGCTCTTATCCTTATAAATCAAAATGATGTATTTTTCTCAGGTACTTGACCACACCATTAAATCTATTTCAGTTTTAAAATTTTGCATTGAAAAAGAAAATTCATGAAATTAGGCACTCAAATCAATCTATATGTGTATTACTTCCACATGGAAGTGACATCCCGGTGAATTTTAAATATTTGTTGTAATTATAACTTAAAAAAAAAAAAAACCTATATCCTGGCAAAAGGGATTAAAAGGGGCAAAAGGGATTACTTCAAACCGTAACTTTAACGTGTTTTAACTTGATATTCATTCCCTGTTACAACAAAGCTTCACTATCTGTTCATTATTTATCTCGCTGCTTTCATACGACCCTTATTAGATTTAATTCTGTCTTATATGTTCAAAAGCTCACACTGCAACGTCTCACTCAGGTTTACTTCTAAATATAGTGCAACAGCAAGTAAAGGATAAATAATTGAACCTTTTAATGCTAGAAATGTAAAAGCACATCTATTGTAGAGGGTCTTCCAAAGAGTGGACTCAAATACATTATTCTTTGGCAGACTAAATTGAACAGTGAAGTTTAAATGATGGAAATTGGACACATTTTAAATTAGGTCCTAATAGGTAAGGAGAAATACCTTCCCTTTCTAAATGAATGGTTGTCAGGCTCACTCAAGAACCCTTTGATCACCACGCTTATTAAATCTTTTCAAAAATCAAGATCATAATGAGAGGCTCATTGTTAAGATTGTATCCTTTTAATGCCGAGGCACTAATCATGCAGAAAACTTTTGACATAAATGGTCACTCTCTTGACAAAGTGGTTACTGCAGGAGTGAAAGGCAGCTCGTTGTAAATTATCTAAGGTTAGCAAAGTTTAAATAAAAAGCAGGTCAATCAACATGTCTATTTTAGAAGTACGCACCTGCTTCCATTTCCGCGGCCATTAGCCCAAGAAATATGAGCCGACCGCATTCATCCTGCACAAACATAAGGAAATAAAGTTTGATCTTTTTTTTTTCAAAAAGCCAGTTTCGCGCAGACCCTCCAATTATTCTTTCATTAGTTTCAACAAACTATTAAAGTATTAAAAATTATCTTTGCACGGACGTCTTATTTTAAAAGGAAATTATTGCATACATCAGTTTTAATTTTGCATTGTGTCATTTTGGACATAAACTGTTAAAGAAAACAGTCAATAGTCTTTTACTCTATGTGAGTCCATAATTAGCCAAAGTTCAAACCAATCAAACTGAAACCCAGCAGGGGGAAAAAGGACATTAATATTTCAATTTTTCTCTTATTAATTTAATCACATTTCATATGCTGATTTGAATTGGCCACGCTCCACCACTCAGAGTTGACTCTAATCCCAATCTAATTACTAATTATACGGTTGGAGGTTGATTGGACCAATCCTCCCAGCCAAGGCCAATTTGACTCCCTCTGATGTCGAGCACCTTGCATGCGCAATGTCTCACAGGTTTGGAGGACAGAGAGCGTGTGTGTGTGTGTGTGTGTGTGTGTGTGTGTGTGTGTGTGTGTGTGTGTGTGTGTGTGTGTGTGTGTGTGTGTGTGTGTGTGCGTCTATGTTTGCACATGATTGTGCCTGCATGACTATGTTTTAATCAAAATCATTATTCAGCACCCTCAGTCAATAAAAATGTTTTGCAAGTAGATGAGTTAAAAATTAAACAAACTAACAGATTTTATTAAATGAAATGAAGACAGCCAAAATGTATATTTATATACATTCTGATACCGACATAGATGTAAATAGGGACTTAAGTTATTGTCACAAAATGAATCCTTTTAAAGCCCTGAATATTATTATAATTATTTCTTAAAATCTCCATTTGAAATACTCCCAGTTGTTTGGTCCACCTGCATTCTGTTATCTTGAAAGTGGGATGATGAATGTCTCTCATGACTCAGTTGACATCCTTATAACACGGCACCTTTGAAAGTGCATCCATAATGAAGAAATCCCCAAATTTCCCAAAAATATTGGAGGGAAAAAAATTTGGTCATTATTGCAAGCACGGCTGCAACAGAAGCTGCTTTGTGGCCGTAACATCTAAAAAAAGGATTTATAACACTGTTTGGAAGAAGACTGCTTGCAAGTTTAACTGTTCCTGCCTTGTAACAGAGTGTGTATTTGAAAATATCATCTCAATTAGTGGCAGGACCTCGAGTCGTGAGAGCCCTGACAGGGCAGTAATGAACGGCATCACACTGGGACTTAAGGACGCTGCAGCAACTGATAGGAATGACTAGAATATTTTATTTCCTGTTAACTTCTTAAGAAAGTGGTTGTGCAGTAGATCGCATTATAACTGTGGGCAGCTGCTCTTTATGTTTCGCAAGGAAAAAGAAAGAGGAGCAGCTGTAGTTGCCTTAAAAAGCAAATTATTTGTTCATTATGTTTTCTACTTGTTCTGAGGTGCAGCGGCTGAATGAATTCTCTGCCTTTCCAATTGTCAGCTTTTGTGCATCCACTAATGACTTTTTAAAAATATATATTTTTGAAGGAAACTATCAAGTTTGTAATTAGTAAAACAAACTTAAAATTATAATCCTTCTTTCTCGATTATGCTATATATTCATGCTGATGTAAGGGAGGCTTAAACAGAGACAGTTAAAAAAGAAGTATAATTAAGCTGTTTTATCTATCATGGTCATTAAATAGACCTCATCTGAAGAAGGATGTGGACATAAGGCAAGTCACATTAAAATATAATTGAATGGCTAATATAGTAAACAACCAAATAATCTCCACAGCTGTGCAGCAGAAGTCAGAGAAAAAGCCAGACGACTGTTGTCTTCGCTTTGACCACAGAGAGAAGGATATTTTGTTCAGAGCAAAATGTCTTTCTGACGGGTTCTTCTTTTTCTTTACAGAGTTTGCTGCTGGAAAAAAATTATTATCTGAGACCGTTAGTTAAGAGAAGTGCATTATTAAAGTCTTTGTACTTGATGTAGGAATGACATCAGTGGATGAATTTAAAGGCTGACAGAGGAAACTGTCAGTTGCGAGTTTTGACAGCCTGCATGAAGGAGGCTTCCAGCAGAGTCATGCTCTTTTTAATGACTTTGCCACACATTGTGCCTGATTTTAATGCACCAATCAACTCTTCTAAATACCTTCCATGTCAAAATATGTAAATAGCTCTATCAGCGCCACTGATTTGATTTACTTTGTTGTTAATCATTCTAAAAAAGTCCAAGCCGCACAAAATATTGTGTCTTAAAATATGTTTTAATGTCAGTACCTTTTTATTGTTTTTATTATTATTATTATTATTAATATATTTGTTTTTACATTTAAATTGTATCTATGTGCTAAAGTTTACCCCGAGCAATATTTTAAGAAACAAAGAGATAAATTTGTGGTCGTACAGCTTAGGGACATTAGTTTTTTTGTCATTTAACATTTAAAGTTTTAGTAATAAGTTGTTGTTTTTTTTTTTTAACTTTTTTCTTTTTAACAGGAATATGAGGGATTTCTAATGATCAGAGAAAATCTGTATTACGATGATGGACTTATTTCCTTTTTAGAGAATTTCAGAAACTTTAGAATATAAATGATAATTTTAGCTGATAAGTTTGACTGAGACATCAGCACCACGTGTTGTACCCGCCGCCTCATCTGTCTGCACACGCAAAGGTTCTCTGACAGAAGACGAGTCTGAATCCATCTATAACCTTCTGTTTAGATCTGATGGTAACATAAAATCTAAATGCATGTGTCACCACACTCAGGACACACTGATTATGTTTACGCTGAAGCCTTAAGCACTGAAGGTGGAAATTAATCATACGTGAATTGGATAAATGCATTTACATCCACCATCTAAGAGGATAGATGAGATTTTTCCGGTTTATGCTTGGCAGACATCCTTGAAAATCCTCTTTCTTCACCTATTTAAAATATTCCTTATCCTTTGTTGACCTCGGGGAATGATTCTGAAAGCAACTGCTTGGATAACACGTGCCGTTGTGTCTCACAACTTCAAAAATAACGAGGTGGTTTTAAGACTTTTTATTATAGCATATTAACTGTCACTGAGCCAACGTAGATGCACACATATGTGGAGCTCTGAAGAGATATATCCCTGCGCTAATGCAAACAGGATATTCTTTTACATCTTGTATTTCACTTGCGTTTATTGAAAATAGCAACTGTTTTTCCTCCCTGCTACATAACTTTGTCCAGATCAGTAGCCAAGATCATCTACCTTGCAAGGTCGATTCCCACGCAGGTACCCAGTGTATTACTATTGACATGACATTTCCACAACTATATTTTCTTGTCTTTCTTATTCCCAAAGCAAACAAATTATCATAATAAGTATAAAGTAGCATCCAAACTCACTGTGAGGATCATTCACAGAGACGTTCCTGCTCCTTTTTCATATTGATTTCTGCATCAAAAATGAAAAAAAAGGAAAGAAAACAAAAAAAAAAACTGTTGGCACTGCTTCAGAGCTGTGAATCCTTCTTGACTGTCCTGGGAGTCCCCTTCAAAGGGTCTAGCCTTAATAATTTAGAGCTAAGCAAAGCATATTTGTGAATGAAGTCAGCAGAAGTGTACCCAGAGTTAGTGCTGCAACATCACAAGCAACTTACTTCATGCTCATTTCAATTGATCTATCCATTACTGAGCTTAGTGAAACGTTTGTAGAAAAAAAACAAAAACATACTAATGTTTGACTAAGAGCCTCTGCATAAGTTTGTGATTTTGTAGAAAAAAAATCTACTGATGTTCTTCCAGTTCCAGACGGCTTTAAACTCCTGGTGTGAACACAGGTACTTAGTGAACGATTCACTAAAGACGCCTGACAATCCCAGGTCTGCGCAGCCTCTCAAAAACCAACATTAGCAGCAAATAAACATGCCTCTCTGGATGTTTAACACTCCCATGCAATGGTGGCTCGAGCAAATCTGATCTGACGTCTCCAAATTGCATGGCGGTGAAACCATATCAGATTTCAATTCTACTCCATGGGGAAATATTGTTTCAAGCCATTACTCTTCATCAAGGGGACGTCATACCCACTTGGTCCTATCTTCCACCACGGCCTGTGGTTTCACCTATGCCCCTGAGACGACTGCAGATGCTGCAGATGCACGCTGCTGAACCTCTGCCATGCAGCCAAAGAGGACCACACTAAAATGATCAAACTCCTTCAATTGTTCTTGCACAGAAATTCCATCATTGTGTGAGATGATCATATGCTAAAATGATGTCACTTACACAGCCTCCATTAAAAACATAGTGTTACAATCTCTTGGAGGCTGTGATCTTCCCTGCTGTCTGTGTTGAATATGCTCAGTTGCAGTGCGACTGGCACAACACCAATGATCCGTGCCTGTTGCCCATTCATCTTTGGTGCTCATTCTGTGTACAGAATTCCACAAATTGCAGCCCTGATGGAGTCATGCTGCTCTAATCCTCAGAAAAACTGCAAGGGGTTATGTGGGGAACCCTGCCAGTTACCTTGGGGGGCGAATGATCTCTCCGACCTACCCTTTGTAACCCCAGTGGTCGCGCCCGCAATGGGAAAAGATCTATCTCTACTTATTATTAGTTGCACCTCCCACCAGCGGCACCGAAGATGAATCATACCTGTCAATCCTTTTCCCTTGTGCAGAGAGGCCATGTTTGTTTATATCGATCAGCAGCATATGTGGCACAGCTGTTACTGGAGGAGGCTGGTGCTGGCAGAGGTTTGTTCACGCTCTCCCCTGGCAACAGTACAGTTGGCAGCCAAGAGGGCTAACTGTGCATACTTGACTAATTAATACAAACAATGAAGCAGCAAATAACAGTTCTGCTGGAGTGTGCTGGTGAACATTTTCAGTAATTCAGGTCTAGGTAATCTGAAAAGACTTGAACGGGAGGATAATGCTGAAGGAGACGGAAATGACTGACAGAATCAAGTTTTTTGTTATTTGGTGCAGGAATCCCATTATGTTTGGGTCTGGTAAAATTTATACAAAAAGTGCAAAATAAAACCATCAAAGCAAACATTTTCATTTCAAACCCATGACATTTTACCATACAAGTCGATGTATGTATTAATTAAAAAATAAATAAATAAATTGATACACACCATCTTATCATTTGTTTGTATGAGGGGTCAAGGGAGCATAGACATTCAGAATCACCTGAAAGTCAGAAATTGTTAGTGCAACTGTAGGAAAATTACTCAAGGAGCAGCATCTGGCAATGATTTGTGGCCATTAATTGGTGTTAACTGGTGCTACTAGTGTTTACAGAGTTGAAGGATAATTAGCTGTGGGTCAGCTCAGGGCTGAAATTAACACGTCAGAAGTCTGCAGCTGTCTTGTGACACGTAGGTGAGCTAGTGTAACGAATCCTGTTGGCAGGCCAGTGTACTGTAGGACTACGTTATGGCTTTCGTGCGTACGTGTGCGATGCGGAATATTACAGGTATGTTCATGAGTAAGTGAATCATTTACTGTCTGGCTCTCCGGGTGTGTGTCTTATCCTTCTGTGCTGGTGTGGATCCCTGCAGAATCAAAGGGACAAAAGGGACAAAAATTAACACTTTATTAATAGTCCTCACCACGAGCTAGACTTAATGTGCAAAGGTGAGAAGTGAAAAGAAAAAAAGAAAAAAGCTCTGGCCTATTCAGAGTCTGCACTTTTAGTCCCCTGGGGCAGAGCACGAGATCCAGCGGGAACGCCTGTGCAAACAGAAAAACTGAAACTCAGTAGACATGTTACAATGCCACTCGCTTAGCTCAGGCTTACAGTTTAAACTTGTGTTCAACTCCAGCGGGATGTAAAACAGTCACATCACGTCTTACACCTATTTGCACCTGTGGTTTAACTTGCAGCTGAAGGTTAGCCAGAACTAGTTTCAGTGTTCTCCAGAAAAGCTCCTTGAGTCTGTTGCTCTTGGAGATGGGAACTCCAAGTGTTTTCCATGAAAAAGGGCCAGGAGAGCAGCACTCTGAGTAAAGATTGCTTCTGAAACAGTACATTCATGGGGGAAATAAACGGCTTTCCAAACTATTTTAAACTTAGAAGGCAATAGCAGAACTATATAAGTGTTGGAAAACTAGTTCAACTGTCCTTTCAGAGAGTAATAATGGGAGAGGGGGTTTTAGGAATAGATAGTCAGTAAATAGTGAAAATAAATCTACTAAAAACCTTTTATATCATAAAATGAAAAAACACACACACTTGTGACTGTGTTTGCATGTGCTTCTAAGACAAATTAAGAATTATTTACGTTGAAATGTGGGTTGAGAGTGATGTTAGTGTTATTGAAGCAGATTTTCCACATTTGACAAAACAGATACATAAAACCTAGATAAATAATCATGAACTTGAACTTACTAATATGAAACTTTGGAACTTTACAGCATACTCAATTTCTAATGTCTTTGCTAAGTTTTGAACATTATAAGGGGATGTCTGCTGTGATATTATCCAAACCTCCCGACACTAAAGAGAAACTTAGCCATCAGAGTCACTCGGCTCTGATACGGGATAATGAGTGGAGCGAATCCATTGTGCGATAACTTATCTCTCGAGGTCTGTGCTCTTTTTTTTCTTATATGAATCTTTGCGTTTCATAAATCCCAAATTCATTTCACTCTGTATCTGTGCTGATTCAGTTTCCCCATCAGTGAGAGGGAACTCTGTGGTGGGAAGATAGAGAAGGGAGAGAATTCACCGCACACTCCAGACATTGCAGGAAAACTGAGATAAGAATATTAAACAGGAAGAAGAATTGTGTCTTCTCCTCCAAACCAATAACATGACGGAGGATGGAAATGAAAAGGCAACACTCAACTCCAAGTATTCTTATGACAAAATTTAGAGGGCACTGTGTGCTTCTGAGTATTTCTGAGTTGAATAGTCAAACAGGGTTTTATGGAATCCTATTTCCATGCCTTTATTGATAGCACTGGTAATTTGAATCCACTATAAAATTGTGCAGCAGACTTGCAACATGCTTATATGAAAGCAAAAATAAATGTATAATAATTTTGCATCCAACAGAAATGTATGAACAATTTCCCCTAATTTAACTCCTGCCACAATCCATAGATTGTAAGCCAATCAAACTCACAATATTCAATGTAATATACAGGAAACATTTCCAAGACAACATAGAGATGCACGTGAAAGTCAGGGGTTTACGTGTATAAAGATTCACACAGATCTCCGATCCCTCTGAACTGATGCTCTACTGTCTGACAAAGATAGTGGCACAGAATGTTTGATCCATCTAACACAATGAGGCATAAAATAAAGCTGTAATTTTGCTATTATCACGCAATGTGCAGAGGCCTTTTAAAGAGGGGAATTATTGTCAGTTTCTATATGAATACTTTTGGTTCTTTTAGTTGATTGTTAATCACTATCTTGGAACTGAAAATGTAGAAGACAATTGTGCTGTTTACAACTGGCAGACAGATAATTAATCAGTACCCCTGATGATGACTGCAAATTGCCCAAGATTATGTTGACACATCTTCACTGCTGCATGTAGGAGGAGGCGACGGCAGCAGTGCTGCCATTTAGCCTGGCGATAGCCTCGGGGGATTCTTATGCTCCTGAATTTTTATTTTTTTATTTATTTATTTTTTAACGTGTGGCAATTAAAGGCCGCTGTACTCCTGGAAGTGAGGAGAGGATAGAGGATGCAATAAAAGAACAACCTGCTGCAAAATAGAGAGGCTTAAAAAAGAATTAGAAAAAAAACCCCACAAATGGACCAAATCACAAACAAAGTTCAAACAGTAATCAAATTAGAAGAAAAGCAGAGGCTTACGTTTCTTTATTTGTTTTTCTATTTCTATCATGCTGTCAGCAACAGCAGCAGTCATTTGCTCAGCTACAAGTCTTTTAAGTTGACTGAGGACGTCTTTTTCATTAGATGAAGTCTTAACTCACACCTGCAAGGAAGTTCTTTACAGAAATGTCTAAACATTTCAGTGATGGTCACAAACCATACACTGAAACTGTTAGTCAGACATATCCATCCTGCCTAGTTTTTGCTCAGTACATCTAACTATATCTGTCAGAGTGACAGGCACAGCACGTTGGTTTGTTTCACTCAATGGGAGAAATTAATCACGCACATTTTTAGCTCTGCGTTAACTGCGCCCATGCTGCTTTTGATGGCCATATTAAAACAATAGTTTCAGGATTCTTATTGAGGCTATTTGTTAATGGTTCTAACCTAACTGTCGGAGCTGTCTGATGTGAACATGCGTTGCAGGTTTCTGTTTCGGAGGCATTACTTCTGTGTTAACAAAAAAATAAAAAAAATGCCATCATTGACAAATGTCACATGAGTTATTTCTCCATCAAGGGGCACAGTTAAAGTGCTCACTGCAAATGGCAACTTCATGTAAAGTAAAGCATAATACAGGCAAATTATAGACAGATTACATCTATTAGTTACTGCTGTGCCGCATGCAAATGGCATGCCCGTGGGAGAGCAGAAAATCATTTTAAACTTCAATAAGTTTCAAGCGCTGGCAAGTCTACTCATAATCTGCACAAAGCCCCAGGCAGCAATGAGGCAGGGGACAATTAGGGAAGGAATAAAATTATACACAGTAAACAAAGAGAAAATGTAAAATGACTGATGAAAGCGAAATGAACATTGTGGCGTGAGATTGCTTCATCTTTGAGTTCAGTTATTGCTCTTTTAACTTGTCACTGTGCAGTGTCATTGTTTTCAAAGGGGACAACTACGCCCTTGGTATTGATCTGACAAGGGACAAGTGGCTTATGGTTCGCTCTTCAGACACGTATGACTACTTAAATTAAACTGTATAATGTGTGTTATTTAACCTTAAGAACATGCACTGTTGCGGATATCTTTTCCATATAATTTGCTATCTCTGATGCCAGCGTGAGATGTTTACATTTCTAGAGACCTTGGATATATTTAATATACAGATGTTTCTTTTATTAAAAACAATATGCATAAGATACGACGTCAAACTGTCAGCCTTCTTTTGCTTTTAAGTTGCTTTTATGCCTCTTTTATACACTAAATTAATTAGTTAACTTGTTTTTATTATGCTTTCTTTCACTGCCACCTTCCCTTTGCAAAAAGCTCAAACCACAAGTTTCTTATAGTTTCCCCCTTCTGATGCAACGAGGAAAAGTTGTCATTTTAAACCAAGACATATCATATGTCAATAATAAGTCACTATCAATTTCTTTATTAATGTCAGATTTATAAATCACTATTTTATTAATATGTATAGTCATTATTATTGTGGTATTCAATTAGTCTGGCTTTTTTTTGTTTGTACCTGATACTTTAGGAGATTTTATGCAAAATTTAAAAAAAAAAAGAAAAGAACAGCTTCTTCTAAATCAAACTCATAGTTTGCATGCAATCTATTGATCCTGAAGAAAACATTATATCAGCATTATTATTATTATTAATACACTACCAGTCAAAGGTTTGGACACACTTTCACATACCAATGAATTGGAAAGTGTGTCCAAACGTTTGACTGGTAGAGTATATACATATATACTCCAGTCTGGTTCCCAGTCCCACTTTAAGACCATGCACCGGTCTGGTCTGCACTCCCACTTTAAGACCATACACCAGTCTGGTTCCCAGTCCCACTTTAAGACCATACACCAGTCTGGTTCCCAGTCCCACTTTAAGACCATACACCAGTCTGGTCCGCAGTCCCACTTTAAGACCATACACCATTCTGGTCCGCAGTCCCACTTTAAGACCATACACCAGTCTGGTCCGCAGTCCTACTTTAAGACCATACACCAGTCTGGTTTCCAGTCCTACTTTAAGACCATACACCAGTCTGGTTTCCAGTCCAACGTTAAGACCATACACCATTCTGGTCCGCTGTCCTACTTTAAGATCATACACCAGTCTGGCTCGCAGTCCTACTTTAAGACCATACACCAGTCTGGTTCCCAGTCCCACTTTAAGACCATACACCAGTCTGGTCCGCAGTCCCACTTTAAGACCACACACCATTCTGGTCCGCTGTCCTACTTTAAGACCATGCACCCGTTTGGTTCGCAGTCCTACTTTAAGACCATACACCAGTCTGGTTTCCAGTCCAACGTTAAGACCATACACCATTCTGGTCCGCTGTCCTACTTTAAGACCATACACCAGTCTGGCTCGCAGTCCTACTTTAAGACCATACACCAGTCTGGTTCCCAGTCCCACTTTAAGACCATACACCAGTCTGGTCCGCAGTCCCACTTTAAGACCACACACCATTCTGGTCCGCTGTCCTACTTTAAGACCATGCACCCGTTTGGTTCGCAGTCCCACTTTAAGACCATACACCAGTCTGGTTCCCAGTCCCACTTTAAGACCATACACCAGTCTGGCTCGCAGTCCTACTTTAAGACCATACACCAGTCTGGTCCGCAGTCCTACTTTAAGACCATACACCAGTCTGGTTCCCAGTCCCACTTTAAGACCATACACCAGTCTGGTCCGCAGTCCCACTTTAAGACCACACACCATTCTGGTCCGCTGTCCTACTTTAAGACCATGCACCCGTTTGGTTCGCAGACCCACTTTAAGACCATACACCAGTCTGGTTCCCAGTCCCACTTTAAGACCATACACCAGTCTGGTCCGCAGTCCCACTTTAAGACCATACACCGGTGTGGTTCCCAGTCCCACTTTAAGACAATACACCATTCTGGTCCGCTGTCCTACTTTAAGACCATGCACCCGTTTGGTTCGCAGACCCACTTTAAGACCATACACCAGTCTGGTCCGCTGTCCTACTTTAAGACCATGCACCCGTTTGGTTCGCAGACCCACTTTAAGACCATACACCAGTCTGGTCCGCAGTCCCACTTTAAGACCATACACCATTCTGGTCCGCTGTCCTTCTTTAAGACCATACACCATTCTGGTCCGCAGTCCCACTTTAAGACCATACACCAGTCTGGTCCGCAGTCCTACTTTAAGACCACACACCAGTCTGGTTTCCAGTCCCACTTTAAGACCATACACCAGTCTGGTTTCCAGTCCAACGTTAAGACCATACACCATTCTGGTCTGCTGTCCTACTTTAAGACCATACACCAGTCTGGCTCGCAGTCCTACTTTAAGACCATACACCAGTCCGGTTCGCAGTCCTACTTTAAGACCACACCAGTCTGTCTAGTAGTTTGGGATTCTGGGTTTATCTGCAGAGACGCTCGACTATCTACTCATCAGGCGCTCTTCTAGTATTTTGGTACGAGCGTCCCACCCCTCATCATGCTATTGGACAACATGACAATGTCCGTTTCTGATTGGAAGAAAACGCTGCCTGTCAAGCAAACCAGGAAGTCATATAAGTCGGAGTGATGTGCTGGCGCCGTTGGAGAAATTTGGATCAAAGTATCTTAAAAAGATCGATTCTGGTGTCCTGACGTCGCCCACGCTGCAGCCAGGTTATGGTAGTGCAGAAACAGCTGCGCTGAGTCACAGTTTTGTCCTCGGTAAACACGAACAATGTAAGTATCTTCTTCATTGCGTTAAACCAACGTCCTGTCAGTATTTGTTTAACTCCTTTTAAAACTGTTATATAGACAAAAGCTTCGGCTGGAATATTGTCTTTACTACTTTCTTAAAGCGATAAAAAGTGGAAACGCATATAGTGTGGGTCTTCAAAGACGAAGAAGGTTTAATTCTTCATATATATATATATATATATATATATATATATATATATATATATTCAGATAGAGAACATTATAAAAAAATCTGTCAGTTTTACTTGCAGGGCTGCTGTTTTGTTGGTTCAAGTTTCATTACTTGTTTTGTGTTTTTGCACACCGCTTCCCCTCTTGGCTCCGTCCCTGGCAGCAGCCTTTGGCCCCCACAAGTCTATTAACACCGGGTTGAGTCTTGAGTTAAGATGTGCATGCATGCACCTCCCTTCAGATGGCAGGAATCTTGATTCAATCAGTGGAAAATTCCTCAGGAGAAGTTGCTGTCCCTGTAGTGCAAAGCAACTCCGCAACGAGGGCTCTCTCATCAGAGATCCTGCAACGTTTTCAAACGTGGTTCTGATGGCATCTAGAAAGCTTTCGGACATTTCCAACAATGTCCTAATGTGTTGGAGACTTTGTGAAAATGGAGTTACTATGAAGGAGATGCTGAGTTGGCATGTAAGATATAGTTAAACGTTTCTCTGTTCATTTTTGCAACTATGTGACTTTGTCTTTTCTGATAGATGGGTGCAGGACAATATTTTGTCATTAGGAAACACCCAGGCCAACAAAATGAAAGCATTGCCGCATACAGGGCCGAAACAAAACAGGGGAAATGCACTCTTCAGAGGACTTTTTATAAAAGTAAAGAGTTTTGGTTTTCTCGTTAAGTGGAACAGATACGTCCTTTTAAAAAGTTGCACACTTTCTCCCTACACTAGTGGATTAGTACGCACGTAGGTGATGGTTATGACCTGAACGTCATCAGGTTTTATTCTGACCCTGTAGGCATATGTGGAGGGAAGAACATTTTATACACACATTGCATCTTTTACTTTAAGTAGATATTTATAAGTCACCACGCTGCTGCTTTAAAGTAAATGCAGAATAAATACAGTGATGTTAATGTGGAAATTTCAGGGTCATTTTTAAGAGTTGAGTCTGTTGGTAAAACCTTCAAGATGTTTAGTTTTGTAAAACGTGGTTGTAATATTGTGATGTTACAGCCACTGTCTCCTTCTGTCAACACTTTCTTTTTTCCTTTTCCTCTCTTTTCTCTGCTCAAATGTTCTGTAATTTGCAGACTCTGATTTCCAACTGCTGGTCTTCAATTGTACTTCTCCTGTGCAGACACTAACTGCTCTTTAAATGTAGCTGAAAGCAGCATGGTTTTTTTGGGTTTTTTTTTTGTGTTTTCTTTTTTTTTTTTAGTAACTGTAAAAGTGAAACTCCACTGGCGTCGGTCTCCCACGAGAAGGTATCAGTCAGCTTCGGCAGCCAGCCACGCTCCTTGAACATGCTAATTCGGTCTCTCTTCTGTTCCCCAGCTGCTTCCACAGATTCTCCACCGCTCTTGTTCCTCTCGGATACGCTTCGACGCTTTTTCATATTCACCTTGCCCGTCTCCCAATGTGCACACTTGCATGCACGTATTCCTGTCTGTCGCACCTAAATATTGTCTTTTTGCTGCACTTCATTCATCATTAGTGCACGTTATGCATCGACTAATATTTGTTTAAGCAAAGGTGGGCGCATGCGTTTATAATCACTCGCAAACCTCAAAGCCAGGTATTTGAGTATCCTCAGAAAGAGTAGGTATTCACTTTTTTTTTTGTCCTTTTTTATTTTGTTTTAAACAAAGGACTGCGATATTGATTTGATGCAGCGCACTGTTGGGGAGTCTGTCTGGAATTTAAAGCAGAGACTTCACTGAATAGATGCAACAGACCAAAACAATGACTTTTAGCCTTTTTGTGAGGGATATTGTTCTTTTACATGCATATATGTTCTGACGTGAAATCACAGGCCTTGCTGGCAGAATGTGTAGTCACAAATTATACAATTTGTAATATTCTTAGCTCGTTCTCTGTATAACATACCTCTGAGCTGTTGGAGTAATAAAAGAGAACTCATAGTGTGAAGGGAAACAGCGTTAAACTAAATGAGATCGATAGGAAGCTCACACTGAGAATGTAACGCACATGGAAGGTGGTGAGAATTAATTTAATTATGTGCACCAGATGTGTGTGAAAGATAAACCATCTGCCTGATCAAAAGTGACTACTCTTCTCTATATATGATTGTGCAATTACTTGAATCTTTCCTGCAGATTTCACAGCTTATCTCTGGAAAGATGCTGTATCTGTATTTGATTTAACTAAATGATCAGGTGTAACTGAGGCACAGCTGTGAAATTGTCTTACTCACATGCTTGTTTTTCTCCTCGTTATTTCCTGTCAGACGGCGCAAAGAAAAAAAAAAATGGGCAAGAAGGATGCCAGCGCGACCAAATTACCAGTTGATCAATACAGAAAGCAGATTGGTAAGTCTTCTGTCACCCAGTTCTGGTGAATCTGTTTGTTTGGCAACAGCAAATTTGTAAAATGTAATTAAAAAAAAAAGAGAGAAAAATCTGTGGTATGTCCAGTTAATTTGAACTTGATAATGGCTGGAAAACAGACTTGAAGAAGTATTTTTCTTTTTTCCCCCCGTTAAAATAAAAGAAGGAACATCTGGGATTTGTATTGCAGTTTTCAAAGTAGATGACTTAAAGTTTAGTCCCGAGCACAGCCAGTATATTAGCTGATTATTGAGACAATAAGTTCTGAATATGAGTTCACAATGCTCTTTTGACAGTTGAGGCCGCTCTCCTACTTGTTGTGTAACTCTATTTTAACTAAAATCATAAATCATTGCTTGATGTGGTTAATCTTACCACAATACAGTAACCATGGGGATTAACGTCACAAATGATAGATCACAGACAATTTCATAGATCACAGGCAATTTTAGAGGCAAAGTTTCACAATTATGTTGAAATGCAGCACAGACGCAATCTTTTGAAGAACTTTGTCTTCATCTTTGCAGAGCCTGGGAACCTTGTACATCTGTATTGGATTAAAATTACGCTTGAACCTTATTTCACAGGATTACAACCAGTACATGTAGGTATTTAAGAGAAGTCAGAATCTCAGATGATGGTAAATACCATTCTTTCAGGTTTTTTTGTTTGTTTTTTTTTTCTTTTCCTCCCTTGCGTCACAAAAGCTTAACAAAAGGAATATGGTTGTAATCAGTTGACGTTAGCTGTGGTTGCTTAAGATCATAGCACGGGTTTCATGTTCTTTTTGTTTTTTTGTTTTTTTTTCCATCACTGCCATCAGCATTTGACAAATAAAACCACAAATGATCGGAAAGTGTGTGTATATTGTGTTTATGTATTTTTCCTTTATTTTCCCCTTCACTTTGATGAGAGGCAGCATGGTGGCTTGGTGGTTAGCACTGCTGCCTCACAGCCAGGGGGTAGTTACGGGTTCAAATCCCAGCTGGGGCCTTTGTTTGTGGAGTTCACATTGTCTCCCCATGGGATGTGTTGTATGTCTCTAGGCACTCTGGTTTTGTCCCACACTCTAAAAGCATTAGGGTAATTGGTGATTAATAGTCATAGCAGTGAGTGTGAGCGTTTGTTTTTAGTGTTTTTATTAGGACTGTCCAACCTAAACCCTCCCCCCATATCGATTGACGAATAGCTGTTTTGTGCTCATTTGTGCACAAACTCAAATGTGTTGTTGCATATGCCGGTGACGGTAGTTTGTGTGGCGGTCACTGATTTTGTCCCGTTGAAACACTTTCGTGTTCCGGCTAAGAAGATGATGTTGAAACAAGTGTCCCAGACCGCCTTCAAGAGCGTCCTGACTGATTAGATCCGAATCCCTCCCGGAATGTGTTCAGGCTTTGGCGTTGGCCACCTGTGGTTGGATTTCCTAGACTGTACTTTAATGGAAGGTCTGAACAGTTTGGTACTTTTGGTTCATGATATAAAAATGCGATTTCAGTCTGCTTTTGCTGTCAAAGATATTGGCAGGACAAAATATCAGAAAAGGGACGTAGCTTTTTACTGAGAACTTGGACTGAAACTCTTGCATGAAGTGCTTGATAGAAGGTTATGTCATGTTATAATGATCTTGTCTGGTTAAAAGAAACCGGTCTGCATAACAGCAGACCACATCAGTGGAAGTATGCCACATTCGTACGTGGAAATAAATCCGTATTTCGCATTCAACTAACAATGGCAAAAGATGTAAAAACATGTGATAGGTTCTCCTCTTTTTTTTATTTTCTGCCCTTAAAAATTTGCCTCATCCTTCATTGACCTCCAAGACGTCTTCATAAAGCAATGGCTTGGATAATCCTTGAAGTTGTCTTTCACTACTTCAAGAATAAAAAGTCCAACCCTGACTGCTGCTGTTCTGTAGAGTAACCATGTGTTCTTCAGAAGCTGGTAACAGTTGTTAGTGGTTGTTTTTTATTAACACTAATGATTGCATTGTTCTGGATCCCCTTCCTCCCTGTATACTATCGATTGTTGGTCCCACATGATTCAGATCCTCCGATTATTTTGTAGGTTCTGGTCGTTGAAAAGGACTCAGGAGTCATGCTCTAATTAGCAAAATGTTTTTCACTTGTTTGTGTTGGCAATTGTCCTTTTTTTTTTTTTATTCCCTTTTTTTATTCTTTATCTTACCATTTATTTTTCCTGCCGTGTTGTTTTCTCCGAAAGGGACAAGGATGATATTTTCCATTTGACTGCAGTATTCGTTTTTCTCTGGCATGTGACACACTGTTGAAAAATTTCTTGCCTTTTTTACTCTTATTGCCTCTAAGGGGTAGGAGTGCCTGCATGAGAGTGCATACAGGGGCAGAAGCAGAGGACAAGTTATCCTGTAGATATTTCTTAACTGCCTGTTATGTTGAACCTGGCACGTCCATAAAAATTAGAGACTGATGCAACATAACCGGCTCAACGTCCGCTGCCACATTTCTTTCCAGGTGTAGAATTTTTCTATTTTCTTCCTATATTGAAAACATCTTATAAAATCCTTTTAGATTAAAAACAATCTTGTCATTTACATTTTCTATTTTTTTTCCTCCCCACCTTTTTTTTTTTTTTTTTTTTTTAAAAAAACGACATCTTAGTGAAAAACTGTTAAAGAGCAAAGGTGGAAAACTGAAGGTTGAGGAAAAACAAAAATCTGCAAGGTGGCGTGAGGGTAGATGAGAGCCGGGAAGGTTCGCACTTGGCAATTTGAAATTGTAAAAAGCGTCATATTCCCTCAGCAGTAGTCAGGCAGGCTGTTGGGGTGTATCGTCATCTCTGCTGTTGTCATGTTAGATGGCTATCAAAGGCCTTCCATTAACACTCTTCTTAAATACCGTTATTAAGTCTGTTATAATTGCCTGCCCTCAGGACAGATAAGGTTATGGCATTCAGACACTAATGTGCAAATACTCACTCTCTTCAAGTAATGATTGCTCCCGTCTGCAGAAAACTCGAGAGAGATTTTCTACATAGCTACATGTCTGAAACCTCAAGCCCAGAATGGGAAGTTGGTCATTTTTATCTTTAGGTGACATTTCTCAATAGTGTGACTGTGTGTGTTTTTTTTAATTTCTCCTTTCCATATCGCATAAATCTTAATCTAAATAAATCTTAATTCCAAGTCTCACATAGATGTGAAAGATCCCTTCTGTTTCTTTTTCTTTTTTTAGTATTTTGTATGTGTTTACCAGTCTTTACCAGTCTTCATCCTGGCAGATGCCAGTGATCCGGACCGTGTCTCCTGACTAGTTGGCTGCCACGCCACAGGCACAAAGGCACACACACGCAGTCAAAGTGTTTCCCGAGTGATCCCAAGTCTCTTGAAGGATACTTGATTGTGAGCTATCTGTCCAAATCACCGGACCGCTCTGCATGTGATACACATACATTTACAGGTACGTGCCTGCTTGCTTTGATTTTGGCCTTTTATGGTGATTATACTGTAGGTAGATATGATTTACATAATGAAATGAGTGCTTAGAGCTGCTCTGGCTCAAGATGGCACATGGCCACTGAGCGGTGTGGATGAGTTCAGATAAGTATGGTCTGGTTTGGAACGGTCAACCCTGACCTGGCTTGTGTCTGCTGACAGGTGTATAAGCCAGATGGCCGTGAGCCATGTAACAGTGAGACGTCATACCCATGCAACACAGGCTCTCCTCTTAATACGACAATTACACAGCCAGGAACGGCACAATATGAAGTAAATACAGAACACATGATGAATATCGCAACACAATGGGGAACTAGTCAAACTAGGTCATTGACACTCCAGCAGAGTGGGGCCCCTTATTTTTAGAGCCCTGAATGGTCAAGCTGCTTCTTATATTCCTGACCTCCAACAGCTTTATATCTGACTTGCAATCTGAGGTCAGCAGGTCTGAGGTTACTTACTGGCCTAAAAAAAAAACAACAACGAATTTCAAGACACGGGGTGATCGCGCCAAGCCGTTGGAATACTCGACCTCTGTCAATTCACTGGGGAGACTGTTGAAGGTTTTCAAAAGCAGTTAAAGACTTTTAAGCAGGCTTTCAATTGAGAAAAGGTTTAGTTGAGTTGGTGTTTATAGATGTACTCTCTTAGAACCAGTAACAGCCCATAAATGCATCATAGGACTTGCACCTCTGTGAGGATTTAATCTGTAAATCCGTTCACTTTAGACTATAAAATCTAAATGCAAATGTGAGACGACTATGGTTACTGCTTCACCAATTATAAATATGGATGTGCTAGAAATTTCCAGAACACTACTTTAAAAACATCCCACGTGTAAATGTTTGAGGTCAAAGTGCTAGTCTTTGCAGAGTTGGGCTTTCTCACCGTCAAAACATGACGACACTAAATAGTTTCTTGTCGGGCAGTACATGGTTCTCTAAATGGCTTCATGGAAACTTTTGGGGTTTGTAAAGACATACCAGCATTTCACATCGTACTGTTGGAAAAGTTTCAGTTCAGTGATAAGTGCCAGGTCCAGATTTGTGGCAATACCGTGGGAGTGTTTGTAAGGAGCTGAACTGGTGAGAGATGAGTTGATTTTACGGTACGGAGTCGCCTATAAGCCCGTGTTATGTTGTTATAGATCAAACTAAAGGCGGAATAATCACAAGCTAGAGTGCAAACTCAGACGGCAAGAAGACATTTCAAAGTAGACACATGATGCAACATTGCGTTACATCAACTGTAAATACTAGTTTTTTTTTTTGTTTTTTACCAAGATCCTGTCTCTTTTGTTTGACTCCTGAAAATTACCTAGAGAGGCAGAGCAGAGGCACAATGAAAGTCCCCGTTGATCGCTGATCTGCCTCAGGGTTGCAACAGTCCTGCCTTTTAAAAATTCTGTATGTAGCCACTGTAGCAAGTACTTAAAACGAATAACAAAATAAAAATCAACAGCATCTTTTGACGTTCCCTAATGTAGATTCCATCTTAATTGCTTCTCAAGTCAACCGGTCCAGTTGGCGTTTGTGAAGACAAGCCAGACTGCATTCTTTTTGGTGTGCCGCGGATACGCTTTGGAGCGTGTGTTTATACTTGGGACAAAAAGTTTAAAAAAAAAAAAAAAAAGGGAACCAGTTAAAGACCGGGAGTCAACCAAGTGTCACATCCACGTTAACAAAATTGTCTGGGGAAGGTCGGCGCCAGAGGAAACAGCTGCAAAAACGATATTTAGGAGCGTGGAGACGACGCATGTGGTGAAAGTAGCCGTACTAATGTGTCTGTCCCTTTTCTGAATCACAAAAGGGGACAGACGGATTAAGATTGGCATTTGACGTGATTGTTTTGAATAAATAAAACACAGTAAAAAATATCTAACTACTTCTACCACCACTCGAAAGCTTCAAAAATCCAAGCATACATGACATCACAAAATGCTTTTATGAAAAGGAGCAATTTTCTTTTTTCTCTTCCACATCAACAGCGTATCAGTCCTGCAGCGTTATATTCTTAGGCGTCTACCTGTCATCTGCTTTTAATTAAATGGACAATTTTGAATGACGTGCAAGTCCCTCCTTCCTTTGAGTGCTCAATCATACATGACTAATTTTAGCAAACACCCCCTACGTGTCTTATTATGCTAAGTAGAGTAGTGGCTCAAAATAATAAACTGATTATCTCCAGTCTTCTTCAGACGTCATTTACAGGTATCTGCAATCACGAGACGCCCTGGATTGTTCACGTTGTGTTTTTGGGGGGACAGCGACACTTCTAACCTTCTCTCCGCCTGACATGAAATCTTTGATTACTTTAATGATAGCGCAGGCAATTGTTCGGCTTTAAACCTTGAAAGATTTTTTTTTTTTTTCCCCTCCCTCACAGCTAGACAGCCACCACAGAGCCATGTCATTACTTCTCTTGAAATGTCTCTTGCAATTTATCTTTGAACCTCCCTACAGTGTATTCTGCTTCTGTTGGGGGCAGCAGTGCAAGGAGACAATTTAAAATATTATTTTCCACAAGTAAAGGGGGGAAAAAAACAAAAAAAAAAAAAACAAATTCACTAATGTTTTAAGATATTTTTTATATTTCACACATTAACATAGTTTTCTGAGATCTTGATGAAATGTCTTTGACGTCCTTTTGGTTAATATATGTGAAAGAGGTGGTCCAACAACCTCTTCACCTGTAGTTTATGCCACTTGTTGTAGCAGGTGGTTTAACAGGGAGCCTTGCGTGAAATTCCTGTTACAGCTTCAAGCTACCATACAGATGTAAATGTGGACGCAATTTCCACTCAATAGCCATTGGAGCACATTATTACCACATAATGGATCATATAGTACCCTTAAGAGCTCACACTGAACACATGAAACTGAGTTCACGCGCTAAACGGATTTATTCTCCAACAATGACTTTTCTACCCTCTGCAGTTCAGCCACGGACCGTTGGCTCCGATTCCTCTTTTAGACACAGTCTCACTGCAACTAGTGCGTTGAACTGGCACGGGTTATTAAAACGCTGCATCACGGAATAAAAGGGCTGCTCGTAATTCCTCCATCGTACATTGACTCGAAAAGCCCGCTATAAGTTCGTTCCTCTGCGTTTTATGTTTTTAAAGGCTAACTCTTTGAACTGTTGCTTATGTTGGCGACTACTATGGTGCATTCAGTAGGTAAAACACAATTCTCAGCTTCCTACTGGGGTAGGGAAATGGGGGGGAGGGGTGTCGTTCTCCATCTCATGTGGTTTGTAAAGTCAAATGCTTTTAATACGTTTTTATTTCTTTCCCCTATTCAATTGGGGATGAAGAAGAAGTGTATCACTTATGTTTTCATTGTGAGAGAAATCTTCAGCTGTTCTTCAATGTTGAGTTTGTCAGATGTCTTATTGATGCCACCAACTGTTTTGGAGACAAATGCCACCTATAAGGTGGTGCAAGAAATTGATATAGGGATGGAAGGGTGGAACCATAGACTGTATACGTGAAGGTCAGTCCCCCTGTGACATCACCCACAGATTTCATGAGGAGTTCATTTTGACGCCTCAGTTATTGTCGTAGTTGTAGGACCTGATGCTTTCTTAAGTCCAGTTAACCCAAAAATGGGTGTGTTGCAGTCCCAGCTCCCTGGAGAACGGTGAGTTTATTTTAAACCAGCAGTCTAATTGAATATGTATGTGGTGTTATAACATTATGGACTTATACGAAACAGAGTGGAAGGCAAGTTTATTTGTATAGCACATTTCATGTCCAAGACAATTCAAAGTGCTATTACTTGACACTCTTGCAGGACAACTCTGTTTAAACATGTACTAATTTCAGATATCAACCAGTGGAGCTGCAATACCTAACCAGTTATGTGGTTGCCTAGTTCCGGTCCATGTACGGCAGTCTTAAACGTTTGTGGAGCTTATCCAGAGGAGATGCATTTGAGCAAAAGACCGGGAATTGTGTGAACTCAACGGTGTGTTTCTAAGAGTGACAACTGTGTAATGTCTGATTTGAACTAGTGCACCACTAAGTAAGTTTTTTGAGAACAGATGCACAGATTTGCTGCTTTAGTTTGTGGCGTATGTGGATTTTATAATGTGGAAAGATGAACTGGATAAATACCCTTTATGAACAATCATCTGCCTGTTGTTGATGTTGGTGGTGGTGTGTGTTTGTGTGTGTGTGTGTCTCTGTGTGTGTTTTCAACACTTTAAGAAAAATTCCAGACCCCCCCCAAATATAGATTTTATTTTATTTTTTATTTTTTTGTACAATTTGTTGCTTCCTGTTGTGCTATCACATTCAGCCTCTGTCAGTCAGAAAAATCTTTGTCCCATTTGTGTGAATGCTGAGCAACCTGAGGTGCACTCCAATCAAATATCCCTCTCTCCACTTTCTGACAAGTGGAGGAGACATCCAGTGGCCTCCTAATGAATTCCCACTAGCTGGCTGTCTGTCTGCTCCTGGCAGCATGCTCTCCAGTTTTTGTTAGCCCTTCAGAGTCTGTGGGAGTTGGAGGAGTTGCGAACCATGAGGGATGAAGTAGAGAGTTCAAAAGAAGATAGACAATGAAAGATGATTAAAAACAAAGTGTATAGTGAGACAGTTTGGCCTTTGGTAGATGATATTTAGTGAGGTGTAGCTCCCTTTCTTTTCTGTTTCTACATGCACATCCCGCTACAACGAGAATTTTGTGAGCGCCGGTTGTATCAGGACCTGACTATGGTTCTCGACTGTACATGTGTCCGTGTAAAGTAAATGAATCACCGGCCCCTAAGGATTACGTACTTGTCTGGAATGCATACCTGACCTGAACACCCAGACTCACCCAAGTTCACTCTTCACATGCTTTGAGTTTTAACCTCGAACTGAACTCTACATGTGCTCTCGAAGACATGCCTCTTTTTAAGAAGTGGAGCAGATACCGTGTATCTTCTCACCGTGAGAAACACAACGCAGTTCTCTAATGGTCGGTCTCTCTCTCTCTCTCACACACACACACACACACACACACACACACACACACACACACTGCCCAGAAAGCTGTTTCCTTTCCACACTATTGTTAGTAAAGTTCTTTTTCCTGCAGTGTTTTTTTTTTTTTTTTTTTTTTTTTTCTTTTTCTAATTAGTCCAAGACAGCCGGCTCTGCCTCCTGTTAAGGGCGCACACACACACACACACACACACACACACACACACACACACACACACACACACACACTGTGCCAGGTGGCAGGTTTGCCCACAAGACTCACCCTTGAGAGTTGATTTCATGGAAGTGGAGTTAGCGCAGGTGAGTTGTGGGCAGCTCAGGCCAGAAAAGATTCATTGTGTTGTGCAGACTGTGACTTACGAGCAAATCCAACTGTAGAAATTGTGAGTTTCAGTGCTGCGTTTTCCTTTTCTACCCACGGTTGCTTCTGTTTGTTTACCACTCGTATTAACCACACAGGCACCATTTCAGCTTCCAGCTGTAGTGAGATTTTTTTTTTTTTTTTAAATGTTTGTTTAGCATTTCCATAACAGTTTTAAAACGATTTTGAAATATGACAAATGTGGCCCTTGAAGTTGATTTAAAATGTGTGATTTATATAATGTGTGTGTGTGTGTGTGTGTGTGTGTGTGTGTGTGTGTGTGTGTGTATATATATATATATATATATATTTTTTTTTAGTCCAATTATTTTCTCATGTCTTTTTTTTTTTCTATGTTTTCTTTGTTTCAGGCAAGCAGGACTACAAAAAAACCAAGTCTGTTTTAAAGGCAACACGACTGCAAGCTGAAGCGAAGAAGAATTCCTCTGGATTCAGGGTGAGACGCCTGGACAGGTGTTGCTTTCTCGTCAGAGCTGCTGGATCCTCTGTTCACATGTGTATTACTATTTTTCCTCTCTCTCTCTCTGTCCATCTGTGATTCCACTCGTCTGTTTGCCAACCATCTTCTTTTTTTTTTCTTTTTCCTGTCTATCCTATGACTCTGTGCCTCACACCAGATCTTATTTTTGTTTTGTTTTTGTTTTATTAAATATCATAGACAATTAACCTTGCTCCTGCAGAATCTTCTCATCTTTCGAGAGTGAAACAATTTACAGCTGATTAGCCTGTAATTATGTGATGTTCCTCCACACCCACACAAGTATTAAAAACTCTGATGCAGATGACGGTGTCCTTCATAGATACAGTAGCGGATTGTGTCTCCAGAAAAGTATGACTATAATTTTAATGGTGAAGGAGGAATGGAAACGCAGACAGGGCTGGAGATGTGGAAAGTGGCAAGGAGAGTGGAACGGGAATGTGAAAGTCATTAGTTGCACTGAGTAATGTGAAAATAAAGAGAGGTGAGGGTGTTTCTAGGGTGCGTTTCTCTGTTGCTCTGTCACACTGCAGTGATTTGGAGCTGTTGTGCAGGCAGAGATGGATGACTATACATTTGTCATTCTAATGGCGCACCGCTGTTTTCGCTTTTGGTTCTCCAGCTAAATGAAGAAAGGTTTCTCTCTCTGGAGCGAGCTCTTTCCAGTGAAATGGTCTGAGTTGGTTTTCTGTCATAGGTTTTTAAATCCTCATTAAAATCGCAGACACCATCAGATGAAATCAAGTCCTCAGTTATTATAACGGTTGTTTTTAAGTGAAAGTCATTTGTAAGAAAACATCATTTAGCCCTGTCCGTCCTCGATTTTTATTTTTCTCCGTCACATTGAAAACTGTCTCTGTTTCTGCCAATGTGAAAGCCCAAAGGCTTCTCGCCTTCATTAAGCCTCAGTGGTCACAAAGTGCACAGAGATGAGCAAATCACAGCGAGGATTTAATACTGTGTGAAATGGTCAGGTTTTAAAATATGCATCTCTTAGACATGCAAGGCCTCATTAAACATGTCTTTAATCCAATTAGATTAGTCCATATCTTGAAATATTGATATTGGTCATGAATAATTTATGTTTTTCTTGCCTAAGACGAGGGGAATTTTCAGGGGTCGGATTAAAAATACCTCTGGGATAAGGATATTAAACTGACTTGGACCTCTTGGCCCACAGTTTGATTGAAATTCAACCCAAATGTAATGGACACTCGGTCATGGCAGCGTTCCCATCAAGTCTCCTTTTGTGTATGTGTGTGTGTGTGTTTGTGTGTCAAATAAAGCTGAAGCTATTATTGTTATTACCTTATTGTAAACGGCTCTACCATGAATGTAAAAAGCATCATTTTCATCTGTGGCCTTCACAGGTTTGTTTGTTTGGTTTGTCTCTTCTCTGCTGCCCCATCCCCGGTTGAGATACTGGTCTCAGATGCAGCTGGCATCTCAGAAGGGCCAGCAGACATGCGGGCACAGAAAACGTGGCAGCTGCCAGGGCAGGCTGTCTCGGGGCTCTCTGAGTAACGGGCAGTCTGGAGAAGTTGGCAGGGACGAGGATGGAGACTGCAAAGAGAAAGCAGGAGTGGGATGACTTCTGTTCCCACAACAGTCACCAGTTGTCAGGACTCCTTATCCCACCTGTGGTATGCATGCAGGTCCTAACTCATGCTGAGACACGGCACATCTCCAGAAGTCATTTCTTGTTGCTCGTATACATGTCTGCAGCTCCTCCAGACAGGGGATGGTACTGGGTCCTGACAGGAGCGAGGAAAAAACTGGCAGGAAGTGCCGTCTGTAGCCTCTCCTCAGATTGCCTGGAGAAGATGCGGAGCCTTCAAAGTAGCTCCAGCACATTCTCATACAGCACAGGATACAAGCCTGCTGCCTTGTCTAATTGGCACACTCGCCTTCTGTTCACTGCACTGTTTTCCCTCAGTCTTATTTAGCTGTTGAGTTAAGAAAGTTGGGGAAAATTGCTCATAGAATTGGCAGAGGATGGAGAGCACAGATGATGACTCTGGGTGTCTTCCATCTGTCATTTGTGAATGTGTGTTCTGTGGCAAGTAGGGAACTTAAGTAGTATTTTTGAGGGTCCACATTAACAACCAGATCCAAAAAGCGGGGCGAGAATGGTGGAGATAAAGCGAGGGATTTCCAACATTTCTGCTAACCCTGCAGGTGAATAGAAACATAAAATGCTGCGAGTTCAGGCAAATATGTAAATAATATTTACAGGCCTTGTTAGTGTTGATAAGACCTTCCTCAATCACTGATTCTTCCACCTCAAATGTTGCTTTGTTCTTTTCCGATCAAAACACGAATGTGTGTGAGAGCATGATTGTAAATATTAAGATGAGTGGGTTAATTTTCTGACGTTATCACCAGTTTTACAGAGGGTGAAATCATTTGCTGAGCATGCTTTATGTAGCTTCGAGTCTTTGTTGTATCGTCGTTATTTTTCATAAAGCAGGCAGACTGGTAGTTTTGCAACATCAGAGTGGTAAGTTGCCTTTCAAATAATTAACAGGAGGTAAATAAATACGTACAAGGAAAAAAAAAAAAATCTGAAACTTTGATTTGGTTGGCTCTGAAATATCCTGTAATGAGCGGTTATTTATTTCTAAGATTTGCACAGATGAGATAAGCTTCGAAGCTGCGGCACGAACTCACCGACAGTTGTTTGTATCTCACGTCGATCTGCCACCCACGTACAGCCACGAACACGCACGCACATACACACGCGCACACACACACTAACAAACCCAGGAGGAGAGTGAAAATCAGACCAGATGAGGGGATGTCTGCTGAGCCGTGGCTTGTCGCCAGGGTGACGAGTAGCGGGCTCCCAGCATGCCGAGTGTGCTGCAGCTGCCGCCGGAGCCGAGAGAGCCACATGATCAAGATGATGATGTGCTTGGGCCCCATCCAGAGGTCTCCAGCAAAATATGGGCAGAGAGGCTTGGCGCTCATGTCTGAGGGTGTGTGTATTTGTGTGCGAGTGCACGTTAATGTGTTCGCGAGACGACGCAGGAGTCAACACAGTGGGCTGCTCTCCTCGAAAACAATGATCTCAATCAAGTGCAGGTGCTTTCTGCAGTTCGAGTGTTTGCAGCGAAAACCCCTCCAGCTTGTTTTCATAGACAAGTTACTGTAACCAGCTGCTCTCGTGAAGAAACGGGGGGGTTGCGTGTGCTTTCGTTCCACCAGCGGTTCAGAGATGGCCGAACTTATGTCGGAACAATTTTTCTGTTTTTGTGAATTTTTTATTTTATTTTATTTTTTTTTTGGACAACAAAACTGCAAAAGCCTGCTTTATATTACAAATACAAAGCCGTTAGAAAGCACAAACAAAAGCATAAAACAATCAATCCGCTCAGATTTAATGATGTTTTTTTTTTTTTTCTCTCTGAGGCCGGGACAAAATGGAAAAGTAAATCAAGTGGCAGAAGCCCGGCAGTTAATACATGAAACTAAAGTGCATGAAATGTAAAAGTTTTCCAATTAAGCGAGGACTTAAAGCTGTTTGGATGCTGCTGGGATGTAGATAAATGTTGACTGAGGCTAATGGAGACCAGTGCTGCTGATGACGAGGCACTGCAACATGTACGCAGATAGCTGTGGATGCTGGGATGCCTTTTAATTGCCCCCCCCCCCCCCCCCCGACCAACCCCCGTTGCCTTCATCAGTGAGGAATTATTATTATTAACACCCCCCCACCACAGTCCCCATTTATGCCGGGCCTTATCTCTAACGTGTTTTCCTTTTCACTCTTGTTTTTCATTTGTCGTTTCTCTCTGCAGTTTGGCCGATGGCTTGAATTTGCAGTCTGTTTAATGCGGCTGCTGTGTTTAGGAAAGCTACTGAAATTATGTTTTTCCAAATTATCCTGCATGTTTTGTTTATTTTCTTTTCTTTACTAAATTTCTCAAATGTTTTATTCTTGATTTTATTTGCTGGTTTGTCTTTTTCAGTCTACAACCTATATAATGTATATTTGAAGACTGTGCAAATAGATAATACAATTTTAAATATCTGCAGAGATTAGTTTCTTACAGATACTTTTTTTTTTTTTTTGTAGAATTGTATTTCCATGTCCTAATTAAATATTTCTTTCTGGATAAACTCCAATCAGATTGCGCTCTCCACTCTTTAAAAGCTCTCCAGGCTCTCCAGTGTTGATTAGAAAGTTTACAGCTAATGAGTTCTCCTGATAAAGAATAACTTGAATTGTTCAATGCTCTGAGTGCCCCTAATGAAACTCCAGCTGATGAAGATTGTAATCGTGCAAGTGCCACATAATGAAACAGGCGCTCCATTTTCAACTTGAATACCACTTCTTTGAAAAGCCTCAATTTGTTTGACAATTAACAAATAGAAAATCTTAAAAAAAAAAAAAAAAAAAAAAAAAAAGGCCAATTTTGTTGAAGAAAGTTTAATTGTAAAGTGTGCAGAGTGCAGACTGAGCTCAGTACTGGTAGGACTGGAAATCTTCTGAAATGTGATACTTGCAGGTGGAAGGTGTTGGCTTTTTGGTTGTTGTTTTTATTTTTGTTCCCCTTATTTTAGGTTTGTGTGGCTCCTGTTTGCGTAAAGCATGGCCTGGGTTCAGAACGAGAGAGAAAATACTTGAAAGTAGGAGCTAATAAACAAATAAAGTGACCAAGTCTAAGTTTTAGATAAGAAAAAATACAAATGCTCAATAAAACTAGAAACATCAAACTTCTGCAGAGCCTAAACTCAAATACGGTCTCCACATGCCTCACATTCAAGACGTGTGTAGCGATGTAATGTAATGTTGTAATTGACCACGAGAGTTTGCAGCCTGCATGGACAGATTCAATCAATCTGAGGCTGGTTCATCAAATGAGCTGAATCATCAGCTTCAACAGCAAATTTGTTGTTCAGTTTTTGCGGAACAATAAAATTGCCGTTACACCATATTTTAGAAGAACAACTCTTTAGTCTACAAATATACATTGAAATTAGGTCAAAAAGTGGTTAGTTGCATAAAAACAAATAAAGAGAGGGAGTTTGGAGAAAGTAAAAGACATAACAGCCTGAAAAAATTGTTAGGAAGTGACGAAGCACGCTTGTTTAGTTGCAGTCATGTGGAAAGTAATCTAATATGAATACATTATTCAGACGTGAACAGGCTCAAAGAGAATACAAATTACAGCTGTGTTTTCTCTACCAGTTGTAAACAGAAAACTACTTAACTAAAGCTGCACAGAGGACTTATTAATGTACAGTGCACATTGCATTTGTACACTGTATAAAACAGGCTTATAAAAGTAAATATCAGTCGAATTGGTAATTGATTTTGTCAGTCTGCTCCTCACACTCAAGCGCTTCTTACAGACAAAATATATCATTTCCTGCAGAAGATCCGGGTTTAGGGTCGCTCACCTTTCCAAACGCACGCACCAGTTCGGTGCTCTGACCGTCTCTCATGTCGGCCCTCTAAAACCACGATTTTCAGCTAAAAACAGAGATGAGACAAGTGTCAGCATCCAGAAATGCTTCCGTGGCATCATGTAGTCTTGACAGTTACAGCACCTGTAAAGTTTGACGACAGACTCAAGAACAGGTTGATTTGTTCTGTAGCCAAACTGCATTTAAGATTTTTGTTAAACAAGCTTTCTATAAAGGAACATAAAAGTATGAACTTTTCTTTCTCGTTACAGGATGCATTCCTGGTCATTGCAGCGATCGTTCTCTTTGTGCTCTGCGTCTACGCCTTCTTCTACCTTAACCTGAGCACCGAGATCAACCTGGACGAAGACACAGATTAAATAAGTGCTGGAAGGTGGATAGTTTGTAGAGTAGCCGGAGGTGCGTGGCTGATGTGAGCTGATGACGTACAGCCCCTAAAACAAACCAACGCTGCTCGGTTTGGGACGTCCTGGCAGACACGTTGACAATGACTGTTTCAGGTGATTTTTTTTTTTTTTTTTTTTTTTTTTTTTTTCCCTGACTGTTTGATCTCTTATTATTGTCATAAATGCTTTGTGTTGCTTTCTACATCCTTTGATCAGTTTTCAGAATACAGCGACGCGGCAGTGATCGCTGCACTTTTATATATGAATTCAAAGAACGCCATAATTGAGCGACTACAATCACGTCTTTGGATTTCATTTGAAACTTTTACAGCAAACACTATGATATATCCAACATATTCAGGGAAGAATACATTTTTTTGTTTGTTTTTTTTTCCTCTTTATTTTTAACACAAGTAAACCAAACTAAAGTTGACACTAAGCCCTGTTAATCATAACCCCCAAGTCACGCACCACTATTTTCCCCACTAATAGTAAAATGTACATCTGCAGCTATTTTCACATTAAGACAAACACTCGCCTCACGTTGCAGTGCAGAAACTCCTCCCAGATATCAGGAGATCACAAGGTGTGAGATTAGAATCCACAAAGCCCTCGTCGTGATTGAACGTGTGTGCAGAATACAGAACCAGGCGGCGCAGCCTGGAAACGCACATCCTCAGGAAAATGTAAATATAACCTGGCCCTTTTATTTGAATGTAAAGGGTGGGCACAGATGATGCCTGAGAAGAGATGAGCTTTTATATTTTGTTCCAGAGATCATGGTAATGTTTTACCATCCTGTGCATACATTCCTTTTTTTTTTTTTTTTTTTTTTTTTTTTTTTCTGTAGAGGAATATGAAGTTTGGTCTTTGTGCCTTTTTCCACTGATTTACTCTTTGTGCAGCAGACCTGCAAGGTGCAAACACTGACCTCCTCTCAGCTATCTAAGTCCAAGTGCTTTCACTTAGAGAAACAGTTTTTAGATGACAACAGAGTCGAGGACTTTTTATTATCGTACATATAGTGTTTTTGTATAAAATTGTCCTTTTTGTTCTTCCTCATCCAGTTAAAACTTTTTTTTTCTCTCTATTCATTGCAAAGTAAAAGCAAAGTAATACAGTCATCTAGGAGGAAATGGTTTTGGATGTGACAAGTCTTTACAAAGTACATAAAGTACCACTATCAAACACAAAAGACCTTTTTGACTTCTTTCATTCCAGAACTGTTTTTTTTTTTTTTTTCCTCCCAAGAAAGTTTTAAAAATAATGATTAAAAAAAAAAAAAAAAAGTCTTAAGTCTGTGCTTGTTTGCGTTTCTGTCACTGATATAAGTCCAGAAATATGAGACAGGTTTTTGAGCTTTCGGTTTCAGCTTTTTCTCCTCTATTCTCCCATGACCGCCTGACCTCCCGTAAAAGACTACATGTCAAAGAAACCATTATGATAAGCATGCACCCTCACCCGGCGCTTTTATCTGGCCGTGGGGCATCCAGACCCTCCTCCTCCAACGCTAGGATTCACTCGCATGTGCAACAATAAAAAGCCTTTTTACCAATGGACCTTCACATGTGACACCTGTAATCTAAAAGGTCACCATTATCCACTTTGAAAGACTTGACATCAGAAAAAAACTAGGCGTGTGTATTTCTAATGTTAGTATAATGGTTACAACTATTATTAACGAGGTTTGTGTTTGAAAATGTTTAAGTTCTCTTTGTGATTTGTGGAATCTTTTTTCAGGTTTTTCTGTGCTTGAATTGATTCAATGTAATGAAATATGCTCCTCTGCAATATATAAATGAAGATTAAAACACTTTTTTCCAGTTTTTATCATTTGAGTAAATTCCTTGTGATCTTACGTGTAAACCTCTACAACGTCGCTCCCCATTTACCCTCTTACCCATGTACTGGGTGAAGTTGAGAGGAGAGTTGAGATGGTTCAGGCCCTCTGGTTCAGGTACAGATTCCTCCTGGATTCCCTCCTCGGGAGGCGTTTTGGGCATTTCCAAGTGGAAGGAGGCTCCTGAGCACAATCAGGACTCACCGGAGAGGTCGTATATCTCCACTAGCTCAGGAAAGCTTTGGCATTTTCCCAGAAAAATATTTAACTGTTGATTTGGGTGAAATCATCACTTTGACTCTTAAAAGTTAATGAATTAACTTTTTTAAGTTCCTAGTGTAAATGTACTTTTATGGGATAAAAGCTTTGCATTATGTCTTAGATTGCTTTAATTTCAAGCTATAAACAAAAGTGTTCTACCAGTAATTGGCTATTAAAATGTATCTTCAGCAGCCTTCGGGTCATTTCACGGCCTTTCTTCAGTAGGAGCGGGCAATTTGCATGTCTGAGTGGAACTGTGGAGGTGGCGAAGGCGGCGAAGGCGGCTCCTCACATCAGATCAGATGTGGCTTTGGTAATGACGTTGAAAGAGGAGCACGAATGTGTCATCGTTGCACATCACAAGGCACTTGTCTGCCGACCGTCAGTGGCCGCTGGCTTGTGTTTGTGTAGAAATTAATCAGGCACTGGCACTGCATAAGCGTTCACTGTAGCATGACCTTAACAGCGTTGTACAGGCGCTGAAGTTTTACCTAACATCCTTTGACAAATGAGCCTGATGCCTCACGCCCAAACTCCTCTCATTAGTCATGTAAGGTGTGTCAACAAGAGTAATTATACTTGCATTCACACCAACTCACACATATGCACAGCATATGATGTGCTCCACTTTCCCACACTCTGGCCAATAGGAACCGCTATCGTACTTACATGGCTGTTTACCGAGACATGAATCATAATTATGAGCGCTGGTGAAGCAGACAGAACGAATTCAGAGCATGCTAGGGTTTGGCTTGCACATTATTTGCTTTAGACATAAACAAACACATGCATCTTGTCACATTTTCTATTTATACCATGGTGACATGTGAACGTAAGTGCATGGCGACCTCAGTTTATTTTCAGTTTAGCTTGTAAAACGGTGTTTATGCCTGTTTTTTCATGTATGTGCGCATACAGAGGGTTTCTGCAGATACCGTTCTATAGGCATGTCCAGTATATATGTGTGTGTGTGTGTGTGTGGGGGGGGGGGGGGGGGGGGGGGGGGGGGGGGGGGGGGGGGGGGGGGGTGCGTGCATTTTCAGTATTCTACACCGTGCCTGCAGCCATGCTCCAGTGAAGCGCCACGTCTCTGATGGACCAGTGAGAAGTGAGCAGGGCCAGTCCCTCCAGAAGCTCATTTAGTCCCTATCTCTATCACACACACACATCCACACAGTTTCTCAACAAGTCAGTCTGACAGGGGGGGCTCATTTCTCCCTCAAACACACATTTGCACGCATACACACCACGGTGCTTCCATTAGGGAGATTTGGTGAGAAGACAGGACTGATGATGCATGACACATAGTACCACTGCTAGTCTCACACATAATGTCTCCTTCTTTGTCTCCCTCTCCACTATCACTCTCATTCGTGCCTTTTTTTTTTTTTTTTTTGTTCGCTCCCTGCCATGATGAAAATCTTTTTGTGGTTTTCAATTTCTGCTTAAAAAGTTAAAACGTGTCCCCCGTAATGAAGCTGCAAAACTTTGGTGAGCTGAAGGGTGAGAATGGAAGAAGACATCCATCGATCACTTTGTCAACTGCAGTTATTTTATCTGGCAGAGGGTTAGAGTCTGGGAATGGGAATGTGCCACGAAAAAGCAAAGAAAATGAAGAAAGCATAAGGAGTGTATATATATATATATATATATATATATATATGTATGTTATTTCTTTAAAGAAAAGTTCTGTTTTAGTCCACGAAGAACAATATTGATTGTTAAAGATATGTGGATCCACTGCAGTGGTTTCTACAGCACATGGATCTTTGTCCTACAATGATCTTTCTTCACATTTAACACCCAACAGGAGAGCAAGTGTCTTGACGGTTTTAATGTAAAAACCAGTACGCCCAACGCTGAGCTTGACAGAAATATTTGCAGAGTCAAATTGTCAACCGACCTCCGTTTTTTTCCGTGTCTGATATGAATGCATTAGCAGGATTGTTCTGTGTGGTGGATTAGAAACTCCCCCGTGCTTTGTGAGGTGTGTTGTAATGCCAGACTTAGCGGATTCTCCTGCAAATCGCATTCTGCTATCGCCGCCTTAATCCCTGATGCACTGCCTAATGACACAGAGGCAGAGGAACGCACCGGGAGATCAGAGGAAGCCGGGGAGGTCGGGGAGAAAGTGACAGAAAAGTAACAAAGTCTTTGTAGAGCATCTGGGAATGTGGCCTGTTTTTATAGAAGGCTTATTCGTGCTGACTGACACCGTCTCTGAGGTGTTACAGGGCCTGAATTAGCTGGAAATGTATTGGCTTATGGATGTTTGTGTGTGTGTGTGTGTGTGTGTGTGTGTGTGTGTGTGTGTGTGTGTGTGTGTGTGTGTGTGTGTGTGTTTACAAGTGCTACATCTATAACCAGTGTGTCACGAGCAGATAGGGCAGGTGCTCAACAGGTGTGCTCTCTGATACCATGTCCCTCCATGTTTGCACACTCTCATTGTGTTCTTCACAGGAACACCTGGGCTCGGTTGCACCTGGGCTTGTTGCCCAGTCATCTGTTTGACAGCACACACACACACACACACACACACATGCACAGAAACACACTGGAACACAGCCAGTTCCTGTTACCAGCTAAAGGAGGAAGTAGCAGCTGACATCCCATCCTGCCGTTCCCCGGGGACTCAACACCCTGAGTGAACCATCCAACTCCGACACACTTAGCAGGGAAACAGCCGTCTTGTAGGCAAGATGAAAATAGGAAAAAGTACACCGAGGACTCTGTTTCCACATTAAATTAATAACTTGAGGATAGTTCTTGATTGATTGTTGAGGCATCTGTTTGTTTTGCCTTTTGTGGTTAATCATGCGTGCAAAAGCTGCACCATGCATCAGAACTGTCTGTGCTTTTAGTAAATGAGCCTCAGAAGCAGATGTCAGATTTGGCCACCATGTGTCTGTTCAGGATACACACCTTTCTTGACAACAGTGATGAGTGTAATCTAAATATAACATATATATATATATAACATATATATATATGTATATATATATATATATATATATATATATATATATATATATATATATATATATAAAACATATGCGCAATCTGTTGCTGCAAATCTATTGTCTTTAAGACATTACATTTGTCAAAAAATAATTTCAGATCATAAACAAAGCAGACGCAGATCTGATTGATCTTCATTTTTCTTGGAAAATTAGAACCTTTGTCCTTTCACCTAAAAAAATGTTTCAGTGAAATGCACGGAGCAAACGGAGAGTGCAGAATGGTTGTGTTTCTCCGGGTAGTGTGCTCGGTCATGCGCCGGTGAGCACGGAATTACCTGAGGGAATTGCATCAACACGCTTTCTTTTGGCGCTTTAGGATAGTTGTGGTGTTTACTGCAATAAGTAAGGTGATCTGGAGTCCCTCCTCCTCTGTGAATCGCTGTTCCAGAGAGTGGGCAGGCAGTGATGTGTGAATTCAGGTAGCAGAGTGGCTCACTTGACTGAATCTCAAATAACATGCTCACCAGTCACTAAATAGTTTACAAAGACTTCTTTTTCCCATTTATGTGCTCATTTAATTATCAACCATAACATATTGTTTATGAGGTGTCTCAAATGTATCCAATATATTTACAGGTAAGGTAGATACTTAACATTTTGGTAAGTTTTAAGGACACGTTAAAGTTTTGTACTCTGTCACAGAGCTGCATTTGTTGAAATATTTGCTTAAGCGGAGGAGAATTTCTATTACTGTTCACCATTTTTTTGAATGTATTTTTATTTTTTAAGTCAAGTCCAGGCTTGTTACCTAAAATATTACAAAACAACCTTCTGAGGATTATTTTTGATTTCCAAAGAGATACAATTATAAGAAAGAAAACCAAACTACCTGACAAAAAAAGCCATTTGCCTTCAATGGCACTGAACAGATACCTTAATATGCATTAATCAGTTTTTTGTTCTTTTTGCCAAACAAAAACATTGGCTTTTCACAGCTGGTAACTTTAATTAAAGCAGAGTTTTTCCTTTCCACAGTCGCCTGATGCTTGGTCAGGGGAATGCATAAAAAAAGAACGTTTGGACACAAACTGTTTGATTTCCTTTGTGAAGCAATAATTATTTTTTTTTGTTGTTATTTTGTTGGCTTTGTATCAATTGGACTAATTCAGAATGAGTTGAACTAGGTTGTTGAAGTGCTGTGAGGTGACATTTGTCATGATCTGGTTCTATATAAATAGAGCTGAATTGGTTTGAGATTGAATTAATTCACTCCCTAAAATTTAAACAAAAGAAACAAAAAACTAAGCCACATGCCATAAAAAAAATAAAAAAAAGTGTCAGTTATGTTAAAACATCTTTTGGACCATTCCTTTAACATATTGACTACTATTGATTCAAGTAGCTTTGAATACATTTTTTTTTTCTGAATAAAAATTAACCAAACCTATAGTTGTGCTGACTTCAAAACGTCCAACACCTTCTCCTAACAGTAAATGATAAGAGATAGTTCATTTTGTTCATGTTCCAGATCAACGGGTGTGAATAAACCTGCGTAGGATTCAAAAGTTCACTTTAAGCAACACATCAGCTACATTAGCAGCCAAAGCTGCATCCTTGGCGGTGGGAGTTTTAAAGGGTGAAGCTGCAAAACTGTGTTTTGGCAACCACCACAGAGGAACGTGATACACAGCTTAATTAGGGAGCAGATATCAGTCTCTCTCTTCAGCCCTCCATCTTATTCACTTGTTCTTAAAACCTACATGTCACAAAGGTAATGAGTCAGAACAGGATCTCAGGATTTGAAGGACTGTGTGCACAGAGGATGTGTGTAGCTGTCAGACGAAGTCTTCCTTTGAGTATTGGCTCCTTTTGGCGTGTGACTGTATCAGACTATGCCACTTGACTTGTCAAGTCAAGAAATTATCTCATAAGTTGTTAAGGAGTGTTTACACTTTTTGACAGAGCTGCAGAGAGACAAAGCAGCTCTTTTTAAGGTGGTAAGAGGACCTTCATTATCTTTTATGAGTGATCTTTATCTTAACTGAGAATAGACAGTCATCTGACTTATAACCCGGGGGCAAAAGGTGGGCGAGCACTCTTTCTTCTCCCCCTTTCCCCTCTGCTGTCTTGTTGACACACTGGATTCTCTGTTTGCACATCACTGTCCAGTCTTTATCTGTTTAGTCCCCTTGAGCTTGGGATCACCAGAGGTCAGGACGTATCACATTCAGTCAAAAAGCACATGAGAAAAGGAAAAAGAAGAGTGCTTTTCAGTAAAACCACTTTTTTTTCCCTTCTTTCTTGATTTTTTTTTTTTAAGCCCCTTTCTTTCCATAGATATTTTGTACTAGGAAGTCTACCCAGAAAGGGTAGAGACACAAAGGGCAATTACAAATGTTTAAATGTGTTTTGTCACAACCCAGATGCCCCAAAGGGGTTGAGGGTTTTGTCTGCATTTACAGTTGCACTGTCATTGCATCACATCCTTTTAGTGTTGATTTCAAAGAGATCCGTGTAATTATGTAGATACTGGAGGCAAGGATGGGTTTCACAATTATTTGAACCGAGCTACATTTGCAATTGTATTTACAGTGCTACCGGATCATTCTAACTGAGATATGGCAGTAATCTTTGGAGGGATCATGAGATTTAGAAGAGATAGAAGTCCTGAGATAGTAGCTCCTGATAGGGTTGGTGATCATCCCCCCTGACACCGTAGCATCTTTTCAGTTCCATACATTGAAAATGAACATTTAAAACTTGCTGATCCCTTATCTTTTTTTTTTTTTCATTGTTGATCAGTGGATAACATATCCAAAGAATAATTTAGTTAATAATAGGTAAAAGTAAAACAAGAGGAGAAGACGTGTTTCCTACTTGACGGAAGTCTCGTCGTGGATTCCACCACCAACTACGCCCTAAAGGAATGAGGAAAATGTACACACACACACACACACACACACACACACACACACACACACACACACACACACACACACACACACACACACACACACACACACACACACACACACACACACACACACACACACACATGCTATGAGAGAATTTGGGGAAAAAACTGACAGTAATTTGACAAATCTAAACAAGAAACTGTGATTTTGAAGAGATGGGCCTAATGCCTGTCCTGTTCTCAGTGTTTTTCATTTAATTTTGTACACATCAGGAAGAAGTACATGAGTGTGGATGACACACATCCATGCCAGACCTGTTTCTAATGATGAGAACACACACCTGTTGCCTTCTCAGTCGTTTCTACCAACACTGTGGCCTTCAGTGGAGCTGATCCTGTCTTCATCGCCATCCTCAGAAGTCCCATACTATCCAACGTCTGTATGTTTACCAGGACAGCAGTGGTGATCATTCTTACGTTTGCAATATTGCTTTACATATTCAATTTAAATTGTAAAAAAAAAAAAAAAAAAAAAAAATGCAAACTACAATATGTCCTCTTCCCTGTCAGTTTGGGCAGCTCCCAAATCCTTGTTTCAATTATTCTCTTTCCTCCAGAAATAAAGCAGTTGGACTCCAGGACAAGCCAAGAAACGACTAACAAGGTTCCATAATCACAATATGGCGTTTTGTTAAGCACATACGATGTACTGTATGCAGATTTGTTTTGTTTTTTCCACAGTTTTTTTGTTTTAGGTGTAAAGCATCCAAAAGCTTCCCCGGATAGCATTTGGCTTCAATTTAGGAGTAAATGCATGTTGACAAAGCTGATAATAGCCAAACATTTATTCATTCATGTATAAGTAATATTTTGCAGAATCCCCTTTAATGACCCTGCTGAAGAATTAATGGTGTAAAGGACACAGGAAGCTTCACAGCTTCACAAATATTTATGGACCCTGAGGTGGATTCTGCATTCATCCAGGTGCATACAGGCAGTAAATGAAGTGCTGATAAATCTCTCTGAATCAGGGGACACTTGTGGAGTCCAAAGCAACAGGTGTTGGCTACTTTCTGGCCAGGGATCAACAACGTTCAAGGTAAAGGCCAGCACCACCCAGCTCAAGAGGAAGTGTGAGCAGGCGTAGAGGAAATACGATCCAGCAGGTTGGTGGAAATCAGACAACAAGGGACTTATATGATAAAATGCAATAAAAGATCACCTGGTCTAACATCTGGAAAGCAGGTTTCCACTGCACCAGATTTTTTTTTGTCCACGCTGTTTATGATGTCCTACCCAGCCCCGTAGATCCCTTCCCTCTTGTCCCATAAGGGGAACCCTCATGGGACACTGAGTAGTTGCCCAAAAAGCCCTCAGAGATGGGATCTACTGCTGGTGCCACAATCAGGTGCTTGACTGGACTGAGATGCAAAAGTGACGCTTTCTAACAAAAGGGACAGAAGGAACTGTATTTAATGAGGATGCTTATGTCCTTCAGTGTTTGGAGCAAGATGTAGCATATCTTCTATAAGTCTGTTGTGGAGAGTCTCACCTGCAGTCCTCTGTTGGGGTAGCGGTGCCAGAGCCAGTTACTTTAAAAAGCAGAACAAACCGAGGAAAAAGGAAAAGCTTGTTCTGGGGACTGTTCTGGAGTTTCTAGAGCTGATTGTGCAAAGAAAGATGCTTCATAAAATGAAGAACCTAATGGAAAGCACGGCGCAGCCTCTTCACAAAACAGTGATCCAGCAACAGAGTCTGCAGCCAGAATCGGCCGTAACGCAGTCCGTCAAAGGAAATCCTCCCTCCCCACAGCCACAACCATCTACCATTACTCTTTGAACAAACTAAGATAATGAAAGTTACTACAATATCTAATTTCCCTTTCGGATGAATACAGTATTACTGAATAAAATTAAGGCAGTTGCTGAGAGCACAACCATCGTCATCAGCACTACCAAGTACCACTGCAAGCTAAGGACCATGACTTCACAGTCTCGAGAGAAGCCATGAGCACAACCCTGACTGGAATTTGGAAGTGGACCTAGGCAAACACCTCAGCCCTCCAGTCAGCATAACATCAACATGGTTGGGGCCAGATATGCTCATTGCTTCACATTCCACCCAACAACTGATCATCCTGCAGCTCACAGTAGCCTGGGAAGAGCTCATGGATGAGGCCAGTCAGAGAAAACACAGCAAGTACCAGGAGGAGGAGCGCAGGGAACAAGGCTGGCAGACCCACTGTGAGCCTTTGGAGATTCCAGCCCAGCGTTTTATTCTCGGAGCTTCCAATGTGGAAGCATTACGCTAGATTCACACAGCAGAGCTGCAGCAATGCACGATGTAGGGTTGTGTCCGATGCTTTTGGTCAACACTGCCATCATGGTGTGGGATTCTACGCTTTCCATAGGCGATCGCCATGAATATCTTCCAACTGGATTTGTCGTTTTGGAATTTAAAAATAAGGACAATCCTATCATAGAGTGATGCGAAAACAATGTGTCCAATAAACTGTCACTTCAGGACTAGACTACTGCACTTCCTTATTAATAGGATGTCCTAAAAGCACTTTGAACATCCTCCCTTCACTGGCTTCCTGTTAAATGTCAACTACAATTTAAAATTCCTCTCCTCACTTACAAAGCCCTTAAGGGTGTAGCTCAGTCTTATCTTAGTGAGCACATAGTTCCTTATCAACCCAGTACAACAATTTGCTCTCAGAATGAGGGTTTACTTGTGGTTCCTCGAGTTTCCGAACGTAGGATTGAGGCAGATCCTTCAGTCATCGGCTTCCTCTCTTGTAAAACCAGCCCCCAGGTGGTGTTTGGACAAAAAAAAACAACCTCTCTGCCTTTAAAACTAGACCTAAATATTTATTTTTTTAAAGAAAGCTCTATATATATATATATATATATATATATATATATATATATATATATATATATATATATATATATATATATATATATATATATATATATATATATATATATATATAGGGTTCTTCTTCAGCTCTGTTTACTAAATGTTTTCCTCTCCACCGTCATCTCATGCTTTCAGTGTGGATGGAGGTTTGTGGACTTGATGCTATTTTTTTTTTATTCCTTAGCTAGATTCTTTTTATTTTTTATTGATTGATTGAATTGGACTATATTTGAATTTCAGTGACTCAGAATATAATTTGGACTTCATTTGTTTCTATTCAATGGACTTGGTCAACTTTGTGCATTTTCTGTGTTAAAACAAAAAACACAAAAACAACCAAAATAAGCAACCTAAATAAGATTGTTTGTTTGTTTTTTTGCTTACTTGTCTTTTATTCTTTGCTCTAGAAGGATTAGAAAACTGCTAAATCGATTAGCTTGTTAATAATTATTCTTTTAGTAAACTGAAGCTGAAACTTTGACTGTTTTTCTTCAATGTTTTACAAGCCAACCCCGAACACTCACAGTCACACTCACTCACACACACACCACACACACACACACACACACACACACACACACACACACACACACACACACACACACACACACACACACACACACACACACTCACACTCACACTCACTCACACAGACTAAACCTTTCGTTCTTAAAAATAAACAACTCCGAGGGACTGATGAATCACTATTCTCAGGCTGACACCATTCTGTGTTTTCATGAGGTTTAATGTGAAATGTATCCCACATGTATCCTGCCAACGCAGCCGTGGACCGCTGAATATACGTCTCACGCGGTTCTGTTCAGTCCATCACCTTGATCAGAGAAACGACGTGTGTGAACTACATGTGAGTTGAGGGGTGCCTGTAAATCAAAACCAGGTGCCGACTAGTTGTCTGGGTAGACGTAGCCATTCTGTGTATGCACATTTATTTCTCCGGTGTTTTTTTTTTTTTCGTGTATGTTTTTTCTGTACTACCCCTGCTGCACCTTCACAGCCTACAAATGTTACACTGTCATTTTCTTGTTCATTTCTCACATAAAACGAGCCCTAACATATACAAATGCTGCCCCTCCCCCAACCGCACACGCACACTTTGCTCTGACCCAATGTTTCTTCTCTGGACCAGAGATAGTGTAAATGGGGGGTGACCGCGATAGATCTCAGCCCCTGACACAAGCCGGTACCAGGGTGAATCAGGGAGCATCCCCTGCATACTTGTCCCCTGACTCACCCGCAGACCTGGGGTGAACTCATCCAGCTCCCCCTTCTCTCTCTCTACCCAAACATTCATCTGTCTCACCTTTCAGAAACTCTGCTTTGCTTCTTGTTATCTTTTCTTTATTTGACTTATCTGTTAATGTCTTTTTTCCATAATCTGATAACGATAATACCATGCAAGAAATAATAATAATTATTTGCATATCTAATGCTTTTTTTTGCCATATTTGTGATGCCATTCTGTCTGCATATATAAATACCACAGAATTTACAGTAAAAAACACTGATTTTCGTGCTGTTCGTGTTTTTACTGGGATGACCGTGACTCAGAGTTGGAGTGGTTGTCCTCCAACTGGAGGATCCTCAACCCCTTCATGTGTTGAAGCGTCCCTGGCCAAGACACTGAGCTTCACATTGCCTCAGACATGCTGATGCTTGTAGACGAAAGGTGCTGCATACTGAACAGACTGAATAATGTATGTCTAATAAGAGGTGCTGAAGGGGTTTTGTCTGAATGGGTGAATGAGAAACGCATTGAAAAAAACGGTTTGTATAACCTAGATAGGGTTCAGATGTGCTTCTGAGAGCAGACCGTTTACAGATTACAATCAAGAGAAAACCTCCTACTTCAACCTGCCCTGCTGGAGGAGCATATGGAGGTCAGCATGAACAATAAGTGACACACCGTGGTAGTGATTCTTATTTTTATGTGAGTCTATGTGATGGAAGAATTAAAATATTGGATATAATGTGGTTCAATATTCTGCACTAGTCACTTATGGGTCTTCATGGCCTGACATATATATGGATATATTGAGATTGCAGGCTCTATCTATCTATCTATCTATCTATCTATCTATCTATCTATCTATCTATCTATCTATCTATCTATCTATCTATCTATCTATCTATCTATCTATCTATCTATCTATCTATCTATCTATCTATCTATCTATCTATCTATCTATCTGTCTGTCTGTCTGTCTGTCTGTCTGTCTGTCTGTCTGTCTGTCTGTCTGTCTGTCTGTCTGTCTGTCTGTCTGTCTGTCTGTCTGTCTGTCTGTCTGTCTGTCTGTCTGTCTGTCTGTGTGTGTGTGTGTGTGTGTGTGTGTGTGTGTGTGTGTGTACATTGCATTTTTTAAATTAATCATTGCAAACAAAAACTAGATGATCCTGCCTCTGTGATCTGTTAACAGACAATTAAAGCTGCCCTTAATTAGAGAATGAATATGATCAACTTGATCTTTTTTGATCCATATCACAGGGCATCACATCCTGTTGTTTTATTAAGGCTTCAGAACAAGTTGTCTTTTGATTCATCAGCAACATTAAATGCTGAAAGCGAATGCTCCAAAGTTGCTCTTGAGTGTTTTGCTGGACACCGAAGTTTACCAAACTATAATGTTTTTTTTTTTTTTTTTTTTGGCTATGTTCAGCAAACCAAACTAGACACCTGAGATTTAACAACTCATGAATTACATACTGCATTCATCGTTTTAGCACGATGACTCAAATCTGAGGAATAAAGCGTGCTTTAAAAACACTGACAACTGCACAGTTGTCAGTGAATGAGATTCCTGCGGTTCTTTTGCAGAGCTATGATCTGATTCATCCTCTGCTCACAGCTATTGTGCAGTGAAATTATCAGCTGAATATGAAAACATTCTTTGAATGAGTTGCTTCAGGTATTTAGATCACATTGATGTAATGTTTACTAACTTATCCTTTTTGTCCAAAAGTCATTTTTAATCAGTAGCAGTCCAAGTTATGACAGAATGTCCACTGAGGCATTTTTACCAATCTGCTTGGCAGTGGTCAGTTTTCAGCTCGAGCTACCGTACGACCCCAATTCTCATCCGTCAACTGAGAAATAAATTATTATTGTTGTTATCATTAATATAAGTTTGCTTGTTTTTTACTTTTGAGAGAGGTAGTGAAGAGGATCCATGGAAGTGCAGCTGTTTCCATTATTTTGCTGTGACCCTCATTTGAGAATTTGACGCAGATTACTTCTTGCAAATCAGTCCGACTCTAATCTGCAGCCACAGAAGCCCCGTCTCTGCAGGACGAGGTGCACCGGTTAAACTGCGAGAATACAAACTATCTACGTCTTGACGGAAGAGGTTTGTTGACCCACTTCTTTAAAATGCTAGGCCCTCTTTGCGTTTTCTAAATATTCCTCTTGCCAGTTTTTAAATCCACCTGGATTGCTGTCAGAGTATATTGTTACATCATTGTTTATGTGTACTTTGACATGCTTTCCTCTTGCCATTTAATTGAATTGGACCACACTGTATATATTTATATATATTCACAATCACTCGTTCTGCGCCAGTCGCATCAGGAGTACCTCCCGGCACCGTTCATGTCCATGGCTTTATGTCACCTGGTGCTGTATGCTTTATTATGCAGTTGTGCTGCACACCTCTGATCCTGTTGTTGTGCTACAAGTGGATCTTAGTGTCATCTGTCTACAGGGACCATTCAGAACTGGACTGACATTTTCTAACGTTCCTCAGTTTGTTTCTGAGACTTTTGAATGGTTTGCACCTTGTGGTGATCCTGTGTATTTGCCCTTGTGAGTCTTCTCTGTTTGGTTGACGTGGATAATGACATGTTTGTCTCGCCGAGAGCACTCCTCACATGGCTAAATGCTTTCTTTTTCTTTTTCTTTTTTTTTTAAATCAAAGGAAATGCCTCATGACAGCTCGGATAGCCGCCAGCTGCTTAGTGACCCTGGAAAGGATGAAGGAGGTTTAGAAAATGGATGAATGAATAAAAAGAAGGGATCCTGAGATCCTCCATAGCTGCTGTCTCCCGTGAATACAAAGGCTTTTTTTTCTATTCACCATCTCAATCTGTCTCTGAGATTGTCCCAAACTGTTGATTTGGCTGATCCTGTTGCTCCTGGGATCGCTGTTATGAATTTGTGCATATTGAGTATGGTTTGTTCCAGTTTCATTGAGTGTTTTTGTATGTAAACAGCTTCCTAATTCAAAGTTACACTTTGAATCAACTCCATTCCTTTCAGATGCTTAATTGTTGGAGTAATACCCCTCAGCTGTCCGTGGAACCACTTGTGAGTCAACAGTGCAATGAAATGTAAAAACAAATGTGTACGTTAAAGAGCGGTAGACGCGTCGACTAATTAAGACCTGAACCCGAGGACCTGAGAGGTCTGGATGGTTGATACGGCAACAACGAGTGTCTGATGTATTTTGGTCCAAAACCATATGTTGATTTATAAACTAACAGAAGCATTTTAAAGTCTGTTCTCTGAGGTACAGGGAAGCCAGTAGAAGGACCTCAGAACCGGAGTGATCTGGTCCACTTTCTGAGTTCTACTGAGAACTCTGGTCATAGCGTTCTGGATCAGCTGTAGCTGTCTGACTGACCTTTCAGGCAGACCTGTGAAAAGACTGTTGCAGTAATCAATTTGACTTAATATACACACATGGATGAGTTTTCAAGATCCTGCTGAGACATTAGTTCTTTGATCTTGGAGATGCTTTTCAGGTGATTGATGGCCGACTAATAATACTGTCTTAATGTGTCTCCGAAGGTTTAGGCCTGAGTCCATGACGAAACCCGGACAGTGCAGCTCATCAGGTGTTTCTAGCTCTGTGCTGACCCTTAAACACTCTTCTTTTGATCCATCAACAGCTACTTTGGTTTTGGTTTTGTTCAACTGAAGAAAATGATGGAACGTCCCCTCATTGATTTGTTCTATGCATCTTCTGCTCACAGCTATTCCTTCCTCTCACCAGCCACCTCCACTAACCTTTGTTGGTGGAAAGACTGCACAAACGCCGTATTTTTAGAAAGGATGGAGCATAATAAAAGCTTTAAAAAAAATAAAAAAATCCATGTATTTGGTGGCATTTTACCAAACAGCAGAATGTAGCTGTTAGGTTTGCATGGAGGTTAGGTTTGCAAGAAATAAAAAGCCAAATCAGGCAGTGCAGTTTCTTTGTATCCTCTTGTTCTTTTGCTGTCACCTCATGTTCTGGAGAGGCTCGGTAAAATGTATTGCTCGTTAAACATATGTTCCAGGCAAGTGGGAGATGAGGTCATGAAATCCGTATCGCTGCAGAGGACTTTCATGCTCTTCACAGATATGTATACCTGCTTGTCTGTGAGGGCGTCGTGTGCATATGTGCATCCAAACACCCTCACACTCAGAATCTGTAGATAAACACTCGTCACTGAGAGCATGTCGGCGAGAAGCACTCAGTAGTGGGTGCTTGTAGGAGCACATTCCTTCACAAAAAACAAAGAAAGATGAAAAACAAGGGACAACAATTAAGCCTTTTTATTTCTTTCGTTGTATGTGAGTTTTTTTCTTTTTAATTCTCCCTTTTTTTCTGTGTATGTGTTTGTGCAAACGTGTACTTGTGTAGCTATGAGCACTTTGCCAAATATAATTACGACTTCCCAGAGCTACTTCCCACTGTCTGGGCTGGCTCTCCCAGCAGGGGTAGATTGGGAGAAAATAAGGGCTTATTCACTGGACTATAAAAAGAGCTGTAAACAATCCCACATTGTAGCTACTGGGAGGGAGCAGAGAGCTGGCAGCTTGAAGGAGACGCTCGGCTGCACCGGCTGCCTCGGCTGCCTCGCTGGCTGCTTCGCTCCGAAGCCTGCTACTTAACTATCTGGTTAGTCGGATTGTTGCAGGAGTTGGCTTACAATTGGGCCATCTACTACTCTTTGTATGTTTCTGGAAATCTAGGGATCCAAATCCTCTGGTAAACTTTGGTGGGGCTCTCCTGAGAGAGAAAATGTTATCAATGAAATCAGGACCGTGTCTGTGAGTCGGTCCATGCTGTTGAACAGGTGGAGAAATGCACTATAATGAAGATACCGTCAGGTTCTACTAGCTTCTTATATTAACGTTATAGAAATGTTTGAGCTTGGGACAGGCCCAAAAAAGTGAGGCTCCCATCGCTCGACTTACACTTATCACAGGTAGCTGAACCAGAAGGAAGGATCTTACTCAGTCTGGTTTTGGAGAAGTGTAGGCAGTGTATATATACTTCTACTGAATAAGCAGAAGTGTAGCAGTAATAGGTCATGCTTCCACCCTTTCTAACCCCCATTGCCCACAGCACCATCCGATATCCTTAATCCATGCAGCTCTCATGTGAAAAGAGGATGCTGCCAGAGGAAAACAGTAGACAAACTGTGAAATCAAGTCTTTGGATGCAGGATTTCTAGTCACAAGACCATAACATGTGTGCAGCATTAAGTAATTTATATGTCAACATTCGCTGTGGTTTTATTTTTGTTTTGTTATAAAAATATAAATAAATGAATCTATCTCTGGGGCATCACAATAGTGCCGTGTTAGGCATTGTTGCTTCGCAGCAAGAAGGTTTGAACGAGGAGTTTGTGTCTTCTGCTCATGCCTGTTTTCCCCAGGAGTTTTCTCTGGGTACTTTGGCTTCCTCTCCAGGATTTTCCCTTCTGGTAATAGGCTCCAGTCTCCCCAACCCTGAATTTCAGAAGATGGGAATAGAGTACAAATGGATAAACGTAGATTCTGCTAATATCTTTAACTGTTTCTTTTCCAAATGTACCTAAAATGAGCATTTTGCTGATTACTCAACTGTGCTGTTCCTGCCATCCACACCAGATTGTAATCAGTTACTACTCATTTTAGTTTCCTATTTTCTGGTGTTCTTTAGCAGATGCTTACCAACAGTTTCCTAGTGTGTTTCCAGAGAAGTCTATGACTTCAGTTCGTTCCCAGTTTTAGCCATGCCCCACCTCCACCTGTATAGTCGGCTCATGGATAATTTGGCAGTCTCTCCTTTTGCCTGCTCCTTCTGTACTTTTGTACCTTGGATGTCTATGCTCTTGACCTCTTCTATGCTTATTAACCTGACATTTTAGGATTTCTTCTTCTTTTTTTTTCTGGGTGTATTGGCTCATCCACTACATGCAGTCATTACAATGTTCCTGACGCTGTCTTTGGCAGATAGCGCTCAGCTGAGAGGAAGGAAGTCATGGTGAAAGTTCAATACTTTCTATTGTGACCACTTGCATTTCAGACTGGGCTAAGTGATACATAAATGTTACCATTGCCCATCCTAGAAAGATTGCTGTCATAAATTGTAAAGGAAAAAGCACTAGGGTCTCATTCAGACATGAAGGTGGCCCATTAAATTGCTTTCAGGTTAATGGATAGTATATCTTGAAGCTACATTTAACTTCTGTCGAGAGAACTGAAGATGCTGGTCATTGGATGAAGGGGATATAATGCTCATATGTCTTTTATATCTGTCAATGTTGCTATTGTTTAAGAAGCATTACTATCATCACCCCATCATTTACTTTGTTTTAGTCGTGCTATTAATGCTTGCTGCTTACGCCTGGTTAAAATAGTGAAAATGCTTACCAAGCTAAAACTCTTAGTGGTTTATCTGCTGGATGTGCACACAGATACACACATATGCACAAGAACCCAAGCAATTAAAAGCAGCTCATTGCAACATTTGTTTTTGCCAAGGCCTCTCAGCTTTGGGGGCATTGTTCTGGTATGCACACCTCTGTCTGGGAGTAAGGAGGGTATCATTTACCAGTACACAACTCTTATAAGCCACTTATGCGTGGAAGGCAGATGTATTTGCGCTGTAAACAAGAAAGGGAAGATTAAAAGAGGTGCAAGGAGCCATGCCAAGAGATCTTCTGTGGCTGCCAAAGAGCTGCAGTGCTAGACTCCAAACAAAATCACATCCAGGAACAATGTTCTGGATGAAGGCAGAACATGTTTATGTGAGGAGTGGAAAAAAAAAAAAATAAGGAAGATCTTTCTTTATTTTTTTTTCTGGAAGACATATGTTTGAGGGCACAGAAACCCTTCCTGTTTCATTAAGGCATAAATTAAACCAGTTTCCTGGTCAATAGACATCTTAAAAAAAAAAAAAGCACATTGTATTAATGTTGGATAAATACCATCTCAATTAACATTTCCAAGAGTCTTTACTCCGACTACATCCTTAGAAAACATTAATTTCCAACATGAAAATGATCCACCATCCACCATCCTCTTTGCTCTTGAAGGTAATTTGTGATGCCCAGTTCATCAGATGTAGTTACTGCTCTCCACGATTCTAATTTTAGTTAATCACCTCTCTTTTCTTTATAATTCCATTGATCACAAATTCATATTTTTCCTGTTAATGATCACTGACACACAGAGCTCCGTCAACTATATGGAGACACAGTGACTGTTGTGGCTTGTTTCTTTCCAGCAATGTATTCCTGACATATGTAGCCTGATTCGTTTGGTTTAAGCTATTTGCAACAATCTTCCATGTTTTTATTTGAATTGATCCACAAAATATTGTAGAATATTGTTAACATTCAATTAGCAATGAAAAAGAAATTTTTATACTTGTAGTTTCAGTTTGACTTTTAATATATCTATGAATAAAGAAATAAGGATGTTTTGTCACACTAATACAGCATTTTAGTAGAGATGGGACTAAGATTTGGAATTATCAATTCAATTCCTTATCAATTCTCATCCAGTTATATATCATACAAATGACTTTGGTTGGATTAACTTTTTTATTTCAAGTATACACCAACATTTTGCACTTAACTAATTAAAAGCTGGCTTAAGCTAAAAAACAGGAACTTTTTTAAATGAACACTGTGACATAAAATACCATCCCTATGATCAACTTTTGCACATTAACAGTTTTTGTGTGGAAAATGTTTGGGCATGTTGAAGGTATTTTCCACTTTGATGTGTTAATGAGGCTACAGTAACACTCTGCTCCTCATTCACCTCCTTCCTGGATAAAATTTGACCTCTGGTGTCCAAACCATCTGGACAGAAATCTCCCAGTCCATGGCTCATAGAGGTTCTGAGGGATCACAGAGTTGGACTTAGGGCAGCAGAAAGAAAGTGGCACAAACCAGAACAAGATCCAAAATGCTCCCAACACCCAACAACTGTTCATGGTGTTTAACTCTCTTCTTTCTCCACCTCCTGCTCAGCCAACCACCAGATTAACCGCAGAAAAAGTTGCTTCCTACTTTACTGAAAAGGTCTCTACCATCAGTAACCAATTCCCTCATCTTGACCTTCACTCTTTCCGATCACTAAATGAGGATGAAGTCGCTAAACTTCTAGTCGACTCAAAACCTACAACCTGCCCTCTTGATCCTGTCCCCACCAACACCCTGCAGAGCATTTTACCTACCATCAAGCCTGCAATAACGCACATTATTAACTAATTTCTTAAATCTGGTGTCTTTCCCTCTGCGTTCAAGCAAGTTCAGGTCACCCCACTGCTGAAAAAACCCACAATCAACCCTGCCCAGGTTAAAAACTACCGGCCAGTCTACTGCTCCCACCCACGTCTAAACTTCTAGAGCGAGTCGTCTTCAGTTAGGTCTCACAGTTCATTCACGACAACCACCTGTTTCATCCATATCAGTCAGGCTTTAGGCAGGGCCACCCAACCGAAACTGCTCTTCTGTTAGTTACTGAGTCACTACGGGTCGCCCAATCCGCTGGTTATCCTCAGTCCTCATACTGCTTGACCTGTCTGCTGCCTTTGACACTGTCAAACTCCACATCCTGTTCTCCACACTTTCAAAACTTGGCATTTCAGGACATGTCCCCTTGTGGCTCATGTCTTACCTTACAGGAAGATTGTTTAGAGTATCATGGCAAGGATGAATGTCCAGATCACATGAGCTGGGAACAGGGGTGCCACAGGGATTGGTGCTTGGCCCTCTTGTCTTTTCACTGTACACCACCTCACTAGGTGAACTCATCAGGTCTCGTGGCTTCTCCTACCACTGCAGATGACACCCAGTTTTTCCTTTCCTTCCCACCTCATGATACTACCGTCTCAATGCGAATATCAGCATGTCTCTCCGATATCTCTGCATGGATGAAGGATCGCCACCTTCATCTAAATCTGTCCAAGACTGAGCTTATTGTCTGTCCAGCCAGTCATTCCTTACTTCCTCAGATAATTATACAGTTGGATTCCACCACACTTGTGCCAACGTCTTCTGCTAGGAATCTTGGTGTCATGTTAGACAGACAGCTGACCTTTAAGGACAATGTTGCCTCAGTTTCCCAGTCTTGCTGATTTGCTATTTACAACATCAGGAAAATCAGACCCTCCCTGACTAAACATATGGCACAGCTCATGGCTCAAGCTTTGGTCATCTCACGCATTGACTATTGTTATTCCTTACTGGTCGGCCTCCCTGCGTGCTCAGTTAAACATCTGGAGATGATCCAGAATCCAGCTGCACATCTGGTCTTCAACCAGCCCAAGAGAGCTCATGTCACTCTGCTGCTAATCTTTCTGCAATGGCTTCCAGTTGCAACGCGCATGAAGTTCAAAGCGCTGCTTCTGGCTTACCAAACAACTACCCAAACAGCTCCTGCCTACCTTCACTCCTTCATCCAGAGCTACACTCCTTCTTGACAGCTACACTCAGCCGGTGAAAGACGCCTGGTGCTTCCACTCAATTGTAAGTAGCTTTAGAAAAAAGTGTCTGCTAAATGCCAGTAGTAGTAGAAGATCAAACCTCTGCACGTGTTGCAACCAAGAGCCAACCATCTCACTTCCGCATTGATGCTCATGTGGAACTACGTTTCGTTGCAGCATCGGGTAAACGCAATGGTCATTTTTTTATTTGAGCATGGAGTCAAGACGTTTTATCCCGCTGTAAAGGTCTGACGGCAGCTTTGCAGATAGTTCGGTGAGGTTCGGCTGAGGGAGCTGGGAGCAAAGCCAACTGTGACTGACATGCTGTGGGCGTGTTCCCAGAGAGCTTGCTGAGCAACCAATGGGTCATGTGATGTGTTGAAAACATTCTGAGCCAAAATACGAAGTGTGTACATGATGTCGTCACGCACATTTGTCAGATATTAGCAGAACCAGACATTAGGCAGGATGATTAACAATTCCACCGAATCGAACTGGGAAATCTTGATTCCCATCTCTAGATGGGACACATCTGCATGACTACAACAACTGCAAAATAAATAAATGATTCTGTTTGTTAGATTCACATCAGTAGGGAGCCTTTCCGTTTTAAATTAAAATAGAATTTGAACCACTGGCACGCCACCAGGAGTTTAGATGCTGATGGTGGTGATGGATTCAAGAGATGGCTGAGAACGTTGTGCTACCCTGGAAAACCCAGATGAGGCTTAGGTCACCTCAATGATGAAGTGACACACTTACAATAACATTAAAGAACATGGAATTAGACCTGATTGGATCAGAGAAATCAGGCAGAACAAATAAAGGGTTAGAAGTGACATGGAAAGTAAAGGTGGCAATACTTTGATAAACTTAGTAAACAAAAAAAAGCACAAATTCAACAAAGATATAGTCCAATCTTACTCTAATGTGGCAATGCCTACATTGTCCACAGCCTAAAGAGACACCTTAAGTGGCAGTGATTGTAAATAAATAAAGCTCACTAATCACAAGTGAATGCAAAGTAGAAAAGTGAAACAACTATAGAAGAGGAGGGCACAAATCTCTCCAGTCAGTTAACTCTGTCATTGATGAAAATATAGAAGTCCTTACTGATGTCGGGTAAAGTACTGTCAACAGATGCAAATGGAGGAAAGTCTACAACGTCTGCTTCTAACATTTGCTTGTTCTGTCATAAATAAGCATTGATCCCGTTTTATGAGAGCGCAATAGGATCAGTACACGTACAAGTACTGATCCCTCCTAGTGGGGGTGATGAGAGTGAATTATATTTAGAGTTGTATGTTGCTCAAGACTCCCCTCAAAGCTGTAGCATGACACAGTGCTAGTGGATATCCCCTCCTATCTCATTAGATATATTTTGTGAGTACTAAAATTGGAAAAAAAAGAAATTTTTTTTTGATAGTTTTACATCAGGATGTGACAGGGTGACAGATCAGAGAGGGGCTGTCAAGAGCGAGCGAGAAGCCTAATTTCTTGCTCACCTTAACACGTTAACAAGGAGACAAACAATATTTAATGTCGCTGTAGGTTTTCCACTAAAACTGATCCAAACCAGAAATGATGGCTGACACATAAACGTGTCCTCCACAAACAGTGGTTTGTTGGTTTATTCAGCAAAGAATAAAAGTACAGAACTTATATAAATCCACTGTTGAATGAACTACCGATTTCTTCCCTAACACAAACCCTCAGCTCCCCTCCTTGCTGTGCTGCAGCAACAAAAACAAAACTCCTCACTCCCCTTCTGCAATTGGCCACATGGCTCCCTTGAATAGTGTCTCGTCTACTTGTAATGCATAACGTATAACAAAGATCAACTATCTGAAATACCAATATGCTGTGTAAACAATAATAGTGCAAATAAAAACCCAGCAATAAATATGATTGAGACAAAACATTTTAACTGTAATTAAATCATGAAACTTAGACCAAATCCAGTTATAACTCATAGACAGAAATGAACACAAAGTACACAAATTATGCATATGGGACCTACAGTCGGATTTAAGGTAAGGATGTGTGGGGTGTGTAGTGTACATTTGAAACCGTGCAGTGTGTGAGATCTACTGTGCACGCCTCTACGTAATGAGCCACCAGGTGCTGCAGTGTTTCAAGCGCGGGGTTGATGGTGTAAGTATAGATTCAGCAGGTATGTTCATGCCTGACACAAGCCGAAAACTCTGAAAAACAAGGCTCATAAAACCTGTAACTTGCAAATCCTGATATTTTGAAATAACTTCACAAAAAAACAAGACCAAAGTCACTTAACTGGGAGTAATAAGCGGAACTGACAAACCTGCACACGCATCATGACAGAAACAACAAAACAGCAACAGCACAGTGACAGAGATGACAGATTTTGAGTTGATGAAGGAGGAGAATAACATGTTTAAAGTGGAGGCGGAGGAAGACTTGTTGTCATGATTTGCAATTGCAGAGGAGATGGAAAAAAGAGCTCAAGTACAAACTTCCGCACCAGCGGAAAAGCAGGGACGATGTTTCTGCTTCTTCACACTTTACATTTCTGACTGATCACACAGCATTTCTTGGACACCACACACAAAAAAAGGTTCTGCTCAAAGGATCGAGAAAAATCTGCGAGAACTCCCAAACCAGGGCTGCAAGAAAATAAAAGGTCATTTAGTTCTTGCCACCTCAAAAGCAAATTTCTCTGTTCTTGTGGAGTACGTATCAACCTGTAAACAGTCCACTTCTTCACAGCTTCAGCCACTGCTCGTCCATGTCAACACTGAGCATAAAATCAGAATCATCTAATCCTCAAATCTGCATTTATGATGCTCTTCCTCGGTAAGACTCGTGGACTTCAGCTGCAAACACAGCAGAAAAGAAACAAAAGGGAGCCAAACATAAGAAAAAGGCTTCTACCTCTGTAAATCACAGAGTCAGTTTCAACTGGCTCACCTGGCTTCTGACACACCAGGAGGGGGATGTAGATGAAGACGGAGGTTGAGACTGATGAGAATCAAAAGAAACGGAAAAAAAACTCACTGTATTTGTAATAATTTCCTGTCTCAAGGAATCCCATGTTTCTTTACCAGTTAGTTAACTAGTGAACTGCACGATAACTACTAACAGAGATTAAATTAAAATGGCAGCATAATATTATCTTAACTTTTTTGCAACCAAATTGACAACCAGAGATGGTTTATGAGTCAAAGAGGAAACAAGCATGCCAACTGCTGAAACTGGCAGTATCGTCTTATCTAATGACGACATTTACAAACACAAAACTGGGAACCAGTGAGCAAATAAACCGCAGTCTAATATCAACCAGTCGGGAAGTAAGAAAAATATGCATGACTTACTAATCCAGTAGCAACAAAGTTAGGTGTCCATCTGTGCTACAGCCGTTAGTCCAACAAGAGCAAGTTGGTCCAAGCCTGAGTTGTGACCAGGCTTATCGTTTTCTCTCTTTTCCTCACCTCCTTTGACGAAGCCTTCACTGCTTTCTGCCACGAAGCTGTTTTGAAGAATGACAAGTTAGACTTATCTTGTACTTACCCACATGCAAGGTCTCCTCTTCTTCTACGGGCAAACAGAGGGATATATGTCGGGTCAAACCAGGTCATAAACTTTGATTGACAGCTGGGAGGTGTCAGGGAGGTTTCTGAGAGTTGCATAGTCCTGTACCAGGAGCATAGACTGCTGAAAAAATATATAACAATTAACAACTGAAACTGTATATTATGACTTGGTTTCTGAAGACTGGTTTTGAAGTCGGTTTTTCTTCGTACGGGGCACATGGAGCAAACTGATGGAGCAAACTGATGGAGCAAACTGATGGAGCTCTCAGCTCCTTCAACCGGACCTCGCTGAAATACTTGCAGAGCTGCCATTTTTTAATCCTATTACAATGTATGATCCCAGGACTTTAGTCAATTGACAAGTTTAAAAGATCCCTTTTGGGATCTTTGTCATATTCCTCAAGAAAGTTCAAAAGCAATTTTTGAAGCATGGAAAGTGAACCCCTTGCTCTTAAACTGCAAGCCTACTTGTTGTTGGTAGAGTTTCCAAAACTTTTTGACTTTGTTGTGGATTGTTGCTATTCAAGTAAAGCAAACTGTATTGAGTTGGTTAGTTTTATCCTAGAAGAGGCCACTGACTGCCATCAAAGAACTCTCATAAAGTGACGTCCATGGTGTGTATGTGTCCACAAAGGTTTACCATTAAAACATTGAGTTGTATTTACGTTTCACTGACAATGAAAATAAAGTTATTGTGCTCCTTTTTTATCAGTCGTCTTTTATCTGTAGGATTTCTCTCTTTTTTTCAGGAGCAATTTAACTGGATGTTTTCAGCTATATGACCAAGGAATCTAAAACGCTGTGACATATTTATATTATACTGCATATTCGTGACAATTTGTTTTTTTGTTGTTGTAGTAGAACAAAATAATTCAGGTTTTTGACCCACAAGTTTTGTTCAAGCATCAAAGCACCAAAGACTGGATATGTAATGAAAAGCTAGATTGTACTCTTTTCCAGAGCGTCTTTAATCTTTGTGGGGTATAAATCTTTTGTTTTCTTCACTTTTCTAATTGAATATCCTGCTGGTCTTTTCAAAAGATGATTCCATTCTATAATAGAGATGGATAACTTGGCCCAGTAGGTGAGAACTTAATTGATAGTATCACTGTAACGTTCCAGTGAGTTCTTGGTGAAACACTAAAGCTGATCATGTTTGTGTATGGTGTTTATGTGTATATGAGTTTGTTTGTGAGGAACTACGTGAGTGGGGGGGTGAGGGAATGCACAAACTGTTGGGAACATGAACTAAGAGGGAAGTGTGGTGTGTAAGATGATTGTGTGCGTCCTTAGCCCAAATGAGTGTAGGAATAAGCCCGGTACGTGCATGTAGTGTTAATGAAGTGGCGTGCTTGCCTGTGTCTGCGTGCGTGTGTGTGTCTGAATACGTGTATATGTGTTTGTACACACATCTCATCTGCATGGCGCCATGCCCCATCGCTTCCATTGGGGTGTGTGAGAACAAAGACTTTCCATTTCCAGCGCTGCTGTGCCTGCAGGGAAAAGCCTGATCATAATTAGCTGAATGATGAGTCTCTGCCATGCACCACACAGCAGGCCTGTGGCTTCCTCTCTGCAGCACCCTCCTTCTCCCCTCTCGCTTTCTCTCCATTTTCTCTACTTCTTCCTCTTTTTCTATTTCTAGCATTTTCTTTCTATTCATTATCTTTCATGTGCGTTGCATACTGCTCATCATTTATCTCCCTCTCTCCTCTCTCCTCTCTTAGTCTGTCTGCCTCTCTTGCTTCCGCTTTGCCTTTATCATTCCTTCTCTTCATTTAATTCAAACAAATTAAATGCAGAGACTCACTCCATTTGTCTCTCTTTCCCTTTTTTTTTTCCATCTGCTAGTCTGACACGTTCCCTTTTTTGTCTTCCATTTCCTCTGAAGCTGTGAAAAGTGCATGAGAAGATTTACTACAAACCGTCTTGTACAAGATGTGTACAGTGCTACAGAGACAAATGTGTAATGATACTCGCAATTTCCGGATTAGGAGCCAACAAACTCTTCCAGGGGTATTATATTTGGCATTACTGTCTCTGTTATTGTTGTAAAGAGAGTATGTTGGCAGTGATAAGTTACTTTAATCTTCAGACAGTGTGAATAACAGTGGCTCCCTTGGTGCTAAATATGATGGTTCTGGACAAAATACATAAAGAATAACAGAAAATTCAACAACATTCCAGAAAACACGATACCTTTTCAAAACACACGCACAAATAAAGAAGAAAAAAAATCATTGTCTTGATCTTGGGTTGGCTGTTTCTTATGAAAAGATGCCTGTTATAGATGTTTATTTGCTGTGGTATTTTTATTTTTATGTCCATGTTATAGAATAAATGGTCCGCTTGCTTTTCTTGTTTTTCGTGTGTTTCTGAATTGTTGTTTCTTGTTTTTCTACCTTTGGGCCACCACGGTGACATTTGATATCTGAGACGTCTTGAGGACAGTCGTAACCAGAGTTGACATTTAAAATAGGGCCTGCGTCTCTGCTTTTATTTGTATCTCCATCTCCGTTCATGCTGATACATGTTATTGATACTGCTGCCATCATCGAACGACATTCCAATCATTCCGGGTCAGGACTCTGTGTTGGGGTATTTAGGTTCTTCCGCAACAAACTGGTCAAACTGTGTTTTTTTTTTTTATAGTCCTGACTTTGTGCCCTTAGGCACAGTCATGTTGGAACAGAAAAGGGGCTTCCCCAAACTGTTACCACTAAGCTGGAAGGATACATTTGTCCAAAATGTGTTTGTATGCTGAGGCATGAGGTTTTATACGCTGCGTTACTGTGTTATAGGCAGCGCAGCCGTTCATATTCTGTCCCCCTCATTTCCTCACAGTGTCTCTCCCTCATTTCTCTGTCTGTAACACAACAGGCCGGGCAGATGGCAGCCCCTCGTCCCACCGTGCCAGGAAAAGCATGTGAATTAAAGGTTATACCCAGCAGGTCTGAAGACCTGCCAGCATCATCGCAGCACAGCGGGGAGGGGGGCACCTACCTCGCAGCCTCTGGGACATCTGGCTGGGGTTTTCGTGGAATGATGAGAGCGTTGCTGCCAACCACCACTGCTGCCACCGGGGCCGGCACTGTGCCGGAAGGAGACGTCGGCGTCTGTTCAGTTTTTCAGTTTGCAAGTGAACAAATGAGCAGGTGACTGTCTGTTTTTATGCGTTATTCATTCATTTATTTATGTAGTAAATGAGAGGATTGGTGCTGGGGATGCTATTTCGTCTCTCTTTTTTTTCCCCTCAACTTTCCACTTTCAATCTCTCCCATCAGCAAAATCTTCACATGTTCATCTTAATGAGTTTCCTCCAAACTTTTGCACTTTGATAGATGGACATTTTAAACTTTCAGACCTTTCGAAAGCAGCACTTCAAGAATCTTGGCTGAGTTTCTCGGGTCGAGAAAACAGTTGCCAGGTCAGGCCGTCTGTAGACTGTAACAGACATGTCACTTGCGAAGGCTTAACAATGCAGCCTGTCTCAAATCTGCCCCTAATTCCTTCCCAATATGTTTCCCCTTGTTTGCTTTAGCAGGGAGCAGAGTGAAACGTTAAGACCCCGAGTAGCTTCACAGATGTTGCAGCATATTTCTAGACCTTTCAGCGCTGTGAAGGTTTATCACGGCCTTACATCCACCTCGGGGAGTGACTGACATTAATGATTAAAGGTGGTTTGATTGGAATAACCTTTGATTTGTGAGTTTTTGCAAATGCTGAATATTGGCCAACACCCAGGGCTTGCACTAATATTTGAGTGCAGGATCCACCACTGGCAACGGCGACGGTCTGTTAATGTCTCTTACAGCTCACATACGGTAGAAGGGCTTGCATCTGCCTCCTTGAAGGTTCTGCTATTGTTCCACACATCAACTTCATTTTATCACCCTTAAAGGGGGCATTTAATGAAAGATCACGTATTGTTCTGTATGTTTGATTATTTAGAGTCTGTTTAATACTGCGTAAGTCTAAAAGAAATAGTCTTCAGGATTTTGTGACATCACAGATCTTAGTAAAATCATCCAGCCCCCCTATAGTTTACTCTAATTGTGCTGCATTTGTTGTCGTACAGACATGAGTACTGCAAAGCTGCAACATTTATTTTAAAGGAGCTTCACTCATACGAGAGAGGGGTGGAGTCAGCTCAAATGTAAACCCAGGACTCCACCCCCAAGACCCAGCTGTTAATAGTAAAAGTTTAAGACCATGTTGTAGAGGCATCTGTGGTACTGTATTTGTAGCTCTCTGATATTTTGGTTAAATAATGTCACATACATGTCGAACTCCACAAATATTTTGAGATGACACCCCCCCGTTAGCACTCTGCTCTCTCTGGTTGCTTTTACAACCTGAGTAATGAATATAACAACTATTTTTTTTACAAAGAGGGTGATGGTTGCAGTCTTTCTGTGTTTTAATCTTCTGATACTCTTCTGTTAGAGCGAAGAACCTCTGCAGCATCTATGAAGCACCAAGGAGAGAAAATTGACCCCTTGTTTGTTGCCTTAAACGGTTTGTATATTACTGCTTTGTTTTTTGTTAAATGGCATTTTACTCAGCGACCCAACTTTTTGGAAAGTGAGGTTGAAGCTGGATGTCAATCCGAGAGGGTTTAAGCTGCCACGCCCTCTGCGAGACGTGTGGTGGTGTTGTTGTGTTGACCCTGGAAACAGCACATGTTCCTCTGTATGCAGCCGCGCTGCTCCAGAGGTCAAAACCATCAGTGGTGTTAGAGGAAAACCAGACGGCCAGCAAAGGTGTTAATGACTGCTCAGCCACAAACTCAACGCGGCGTAGAGATGTTGGGTGAGTGCACCGACTGCAGGGGCCAACTCTCAGCAGAGAGGAAGTCTTAGGCGGCTGTAGCATTTATTCACGTTGCTGTTAACGTGTAAATGTGTTTATCTGATTTAGGAGACACAACACTTACAACCCCTGCTCCCTCTCCTTTTTTCTCTGTAAAATTCCTTCCCTCCTGACACACACACGCACACACACAGCCGTGCACACAACTCTGAGCAGCTCCTAATGTCTGGGCCTCTAGACACGGCGCTGGACTCCCTGTTTCCCTCCCTGCCAGCTGCCAGCTCCTGACCCCCTGATACATCCTCCTCCACATGGCCCGCACAGCTGGCACCGAGCCTACGCAATGTAGGCTGCTCTCACTTTCATACAAGCATGTGTGCATAAGGGTGTGTGTGTGTGTGTGTGTGGGCAGATACAACACATACACAAAGATGCACACACAAATTCAAAGGAAAAAAAAAAAGTAAACATCCCTCCCAACAGAAACACACTCAGATTAGCTTTCTCTGCCTCCCACACACGTCTTGCAACGCACATCTCACACCACTTGCTGCCCTTCGCTCCCTTCTGCATTTGCCAGAGGAGTCGACGAGGGCACAGAGCAACAGCCTGGATGCCGCGCTATTGTTCCACCAACTCTGTTAAAGCACTTGCAGAGCTCTCCTGCGTACGCTGCCCGGTCTTCCTCTCAGACCTGTCTGCAGTGTTATATGGCGCGCATGAGGGAATGACAAATAGTTGGAGCTGAAACTGATGGGAAAAGCATGAGAGAAGCGATTTGATGGAGATGACTGGGTTTAAAGAAAAGCTGGGTTTGTTGAAAGTGTTTTTATTGTATTATGTTGTCAGTGGCTTCTTGAGGTTTTTTTTTTTCCATTGCTCCTGCAGATAACGAAAGTGAAAAGGAGCCCAAATAGATTAAAATTCTACTTGGATGAAAGAAGCTGAAGTATAAATAGTTACACATCCATGCTTGGAGTGATTAATGTGCCACTTCACTGAGTCATTTCTATCATGCAGTCTCTTAGCTCAGCGATGACACAGCACCTTTTTCTATGTCGCAGCTGGTTGGAAATTAAGTTGTTTTTTCTTTTTGTTTTTTTTGACTAAAGAACATCTCAGGTTTTGACCTAACTTTTGGGGATTTGAGCCCAGAAATAATAAAATCTATCCTCCAAGTTGATCTTGAAAACAATTTTAGATGGTTTCTACATGTTTCTTTTTACTGTTTTTTTCTCCAAAGCCGTTTTTTGTTCAACAGTGCAGTCCAGTCTTCGTGCTCTTTTATTTATGGGGCTAAATGAAAAGGAGTGTTTGATTCTGGACAAGGGTAGCCTCGGGGCTGGTTAACAGGCATTTAACTTACTTCATGCTCAGCGAGCGTTGATATGGTGCCAGCAAACCTGCTTGATGAAATGCAGGCGGTACAGAGCTGAAATGTACAGTGCTGGAGGAATTAAGAGATGGAGGGAAGCTAGACAAGACAAGACAGTTCATCAGAGACGAGGCACGGATTAGACCGCTGGCTGCGGTGCAGAAATATGAGAGAGATTGTGATAAAAGTGGTAACCTGGAATAAAAAAAAAAAGTAGAGCGGTATGGGGTTGGAAATCACCAGGACACAGAAGATCTTTCATTTTAATGAGTTTAGATATAAAAACAGGAAAAAGATGAAACATAACATGGGCTTATCTTACGTCATTGCAGTTTACACATAAATTTTAACAATAGCCGTCAAACTTGTTCTTATTCCTTTTTGTGTTTGAGCTCCAAATGAAGAAAAACAGCTTGAGATGTTAAAGTACTGTATGTGAATTCCGTGTAATTGTTTTCCTGTTTCCCTCATCATAATCGGGTATCAGCTATACAACAGAGAAACATGCAGCTGTGCTTAATTGTCCAATTTGCAGTGCAGTATGCTGCCAATTGTGAAAACACTTAACACGGACTGGCTAAGTTTGCAAAATGACCCATTTGATTGAAGTTGCATATTCAGTAAAAAGTAAAAAAAAAAAAAAAAAAAAATTTTTAAAGAAGAAGTTGTGATTAACCGCACAGTTCTTTAAATTCCATGCAATTTCATATGACTGTTCATATAACTGCATATAACTGTTCTTTTTTTTTTTTTTTTTTTAGATTATTGAGATGTTAAACTCATGTTCATTAGATTTCTGATATGGATTTTAATGTGTCAGATCTCTGCATAAGGAACGATCAGAAAATGAATACAAATGTGATCAAATCACACGTGACTATATCTGGAACTTAAAACAAAAAAGCGTTTCATTGTGAGTCGGAGCAAACGGCTGCGGCATGACAGAGTGCAGGTGTATTTAGGCGTCTGTGGGCTATCAGGGAGGGAGGTGGTTCAGACGCAGCAATGACGGGGAGGCAGGGACGACAAAGTGCTGTTGATAAGGAATGGAGACAGAGGATCATGGGAGGCCTGGCTGGATTCAGACCTGCCTAGCTGGATAGATACGCACTTGAGACGCACATGCACTCACGGCAACTGAATAAACACAGACTCACGCTCCCATTACTTCAGAGGAAATGATACTGATTTATATTTTTACACTATCCTAATCATGCTACAGCTCGAAATTAACCTTTAACCCACATCCTCTCTGTGTAATCTTGGTTTTATGTGTGTATTCAGACACATTATACCCGCAAACACTTGTAATTAATTTAAAACAATAAAGAAAAATAGCCCACCATGAGTAATGCTATTTCCTTTAACAAGATGATGATGTCTCATGTGTTTGGTGGAATTTCTGTAAGCTGCCCATGAGGGCCACAGGTGCCTCATGATACATATAATCCCTGTTGCCCGTCATGAACAGAACCCTAAACTGAACGCTGAGAGATTACTCATTTCTCTTTCCAAGACATGGAAAAGAAAAATCAGTTTGAAACTTTTCATTGGTAGAATCTGACCTACCAAGGCAATTTCTGCCATCTGTCACGATGTCCCATAATAAAGCTTTCAAGCTGTTTATTTTGCATACAAAAAAATACATATCCCTTTATTCGAGTTTAAAATGCTGTTTAAAGTAAGAATTCATGGTTGCAAAACTTTAGATACGCCAACAAAAATGGGAGCGCATGACTTGTTCGCTTTCAAAATGTTTGATTTCAGAATCTTTGTTACATCTCAATTCCTTGATCATATTAGATTGTGCACCATCTATCTCCAAAACAACAACACTATTCTATATTTTACTAGGGATTACTAACTAATTTATACTCAACATCTGTAGCTGTGAGAAAATATTTAACAAACAGTTATACGAAATAGTCATGTGGTGGTCAAAACCAAGCACATGTGACATTTCTATGTAATACCAACACAAAGGGCTAAACCATTTCTTTTAAAACAAATCGTTTATGACAGGTTTGTGATAGGATTTTTTTCTTTAATATCAAGTTGTAAAGACAAATATATACATATCTCTCATAGAATGTTGACGCAGTTAAAAATGACACAACTAACTGAAAAGACTATTTTCTCGCAGCCATGATCACTTAATAATGTCACCAAAAACTCAACTCTCTTCCATGAACAAGGGAAAACAAGGGGATGAGTGTGTTTGTGTGTGTGAAATCTCTTAGAAAACTTCAGTTATTTGAGAAGTAGTTCTTAAAAAAACACCAACAACAAAAACAACTGGCTTACCTGAGGATAACTGCAACAGCAAAATCACGTTTTATTCAGTGAAATACAACCTCAGGGACACCGAGTTTTGGAGTCTGAGACATTTTATTTTCATTTTATCTTTTTTAAAGTAAAAAGTCTCCTGTTGCAACAGGAAAAAATCAATAGTTGTTTAAGCCAGTATTCTTTATCACGCAGACAAATCATCATGTTTAAAGCTTAACAGGAGCTGTCAGTAAATATTTATAATTCCATTTTATTCACCATGATTTTTTGATTTATAATTAATTTATTAAGTTATGTGCTTTATTTTTTTGCAAGTTTTAATTATGTCTTGTGTCACACACACAGCCTAACTTGACAGATGGCTGGTAATTAAGTTTAATATGTTAATAAAAACCCATCATTCAATCTGTGTATGGGCACATCATTTTTAAAAAGACGTCTAAAGTGGAACAAAGGCCTAAACATGAGCTTTTTTCGCTCTACAACTTTCTCTGGGCTGTACAAGGAGAGCATTCCTCTCATATCAGCGCCCACGTGAGCCCTTAAGCAGCCTGGCCTGCCTGCTCTCCATCACGTCTTTGTCACAAGTGCAGTCGTCAGCTCCCAGCTCCTAATTTGCAGTCTGGAGTTGCCGAGTGGTGTTCTGGTTAGTGTTAAACCACTAAACGATAAGATCCAGGTCCTCTTCTCTTTATATCATTGTTTTTTTTCCACATGAACCGATGCTCTTTTCTGTGAGACACATGCGTGACTGTTTGCAGAAACAGGCGTGCATACCTGGGCATGGAGTCGCTTAGAGATGCATTGAAAATTCTGGGAAAAACATAAATGAAAATCTACCAGGACACAGATACTGTTCAATGTTACAAGTTTCTTAAAGTCAAACAGAGATGATAAAGACCTTGTCTGCAACTTGACCCTTGCTGCTGTCTATCATGGTGAATCCGGGAGTGTGTGACAGATGGGAGTGTGTATCATGGTCCAGAACCAGCCTGACATGGCTCATGACAGTTTTGACCAAACAACAAGACAAAATAGAGTATAGAATAGAATCGAATTCACAATTGTAAAACAAAATAACAACTGTTTTTTAATCTATTGGTTCTACCTGTTAAGCACTTGTAATGACTCTCAGAGGGGAAGGAGGGCAAACAGTTTCTGTTGTGGGTACATATTGTCCTTTAAGAGGTGTTTGGCCCTGCTTAGACACCTTAAGCTGGAAATGTCCTCCAGAGAATCGAAGATCAGCTAGTGTACCATGCAGTGAGGCAGTATGCCAGGACGCCCTTGATAGTGGAGCGGTACAACCTCGCCAGCAGTTTCTTCTACAGGTTGTAAATGCGGAGCAGTCTTGGGATGTGCCAGTGTCCACTGGGACTTGCTGCCATGGTGTTCAGAGACCAGAAGAAGTCCTAGGTTGCAGTGGTCTCCAGAAACATGAATTTGGAAACTGACATTATTAAAGAGTTAGACACTGTTGTTCCCCTCTCTCCTGAAGTCTGTCATCATGTTTTTTGTTTGTATGGTTGTAAAGGCCAGGTTGTAGTTTTTGTCCCTGTTCACTGACTCATCGTTTACAATTATATTTAATTATGATGGTGGATGAGTGCATGGGAGGGGAGTCAGTGATATAAAGGGTATAAGGGAGTGGGCCTAGCACAGAACCCTGTGGTGAGCCACTGCTGAGGATGATAGCAGTTGGGCCAATCTTGACTGTTTAATCGAGGTGCAGATGGAGGGCTGGGGTGTTGGGATCCAGGTGTCCACTGCTACAACTTAGGGTTATTGTTTTGAACACCACGTTGTAATCCACAAACAGCCTTCTCATGTAGTTTCCTGGCTGTTCCAGGTGGTGCAGTGTGGTGTGAAGGAGTGTGTTTAGCCATCTTCTGTTGAGGATCAAAGCTGGGAGGAAGACTGGTTTTGATGTGCTGTGCTACCAGCTTCTTTAAGCATTTTTTTTACAACCAAAGTGAGGCCAGTAGGCCTGTAGTCACTACTGGTTGTTCGGGGACTTGGTAATAGTGGCAGGGAGATGTTAAAACAGCTGGTCTGCACCAAGCCTTCAGTACTTTGCAGAGCACTCCTTCGAGCCCAGCTGCTTTGTTTGGGTTCACCATCTATAACCGACATCTCATCTGATGTTGCTGTAGGGTGAGAGCATGGGTGAAGACAGTATATGTGGCGTGGTGGTCTCAAACCGGGCAAAGAAAAGGATCAGCTCTTCTGCCAGTGGCCTTATTTTATCCATCAGGTCCTGAAGCTCAAGAAGTCAGTGAGCGTCTACTTTTGCCATTGGTGAGACGCTGCAATCCCTGCCACACCTTCTATGGGTTGTTCTCTACATTTGGAGAGGCTTTTGCAGCTCCTACCACACATTTCTCACACAGCAATAAAGGCCTTTCTGTTATGTAAGTGTGCGATGACAGATCCAGAAGACAAAAGTGTAAGTCGACTGGTCACTAATGAAAGCAGCACTGGCTCCAGCCAGTACAAAAGTCCCGGTGTAAATGTCGATGTAACATAAGCCCTGTAAACAACAGTTCATGTGATGTTGATGTGCTTAAACACGACAATCTTTCATTCAATAAGACTATGAAATGTTGCATCTCAAAGTCTCAGATCAATTTTAAGAAATGCACAAATTCTCTGAGACTGCTTTAACCTATTTGGCCCTTAATGATTTATACAGTAGTCTCATAAAATTATTTGAAATTGGACCAACTACTTGATTTACTGTTCAACAGGGGGGGAAAGCTCAGACTCCAACCAATCACATGTATATTCACTAATCAGTTCCCAGAGGAAAGAAAGTACATCCAAGTGGACTCTGCCAGGGTCTTGGAGAACTTTGCCTGCGGCAGCACTGTCACTCACGTAGACTCTGTAATGTTATAGATCTGTTTTTGCTGGCTTTGATTGACACCTAACCAGGGCTGTTCGCAGTCTTGAAGGAGCTTACCATCACTACATCGTTCACAGACCGGTATCCGTGACCTTCAATTTAAAACACCAGACCAAATTATCGACTTAAAACTTCCTTTTATCAAGTGACAGTCCTAGAGTACTTCGGCTTCAGAGAAACATAATGCAGAAAGCATAACAGGTCAGGCTGTTCACTGCTCCCATGAATCATTCTGTGCGGAGAGGACGATCTTTCAAACCCTGTGTTGTTTCATTACCAGTTGATGAAGTAGTCTAGCGCTGTGAAGAGGAAAATCTTGTTTAGCTTGGCCAAGCCTCCCTCACCTCAGAAATTCATGCACACCATATGTAAAAGCCTTTCATACATGCAGTAAATCCACCCAGAACTGTTATTTTTGCCATAATCTCTTTGAGCTGGAGCACCAAGGACTAAAACCATTATAACCCACCCTTGTAAATTTCTGCACAATGAAAGGATTGTTGAAAAGAAACTATTTATTCTTGAATGGGTGTACCTGTCTTATCATTAAATGGCAAATCCAGCTCCTCTGAGGGGTCTGTTTCCTCGCTCTGCAGGAAAAGTCAAGTCAGAGGACTGAAGGCCATTGAGTGCCTGGAAAATAAAAAGCTCGGTAAGTGCACCCCAGAATGCCTCGGAATAACTATTAGCGTCCATCTGCACATCTATTTTCCATCAAACATTGTCGAATCATACATGTCAGTCATCTATTTCATGTGCTTTTGTTCACTTCTCTCTACTTCCATTTGTCTCTCCAGTCTTCCTAATCTAAACTTGTCACTTTTTCTCAATAAGGTCCCCTACGAGGTTACACTCCTAGTGTCTGCTTCATCTCTAAGAATGTCTCGATGTCACATGAATGACTTCATGATTGCTCCAAAATAACAGCAGCTACAGAAGTACAGATTGTTGAAATATCAAGCGTTCAAACAGGGTTCACAGATCCAAGGCTGCCAGAGAATTTGTCTTAGTAATGAGATGGAGAGATGCCCTGCACATATCACAGTTTGGGCTTTGATTTATGCCGCCGAATGAGGTGATGCCGTAATTTGTGCACGAGGGGAAAACACACACACGGCCATTTAGTGATGGGATCCAGCTCAGTTCGGTGGCGCTCCCCCAGCCCATCTGGCTCCATTTATGATCCAGTTGGAGTCACACACGAACATTATACTTGGCTGTCTTCATTTTTATTGGTCAGCCTTGATTTATGACCATCAAAGTCAAAAATAATTGGCTGACACTGGATGTCTTTTATAAGTCATGTTCAGGGGCAACGCTATGGTGGCAAAAGAGGGAAAAAAAAATCTGGAAAATGAGTAAAAGCAGAAAAGAATGCATGACGTGATGCCTCAAGAAGGAGCAGCAGAGACTCCACAGGCGAGCTTATACTTGTGTATTTTTATTACAGGCGCCTCCTTGCCCAGCTATATATGGTCATGCCAAGCACTTGTGTACACAGTTGGCTAAGTTGTGTAACTTGTAGATGAAAACCATCTTTGATAGGTTCAGTTCAGTGACTAAGAAAAAAAAAATACTGTTCTCCACTGACGCTAGAGAAGAGTTTAATCCTCATCCGCATTCTTATACCATTCAAACATGTACAAACTCAATTTATTAAAGTTTAATTTACATTTCTGAAAGCTGACCATTATTAAATATTTTACTCTCATTTAAAAAACTTCATTAAGATTATGCACCAAATGTACGATTTCACTTTGAATCATGACAACCTGGTTGCAGGAACTAAACCAATGCGGTTATGGTATTTCAAAACCCTGCAAATTCAGTTTACAGCTTGGAAATATTAAAATGAAATGAAAAGAAAAGATCTTTCCATAAGTTTTAATACAGTGGTTCCCAAACTTTTTCTAGTGGGCCTCCCTTGGGTTTATAGGGGGAAAAAAAAAAATAAAAAGCCTCTCTGTGCAAAATGTGAACAATTTCCCATCATACAAGCCCTGTCAAAAACCTGTCCATTATGCTCAGAGGTGATTCTAGAGTCTCTTGGGGCCCTGGGCAAAAATTCACATGGGGCCCCTCCCACAAATTAATGAATCTTATATAGTAAATAATCTGAGACTAACAAAAATAAATTATTTTTAATAGAGCACATTTGTATAGTTTTAAAATAAAATATACATAGAACTGGCACACAACAAATGATTTCTTATCCATGCACCTTAGTAGCATATTTTCTGAATTTCTTCCCAATGCATTCTTGAGCTTAGCTATCTTAGCTTGAGAGTTAAGTTCAACTGGACACAGCTTTGATTTGATAGCTGAAGAACGTGTTTTGTCCAAGTTTTTTTGGTTCTTTTTTTGCCTTTTGTTTCTTACTGCCAGATTGGTAGCTTCTCTTCCTTTTGAAAGACCTACTCTCATCACATTTGTTTACGTAAGCCGCAGGGAGAGCGAGAGGTCATAGACTGTATATAACAATGGACAAAGCATTTGGTCTCGTGACCCATCGGTTTCTAAAGACTGGTTTTGAAGCCCTGGGTTCATCACTTCTGCTCTTGGGAGTTAATGGAGATTGACACCCTTTTGGAGCTGACCTCTAGTTCAAGGAACTGCAACAAAGCTTAGTTCTGCGTGAGCTTCAATGCAGAAGTGAGATGGTCGCCAATTGCAAGAGGTAGAGGTAGGACCCCCTGTTTAGGGAGTTCTCCTCCGGCCGATCACTATCATTGCAAATTCTTCTTTGAATCGCAGATTGTTACGATTCAAAATTGGTTGACCGTCGAGAGGCCCCCTTTCTGGCTTGGGGCCCAAAGCATTTGCCTGCTATGCCAGTTGGCAAGTGGCACCCCTTATTATGCTAGTAGTGTCAAAGCATTCATGTTTTCATTCAGTCATACCCCGCCCCCCGAATGGAGCTGTGCCCCCACCTTGGGAACCACTGTGTTGATGGGTGACGATGTTTTGAGAATAAAGAATAAAAAGAAACGGTCCTGGAAAAAAATCAGCTGAAAAAATACACATCTGTTTAAAGCCTTTTTAATTTCTTTCTTCTGAGCCTGTAACTTGAGTCTAGCAGTGTATCATCAATACTCCTCAGTCCTCAATGATTATATTTACTTTTATTCATAACACGATACAATTGGGAAACTGAGTATTTACATTAACTGATGCTGTCCATGCACAGAAACTGCTGTTTTAGTCATGGACAGGGTGTGGATAGGGTCTCCTTATGGATAAGCAAAGTAATTTTAATTTTGTAAGAGGATAAAAAGGATTGTTTGTACAAGCCTGGCCTTACCTGATCTGTACTTCCAGTCAGCATGTTACAATTTCATAGAAGTTCACTTTCAAAGACTGGAAGCTGCTGTTTGGGGCTCTTTTACTTTATCTCATGTCAACACTATTTTGTCATAAATATTTAGCAATGATCCAGTTCTATGGAAGCAGAGTCCATGAACTCTCCTCTTTTTACATCCATTGACCATAGTTAGTGCAACATTGTGTAGTCAACTTGTATAGACTCACGTTGCAGAATATATCAGCAATAAAGCCATATATCCACAAAAACACAGCTCAGTCTCATTAGCAACTGTGTTATTTGGCCAATTAATTCCATGTGCTGAATCAAAAAAATGTTTTTTTCATAGTCCTTCTGATTTTCCAGAGAAAACAACGCAAAATGAAAATTACCTGGATGGCAGTTTTCTTCATCAAATGCTTCGGCAAAACATTCTTGAAAAACTCAAATTATCACAAGCTATCTCACTGAGAAATCTACAGCTTGATTGACAACATGAGCGAAACAAACGAAAAAAGGAGAAGTAATGAAGTAAGCCGACAGAATGAGAGTCGGGCGGCAACGCTCACAGCCACAGTGAGGTTTTTTTTTTAGCTTTTGGACGCGTGCCTAAAAATGTGCCTGTCGCAGATGTTTGGACAGAAGGTGTTTGCATGCTGTTCATTTATACACTGCCATACGGGACTCAGTATGACCACCACAATAACCAGTAAGTAACACTCTCCACGTGCATTATGCCTCGCCAACTTCTACCTTCTGTTTTCAGAGCAAAAGTGTACCCCCATGGATTGAGATGTACCTTGTAGCTCCTGACTTGCCCCACCATTAATGAGGCTAGAATAGCTGCTGACGTTTAATTTGTGAAGAAGATCTAACCCCTTTAATTTAACAGTGGTGTGAACTTGTGGACAAGTGTAACCTAGAATGCAAGAACATGTTATAGACCAGAGCTGGTTAAAACCTCCACGCGTCCAAACCTCCTCATGACATGGTGGCTTTGCTCTGCTCCACTCTGCTGCAGAAAGCTACTGTCTGTTATTGCCCGTGAAGGTGAACAGAACCACGTCCAGGTTTCTCATGGCCCCGCTCCGCCTGCGTATTGGAGGGGTACAGTACCACTGTCACCAGCTGTCTGCAAAACAGTCAGCACTTTCAGCAGTTTGTCAGATTTCTTCAATCATCACTGTTGTCATTTTTTTTGATATAGCCCCAAAATATAATTGTGTTTTCTCTTAGTAGAAAATTCACTCATCCAGTTTGCTTCTGCAGGTGATGCTTATTAATGAAACGGAGAATAATCACAACATTGAAAATATGTAACGTGTAAAAGCGTTTTTTCTGAACATGCCAGCTTCTAAGTTAGTTCACATATTATTGTTATTATTTGTTCTGGCTGTCCTGTCTCCAGCAGCTAAAACATGCAATAATAACCTGCTGACATGTCATTAACTAACGTACACAGCATTCATCTGTCAAGATGGGATGTTCAAAAACAAACAAATCTCCGGTTATAGGTGACATGGCTGCTAACAGAGCTGCCAGCTCTCACTTTGGCTATGAAACTATTGCAGTTAACCCTCCCTGCATGCTCTGCAACCTGTAGCCTACCAGCAGGCACCACCTGGGTTACATTTAGAATTAGGAAATGAGTAACTGTAATTATTTACAGTGGTAAAAAGTTTTTTTTTTTTTTTTTGTTATGGCAGTGGACCCAACCAAACTTTAAACTAATTATGCATCTTTCCTTGAATGCTCCTTCATTAAAGCCCGGCACCCATGATGTCAATACAGTTTAACCTTGTTGCTTGATCTTGAATTGATAATACTGGTTAAGAGCAACAGAAACATGGTTTAAAACAATGTATTGTAAAGATTTTTTAAGGACACACAGCCTTCGGACAATTTCTCCTCCATTCACAGACACAAAGAAATTTTTGCTTTGCAGATTCCGAGTGACTTTTCCATCTGATTTAATTCCTTTGTTATTTTTCTTTCATCACAACATTATTGAACTTCGCTTTTTGAAAGGTGAAAACTATTATATGGAACTAAATAGGACCTGCCCATGAATAAGCCCTGGATCAGAAAGGAGTACTTTTGATGGCATTGAATGGATGTAATCTTTGAATGTGTGGCAATGTTTTTTGATGGGAGCAGAGAGATTTAACATTGACCTGCTTTGTTTGTTGAGGAAGCCAAACTTGTCAAAAGTGTCAAAGTCAATAAAAACTAAGTTTAAGGCATTTTTTTTAATCCCCTCTAGCAGCCAGGCAGGAAATGTTGTATTTTTTAAGTGATTGTAAATGTTCTTATATTAATAAATGCTAACTAAAATAATTTGTAAGTTAGATATATCATAGAAGTCTATCTTGAAAAAGACAACAGTTGATGTATATGATTTCAGCCATCACAACATGTGAGGGTGGTTTGAACCAAATCAAAACAATACATTCACAATCACTGTCTGCTTTAAAGTCGGAGCAAAAGAAAAATAAGCATTGATACGGGACACATTACTTATTTGTTTACCCCACATATCTGTCATATCATGTCATTGACATGCAAATGCTCCACTCTACCCCTGCTCCAGAAAAAAATAAATAAATACGCAAACTAAAATCTGTTATTAAAATTCAGGTAATGTATTCCTGTTTCTGAATTCTATTTGAGAAACGTTATTAATTTCATATATCAAGTTTGGAGCGACCATCTGTTCGCTGTGCACTGCTGCACCTCCCTCCATCTGCCCCTGAGTTCCCCACACGCCGTTTTGCTGCCACCAGCTCCAAGTTTTTATACACTGGCTTTTTGATTTGTCATTCACCGCCACCTAGACGCATGCGACCATTTCAGCACACTAACTCTGGAATTGTGCACATATATATATATATATGGTATATAAAATATAAAGTGCTGTATATATGATGCTTCACATTAGTCTTGTTTAAATGACTCTTTAAATCCCTTTATCCCTATACAGCGATAGATATTAGAGCTACATGAATTGACTGATTATTGGTTATTTTTTAAAAGCAATTGGCATCCACAATAGATTTGAAAAAAACCCATATGCAGACAAAATACAACCACAAACTTTTCGCGACAAACTGAATTTACAAACGACAGTCAGTATTTAGTGTGACCTCTACTATTGTGTTGCTGTGTGCAGAGCAGCGGCATTAGCCAGTTTACTGCACGCTCTTGTGTGTTATTTATTATTACACGTGCATAGATGTCTGACACCAGCCACTGTGCTTTACATACTTGCATTATATTTCTGTAAATCATTGTTTTCTTCTCACACTCTCTGGGTGTGAGAGGAAACATTCATCTCTAAGTCTTATACATACAACAGAATTGACAATAAAACAGACTTGGACTTTAAGAGGCACGCGTTTCCAGTATTTTTATGTTTGTATCTTAAATAAATATGGAATTTGATTAAAACTTTGATTAAAAACAACAAGACCAGGGGTGCCTAAGACTTGTGTACAGTGCTGTAAACATTGTGTATGTCATAAATCTATTTCCTGTATCCATCTTCTTCCCGTCTTTGTTTAATTCATTCTCCCTTCAGTGTTCTCCACTACAACACCCCTTTCCTCCCTTCCTCTTTTCTGTAAGTGGAGGAAGCAGATTGTGCATTCGGCACAGTGCGACGTGTCCCTGCCACAGTTAATTTAGCATCTGTGCCTTCATGAATATGAATACATTTACACATCCAGGATATAATTAGGTGGTAGAGTGTGGAGAGGGTTCGTGACACTCCAGGTGGGAAGAGAAAGAGAGGGATGGAGAGAGAAACATAAAAAGAGATGGAAGTGGAGAAGAGTACAGGTAGGTCTGAAACAATCTCCCAGGCACTCTGACCTCTGTCGCCCAGCTAAGCACTCACATCAATCACACAAAAATGGCTGGGACTGCATGACTGAAGGAGTTTACATGGCCGGCACAGAGAACCAGAAGCAGCAGCTGAATGTGCGGTTGTGGTGCTGGTAGGCGATTGTCTGCAATCTGTGTCTTCACATATGTTTATTTATGAATGTCATGGAAGCCTTTGGGCTTTTTCAGCAGCTATATAAACGGTCCACAATACTTCTTTTGATTCAGATGTCAAAGAAAGACCAAGAACAAGCCTAACTTCATCCACATGTTCCAACTATTGCTTTTGAAACTCAGATGACCTTCTACACCTTTATCTTCTACATATGACAGCGACTAAATCCTTTACATTGTCATGCTCCAGTTGTCAGGAAATCTGAATTCTTTATTATGGATGTGAAGCCTGCAATGGGATAAACATCACAGCGGGTATGAGATGGTGCCATCAAAGCATCCACATGGAATTTAAAAAAAGGCTTTCCAAGCATCTTAGAATAAAAATAATGCTGAGCCCACAGAAGCAACGATTGATTTTACAGTACAGTGATCAAAGGTAAAAAAAAAAAAACCTTTGGGTAGTGACCAACAAGAAATTAGCTGACAACACACTTGCAGGGTTGGGATGAAGACTTATCCTCAGGGACAATGTGTGGATTCGGACATCAAGGAGGAGCTTGGAGGAAAACAGACATCATGAAGTAATAGACATTGGATAGAAAAACTGTGATGCCAGCACATAGTCATGACCCTTAATATTCAGTGGCTTGAGGTGATCTGAAATGTCTAAAGTTTACTCCTAAACCAGTCTGTTTTTTTTTTTAGAAAAATAGCAACGGAAGAGTGAATGCGTCATCTCAGCGATGATAGTTTATGTGTGGTATATTTCAAAAAGTCTTATCTTTTCCAAACCAACCACATGAATTCTGTCATTTCAGAGATTAGCTCTCACATTTCCCAAATTTATGGAGTGAAGGGCAAATGAGATATTAATATAATTCCTGTGCTTTACAGTGGAAAAGGTGTGACATAGTTGAGGAAAGTAATGTTGATCCAAAAATGAATGCTGACTATAAATATGAACATGTTTATTTGCCATTTGCTGTTGCATGTGTGTATTTTTATACCATTTTAAAAAAGGAGATTGCTCTTCCTTTTGTGATACTTGTCACATTAAAACATGTTGAGGGAGCGCAGCTTGGCATGCAAGTCCATAAGTCATCCACACTGTGTAATGGTTTATTTGCCAAAGCGCTGCGCTATTTAGGCACCAGGGAGGCGCAGTCTCCAAAATGTTTAATTTTGTGTAGTTTAGCCATATGCCACTGTTTTACAGCAAGCATCGCATGTGTCATTACACCCTGGTGCATTGGGCGTTTTCCATAATGAGATCCATAACGAGAAGTTGCTGCAAATGAACGGCCAAACATCTATGGGGATGATTGTTTAACACAGGTGTTACCCTTATGTAAATATGATGGTGAGATGTTGTATGACAAGCGTGGCTACCAGAAAAAGATTGCTGCATTTGTGTGGAAGGAAAACCATTGTGCCTTTTGCTGTGTGTTTCAGGAAATCGGTAAAGATGTATTTTAACTCGGGTTTTGGATTCATTTGTTGTATTCTTTTCCAGTCTGAGTGACATGAGAAAAGAAAGGAAAAAAAAAACTAAAGACAACTGGGAGGATGGTTTGACGAGGTACAGTATTATCCACATCCACGAAACACAATATCCTTCCTGTATCAAAGAGCTCCTGCAAAATAAAAAAATAAAAAAGGTGTTTAAGGTGAGACTTTTGTGAAAGACTGTGCCATTCTTTGCCTCACCAAATACGTACCAGGAGACCGAGCAAGGTAATTGATTTTAGATGCAGTCATGCAGGGTTTAGTCCCAGCCACTGCAGATAAAGAATTTCAAATCAAAATTATGCCTGCACCATGCATACAAATCAGATCAGACTTAAAAAATAAAAAAAAATAAAGGTATTAGCAGCAAGGGAGTGAGAGAAGTAATTAAAGCACCTCACCAGGCGGCAGTTTCTCTTCGCTCTGAAGGTCTAAGGACCGAGAGGTTGGTGAGAGGACTTGTAGCCTTTTAACAGGAGGCAGAGAGATCGCCCGACTTTGACTTTAATGTCAACATGTCAACAAGGGTTCTTACCAGGGTGCACTGATGTTACATTTCAATAACCTTCACATCCAATCCTGTGCTATGTGCTAACTATAAATTAGGCCTTAGCATAATGTGATGTTTAAAAAAACGTTTATAAATATGCAAATACATATACGCCTTTACTGTCCGGACCTCATGCAACGTTACAAACAAAGAAGACTATGGGTCTCAATTTTAGAGCTTTAACTTCACCATATAAAGAAACCAACTTGGCAGATGACTAGGAAATAAACATACTGTAGTTGTGGAGTAAATTTGGTGAGAAACGGGTACTAATTTTAGTCAGCGATGCTTTTAAAAGGAGATAAAGGCAAAGGTAACCATTTGAAAAAGAAGGATGTGACTCCTGTGCTAATGTGAATGGCCCTGATGGGTTGACCCAGCCGTCGGAGGGCGCAAACATTTATAACAGCATATTGTGCCACCAACATGCAGTAGATACTTCAAGGATACCTTGGAATGACAGAAAATGACCAACTTTCCTTAAAATTCTCCAACTCTGCTGTCAGAGTTGTTTCTGTTGCAGATGGCCACCTTGTAAATACATCCAACACATCTGTTGCGAAACACAAAACACTTATTCTGACTTTTATATGCAGCGGATTAAACAGCCAATTTCTTTACGTTACACGGGTAGGAGCCGCTCACTTCCAGATTGTCTCTGTGGGTTTGTGTAGTAAAGCGATGATTCTTGATACTCACAGACTGTCTTTCTTATCCACTTGCAACAAGCCTCTGGGCTTTGCGTTCAGTGTGTCTGTGGGTGTTCTCCTAGCAGCTTTCTTGATCTGGAAGTATCTGTGGCTCTCAATTGCTTTTTGTTCCATTTTCTAATTGTGGGCCTTTTTTCTGCTATTATATTCCCTAAACCAACCATGCAGTGTATTTTGTCCCTTAGGGACAAGTGCTATTCTTATCGAGAGAAACACACAGCCAGGCAAAGGTAACATCTTCAGGTAACCTGACTATTATCTCAAAGTACACAATGGTTCTGATTCACTTGTGAGCGTGTTACTTGAGTGTCTGCATGAGACAGGCAGCCTGCATAAGGGCGAAACTTAACAATGAACCAGTAAGTAATCTGTAGTTGTGCGTTTTTGGGGTGTGAGGGTAAGCGCATCTTCAGAGTTTTACAAAAATGCCTGCTACAGCATAGCTGGCCTCCTTTTATGCATGCTGATTTTTTTTATCTGCTACATCTAATCCATTTATTTCTGCCCTTCACCCAAGAGGAGTCATTTACGCCTACTTTAATTTGCCTATCGTTTAATTTTGCTCCCCAATTTCAGTGTTGTCAATTGTCTCCAGACAAAACAACAGAAGTTCTACTAAAAAAAAAAAAAGAAAGGTAAAAATCCACCAAAAAACTGCAGAAGTTAATGAATCAGGACCGATCAGTCCCTGATCTCACCTACATTTATTTAAACCTTAAACTTCCACAGCAGGATCTCTTTAACTGTAGCTTTATATTATTTACTCACGCAAGCGGGATCCCTTTCTGTTTAGTTTTGCAGAGTGTATATTTTTAAATGCTTAAACATTATTATATACTCTAAGTTGTCTTCATTTCTGTGCATATTTAGAATTGGTGAACATTAGTTCCCCCTTTTGATCAAAGTTACCGTTCTTCCAAGAGCAGTCAGATGACCTCCAAAACTTTCTCCTTTGTCCTGGGAGAGAGTGACGTGCCAAGTCCTCAGTTTGAGTGCCCTGCAAGCGAGCATGAGTCTGGCAGCGATGCCAGTCTAGAGTCGGGCAGGAGTCCTGCAAGCCATCTGGGAAAGCTCCAGGAGAATCCTCCGAGAGCATGCTGCTCATCAGAGCAACCTGGGAGCTGAAAGTGCACCACAACTAAAAACAAAAATAAGACAAATAAGAAAGGGTCCAGATACGGGAAAGCATCAGGACTCAAACATTACAAAACCAAATTGCAGCAATCAAATCTGCTTGACTTCGAGCAATGACGAGATTTGATAAAAACTTTTACTCCTGATGTCCTTTCTGGTGGTGTTTGCTTCATAGTTTTTACTTTCCCTAAATAGGTTCATAACAGAAAAAAAAAGATTCAAAGGATAAAAGAGAATTTTTGAGGCGCTAAACTAGACTTCTTTTCTGTTAATGGTCAGTTCAAGCAATATTTAAGACTAGGCTGCTTTGAAGTCTTTTGAAATTTTAATTGGTGACCTTGGTTCTTGTGTAGATCAAATGCTTCAGAGTGTGCAGTGTGCACGTCAACATTTCTCGCTCACGGTAAAAGGCTCCTGTGTTTGAGCCACAAGTTTGTATGGAACAATAACATCGTCAAGGAGACCAGCAGGGGTGAACGTAGTGATGGATTACACGGTGAATATGTGTTTATGCTTTAAACAAAGCATCTGTTTCTGTTTACTTTGCCTTCATAGTTACAGGTGATTTGATGAAGTTCATTTATGGATTCAGATGAAAAAAACCAACACTCACAGACATCAAAGTGAGAAGACACGTTGAAAACTTTTCTGATCATCAAATAGTCGGTGTACTGTGAAGAATGATCCGGATGTGTGTTCTCTGTAGCTAAGATTGCAGGTAGTTGCATCTTGAGGCCACTCCGTTATCTCCTCTGCTCCCTCAAAGCATATATTGATCTCCATATTGTGGTCAATGGTACAACCAGAACCCCGCCCCCTCCTCCCAGTCCATCGACTTGCCTAATGTAGTCAATAATCGTAATGGTGTGATCAGTTCTCCCCTTCTTGCAAATTGGCTTCACAGCTGTGACTGCTCCATTTAAATGGTGGCAGAGAGGAATGAGGAGACGAAAATGTGTGATAACTTAGGATTTCATTTAGAAAAGTGTAGAAGAGGAGAAGAAACTGTGGTTCACGGCATAACGGACGGGAGAAGGGATGGGGGAAAAAAGAATTGATGGAATGATGGGAGAGCCGATGCACGAGGGTCGAAGGGTAGTAGTGCGGGGGTGGGGTGTTGGTAAAGCGGCATCCAGGATTCCCAGAGGACCGAGATTAATGGCATGTGCCTGCTCGTTGTGTGGCACTTTGTGCCAAGCACCCCCCCCCCCCCCCCATACATCTGGCACAAGTGCGGGGCTCGAGGCACCAACCCCTCTCTGTTTTATCCTCTCTCTTGTTTAACAATGTTCCTCTTAATGCTGTGGATTAATCTGCTGGTGCCCTTTTTTTTTTCTTCAAATACAACCTGACGTTACAAAATGTTTTTTTGTCTTTGTTTGTTTTGTTTATTTTTCCAGATGGATGTCTGCATCAATGCCCTTAGTGAGCTCCAGGTTTCTTGTTCTCGCACTCTCATGTCAACTAAAACACAATAACCTTGTTGGTAACTGATAACTGATACGATTACTGTCGTACTAAATGAAATTACGTATATGGGTGTGTTTTATGCAGGAGGACAAGCATGGAGGTGTTCAGATTTGCACTCTTAGCCTGACGGCACTCATCAACACCCTCCTTCAAACACATATGACCAACCAAGGACTCCACGCTGTCAGAGGCTCCACTTTGTTAGATTTTGTGAAATATCACAGAGGTTAAAAGGCTTAAAAGTTGTTTAAATATCTCGTGCTGCAGCTCTGGAAAAGCAGCATTTTTGAAGCTGGGAAGTAAGTTATTATGTGACTTATTACAACCAGCCGACCTTAAACTGACTTTGATAAAATGTTCACTATCCAGAACAGAATCTAATTAATATGGCAGTTATGAATATAAAGGTGGGTAATAAATTGAAATCAGAGCTTTACTTATACCATTCAAAGTTGGAAAAAAAGGAAATACAATACAGATAACTGGGGGGGGGGGGGGGGGGGGGGCGTAAAGCACTAACAAGGCTGGCAGTGCAGTTACTACTACAGTCCTACTAACATGAATGCTGATTTAGAGTTCCTGCATCCACATTTTTTAAGGTGTTTTTAAACTGGTTGACACACATAAAGTTCCATTCACACCAATGTTAACCAACAAGTCAATCTGCGATGCCGATGCATTTGATGCATGGGAATTATGAAAGAAAATGCCAAGTTTGTAACTTCACAAAGTCTCACGCTCGCAGAATAACAAGAACAAATGAAGATGACAAAAATAATGTTTCTTTGTCTTCCAATGATGCTGTAAATGACTGTTGAATCCCTTCACATGTTGATGGGTCCTTGGACTAGGCACTGAACCCCAAATTGCTTCTGATTGCCGTTCTGATCCTTGAGTGTGTCTGAATGAGGAACTTATTATAAAGTGCTCTTCAAAACCAGCTGAACATAAAAAGATGCCATCCGAGAGCAGAGTATTTAACCTGTGGCGGAGCTTTGGATTGTCAGATGATCATTTTTCAACAGCGTTGCTTGTCTGTTCTCAAGAATATAGAATAAGAAAATATAGCAAACAAGACAAGGTTAAAGTGAATTGTTAAATACAGCAACAATAGTTGAACAGTTAACATTTTACAATGGCAAATACCACTATGGACATTTTGCGGAGTTTTCGACGACGTCGTTTTAAAGTTGCCTCCATCCTGACATCCAGCTCAAACAAAATCCAACTTGAAGATTTTTGCAACAAACTGCCAAAATGAAAACTTTTCTCGGAGTCACATAGGAGGCTCTGGTGAGAGAGTTGTCTTTACAGTTAACAGTGTATGTGCGTGTCTGAGCTCTGACAACGTTCATATAGTTTGTAAGAAAGTGGCTGGTTGTGTATGTGTGTGTGTGTGTCTGTGTTGAGCATCGAACGTGTGCGCTGCTGTGGCCATGTGTGCGTAACCTATCTGAGGGTTGGAGGCGATCAGTCTCCGGTGAATTCCTGTCAGCGCCGTCGAGCATGAACATTTGACGGATCGGCCTCCCCCACACTCAGGACGCCACGTTCCTACACAGATGGCGTAATTAACAGGAGGCGAGCCAGGGAGGGAAATTTATCTTTGATCAGCACCTTCGCGCCAGATTGTCATCTATGTTAATATGATGATAGCATCAGTATGCACGCATATACACATGCTCCCGTGCACACAGCAAAAGATAGATGTGGAGAGAATAGAGGATAGGCAGTAGTCAGCCCTGAGGATATGAGGCTATACGGGCTGTCTCACACACACACACACACACACACACACACACACACACACACACACACACACACACACACACACACACACACACACACACACACATATATATATATATATGTATATATATAAACACACGCACACAGTCTTCTCCCAGTCCTTTGTTCACAGCATGGCTCTGCACTCCACTGGTGCGACGAGAGCTGGGATGATCTGAGAAGAGTGTCTCCGAGTCAGAATACATTGCACAAGCTCTGCACCTAAAATATCAAGATGTATAAAATTACTGTAATATTGACAGCTACATAGTTGACTACATTTGAGAAATTGTGTCCATTATTCTGACAAATTTGACCCTGAAATGAGATGAATTTAAACCGGATGTGATGGAAGCAATATGAGCAAAGCTGCAAATACAGTGAGGCAGAAATTCAATGAGGGTTTGAGTTCATCTTGAATCTACTACGTGTGAATATAGATGTGCATTAAAATTTAAGATGAGTTGCCACAAATGAGCCTAGTCATGCACGTACTCTTACTGCAGCGTGATATTAGGAGTAATGATGTGTAGGTGTAATGTTATGTGCCAAAACATCTGGGCTATGAGCAGAGAGAAATAAAAAACAGGAGGGATGGGTGGTCTACAAGTTTTCAGGGGACTGTTAACTGCGTTAGAGGTATGGGAGGATAGAGAGTGGACAACAGAGACAAGGATGCTATGAATGGCAGTATGAAAGTCAAATTTATGGTACATTGTAAAAAGCATGTATGTCGGGTTAACTGGTGATTCTTAATGGCCAATAGGAGCGAGTATGAGTGTGGATTTGACTGCTATTTGTGGTCCTGCGATGGACTGGTAAACTGTACAGGTCGTAACCCTCCCGCTAACCCAAAGAGAGGTAGGATAAAGGGTAAAGATAACGATATGGATGGGAAACATACAAAGAAAATAAAGTCACATGGAAGAGTTGACTACAGAAGATAGAAGAATGATCATATAACAAACAGCAAGAAGAACAGAAGTTATTTAAATATAACGAAGGTCTTCTTTTTTTTTTTTTTTAAGAAAACCAACAGGCAGGTGGACGGAAAGGTAGAAAGACTTGAAGACAGATGATAAATAAATAAATAAAGGCAGCCAGACATTTGGAGAACAAAGGCTGTGTACCTCTGCCTCGCTCCACTGCTCCCCAGTCCATCTGCTGCATCTGCACACAGCCTCCGATCTGTTTCACACTCATTTTCAGCTCTCGCTCTCGCTCTACTCCATCCTTCCTCTCTGTCTCTTTTACCTCCTCGCTTCTTGAGAGCAACAACTTATACATGAAGAGAGGACTTGGCTTTGCTGAGGTTTAGTTGTTTTTTTGTTGTTGTTTTTTAGCTTCTGTTTATTATTCATCGTTCACATTGAGACAATGGCCATTGTAAGTCTTTCAAGGAGAGTAGCTGTTACAAGACATTGTCATCCATGATTTTAAACCACCAGATGACGACACGAGTCTTGAAGTGTAGCTGTGTAGAACGTGATATTCTGAAGCACCTTGTGCAGTTTAAGATTCTTGATTTGAGGCATGACGACGGTTAAAGACGTTCCCTAGACACATATCTCAGCTACAGTTTTTTATTTATATAGTCTCCCACATAAAAGGGTCAGAAAAAAAAATTTTCAAGTGGGAGTCCATTGCAAAAATCTAACTCATAATCACATCCAGCCCCTGGATGTAGTTGTGAAAGAGTTGAATTTTAGGTGAACGCCAGTCGTATGTCTGCTGTACTCAATGTAAAACCAAAGATTCAAAGTCCCATCTAGTAAAATCAGCTGTTTTATCCCCACACTTATCCATCCACCTCTGAATCAATGTTTTTTTTTTCTCACTATGTACTGATATTAAAGGCCAAATAGGCCCTTTGGAGGTAGTTAAGAAGAATAACTGGCCAAATTTATGGGTGTGTGAACAACCCTTTGATGAGCTAATAAAGTTCGAAGCAGGTGAGAGTTTAACATCTGCTGTGCATGTGTATTCTTCCGTGTTTGCATGTGCACACATGGGTAAATTGTTATTGAGGAGCTTGTGCTTTCCTACAACATCCTGCATCATTTACTCGCTGGTGACTCTCCAAACAGGGTAACCCCAGCCCAATCACACGGCATATAATAATGGGAGATTTGCTTTCATGAGCTAAGCTCCGGGAATGTTTGGACCTCCCATTAAGACTCAACAGGAGCTTGGCACCGAATCTGCACAGGTGCAGACTGAGGGAGCGATAGAGTGAGTGAAAAGAGGAGGGAGAATTAGATCTTGCAAACAACACTAAACATCTGTGTCACTGGCTTTTGCACAATTTTCACCAATAAAACAGAGAGCAAAGGGAAAAGAGAGTCAAACTGAGAGAGAGGGATGAGGAATAAAGCGGGGACTCAACATCTGTCAGTGTCTGTTACGCTTTATACTAAATTGAGAGAGAACTGGGGAGAAAAAGGAAGTAAGAGCTTAAAATAGCAGAAAGAATGTTGGTGGCCAGCCAAACCTGGATGAAGGACTCCACTTCCAGCTGTTGCACTCAACACCGTGTGTGTCAAAGAGAGGGCAGTAAGAAAGTAACATTTATTTTTACAGTAGAGGCATGGAGGACAGGATGGCAAGAACTGATTGTAGGTGGGGGCAGTGGTGAAAAAAGCAACATTAGAATAATATTACAGGAGCAAAACTAAACTACTGACTGTAAGAATCTATAATAAATGCATCTACTGTTCGCTTGCTTTCAAATTAAGTTTTCAAATCCTGATGTAAATGGCTTAAAATCAAAATTCACTGGCTACTGTTGTACATACTTTAAATACTATAAAAATGGACTCTTAGCAAAATTAAGTGGCTCAAATGATGGCTAAATGGTTGATTAGCAATATTAGATAAATTTTGGATCATGAATTTTTCCATTTTGCTTCATTATTTATGCAAAAATTGTATTGTTTGACAATTTCTATTCGTTTTAGGAGGAATGGAGGAACAGTGTTTGCTCCAATGATAAATATTTTTTTTTTTTTTAAAAAGGGTAAATATGTGTAGCTAGATTTCTCTCACCAATATCATGTTAAAACCAGGCAAATACATTGATTCCTATAAACAGGTTACAGAAGATTTAACCCCTCTGTGAAATACGAAGCGGCCCACCCACTAGCTGGAATGTGGGCTCGGAGTTCCAGGTGGAAAAACGAATTATGGAGAGGTGGTTTGCAGTTCAGAGTAACTTTTCTCTTTTATTTTCCAACTTTTCCTAACAGTGCCAAACAATCATCCTAACAGGAGAGGCCAGGAGACCGCCTTCTCCCTGCACCCAAGAGACCATCATCTCGAGAGCAGCGAGCCGCCCTCCTTCATGGCCCCACCCAAACTGCTTTGGTTGGGCACCAACCATCAACAGAGGGATGCTCTCTGCCAACAAAACAGACTAAATCAAACAAAGCGGTTCAGCAAAATAAAAAAAAGCTGATACAATTCCCTATGACTACTCAAAACTAAATAACACAAACCAAGATTATCCCCACAATGTAAAATGACAATAAATTAATAAGAATTATCTACACATCTGCTCCTGTTACGTCTTGTGCCTTGGCCCCCTCGCCTAGTGGGAATGACATGAAAACCTCGTCCCACTGCAGGGCGCGCGAAATAAAAGACGGAAGATGAAAAGTAGTGAGAACCTCATCGTATTGACAAAACTTCAAAACAGAATCACACCCAAGACAGTGGCAAGCTCATATTGCTAAAATATAAGTCCGTAAGTTCCTGAGGGGGAGAAATAGAGATGGTCACCCTCTCACACCATCCCATCCCACCATCCTCAAAGAAATGAACTAGAAGGGAGACGTCACATGCAATAGTCAATTATGCCTACGGCAAGACTTTGCTGATACTCAGGACAAGAGCCTTTAGTTCTGGTTGCGATGGCGGCAGTTGTGAAAAATCCAACTTGTGACGTGGTAGATGACGCAAAGCCTCAACATTTGCTCTTGCAAAGTTTTTTTTTTTCCTTCTCAGCACTGCTGATGCACTTGATGATTTATGACTTCTGCAGGTCCATTTGTATCTTTTGTGTGTTTATGAAATACTGCAAGAGGCAGCTTAAGGTGGAAAATGTTGGTCCAGCTGAAACCAACGGGCATTTGAAATGGGCCAAATTGACAGGCGCGAATATGGACTGAATAGCTAGAAAGCGGTGCACTTTTACTGTGATTGCATGTGTCAGAATCAAAACCGAGCTTTCTCCATAAGGAGGCAATTTATTTGAGGCGGTTCATTTTACAGTCAGAAGACCAAAATTAAGCCATTTACAAGCTGTGACTTCAGTGAAAAAAAAAAAAAAAAGAAAAAAAGGAGAAGAACAGACAGCCACTGCAAATGACATATTTCTACGCACAAATATAATCTCAGACGGCATATCCAACTATTTATGGGCTTTTATTCACATTATAGGTCAGACAGACAAATCAAAAAATACAAAAAAAAAAGAAAGAAAAGTAAAGTCTGTTTCTGATTTTACAACATTTCTGTTGTTGTAGCTGCTGTTGCCGTTAGATGCCAGACTTATTTTCAACACAGGCCAAAATGTTTTCACTCAGGAAAAATTTCTCTCCTTTGAATGCATGCCGAAGACAATATCGTCAAAGATTGCCTCCAGACTGTTACCCATGCATAGAAAACGCTACTGCGATGCTGCGGATTGTACTCAATGCATAGAAAATAGATATGACTGTGTGTTTTTAAACATGTTTTGGACTCTGTCAGCACCAACAACAGTTTCTAGACACGAAATATGTAACATTCAGTTTCACCAGTCAATTCACCGTTAAAACGAGACCAGTCTTCCATCAGCACAGCCCTTCATGTTCCTCGGGCCGTCTCTCAGGCACAGGAAGTGCTGTAGAAGCATTTGTATGAATTATAAACACATTGTGAAGTGATTTGTACGACCTAGAAAAGGGTTCAAAAGGTGCTAGATAAGTAAAGACCATTTACATGGTTGTCAGCGAGTCAGGGCATGTTAGGTCTTTAATAGGGGGGCTTCAGCCCTGAAACAATTTTGGGGTGCTTTTAGTGGTTTTGGTTGTTGTTTGGTTGATTTGTTTGGTTGATCTCAACAAGATAATCTCTATATTAGTACAAATCCAGTGTGTATTTTCGTTCTACTGGTGACACTGGCCGACTGACCTCTCTGATGTCATCGTAAGCTCCATTCCCTACATTCCTGGACGCTCAGCTTAGATCTGTGAACAGCATAGTTGTCATGAACTCCAGAAAACCGATCTCTAACTTCAGCTAAAGGACAAATAAGCTGTAAGAGAAGCTCCATTACACACAAACGCTGGAAATCTTTACACAGCTACAGTTTTCTTGTGATAATGTGTGTGTGTGTGTGTGTGTGTGTGTGTGTGTGTGTGTGTGTGTGTGTGTGTGTGTGTGTGTGTGTGTGTGTGTGTGTGTGTGTGTGGTGAGGGGGGGGGTTGCAATGCATGTCTGAAAAGGACCAAAGAAATCATTTATTTGCTTTTGTAGCAAACCAATATTAATGTTTCTTTTTTCTTTATTTGAGCTTTCACTCACATTCAAAAACCAACAAAACACGGTTGAAGTGTTTTAACTTTATATTTTCATGAAACAAATCAGTGGGAGCTGAGGAAACTGGGCTGGGGAGTTGCTCTGATGGTTCTGTTTAAAAAAAAAAACATTTGCAAATATTGCAGTACGTTATAGAGACTGAGTGCCATTTGTCCAGTACACATGTAAACACATACTTTCACAGCAAAGCCACGCAAAAAACATATTCACGCAAACAAATCCAAACATTCATGTCTTTGAGGTCCGATGAAAAACACCTTTGCATGTCCACTTTGCACCGTTTTATTAGATACCGTCCACTTATAAAGAGGCCTAGATTCACACATTGTAAATAAGCCCTCACCCGTTCAACGCATGGCTGTCCTTTTCTAATTTATAATATCAACAGACGAAGCTCTCTATGTGGATAAATGAGGCAAAAATGATCACATTAAACAATGAAAAATGTCGTTTTATTTCATGCGGCCTCTCCTTCTCCAGTACATCTATCAGACTATTCTCTCTTTTGTGCACACACATTTACACACCCAGGCACTTTTCCAACACACAACTTCTCCCGTCTTTTACTCGGGCTATTAATCTGTCCGCTTTGTGCAAAATCTCTATAATTTGGTCGTCACTTTCTAAAATTTCACCTGCTGGCACATGAAGAGAGAAAGGTCCCCGGCATTCATTACGGACACCAAAAGGACCGACCGCTAATGCACACGGGCTGATGTGAATGCAACGTCCTTGGTGCTGCAGATTTGACACTAGACTCAGTTTATTGAGTGGATAATTGCACATGTGATGAGAGGGGTGGGTGAGATGGAAGGGTTGGTGTTTGCTTAACAGTACAAATGTTGTAATCATAAGCCAATAAAAAAAAAGGTAGCTACTGTAGTTGTGTTATATTAAAGGAATACAGGTTTCACAAATTGGGCTCTTCTGGTTGTCCTGATTTTTAAACAAAAAAATGCAAAAAGAAAGCTCTAAAACACTCATATTGCCGGCAGATTCCCTGAATGTTAAACTGAAGCTGTAGTTGTGTCTTTGTCCACAGTGGAACATTAACATGCACATGTGCACAGTTCAACTGCCTTCTTTCAGACATAAAACATGGATAATTCAGTTTTCACGCTCCTAATTCTCCATATTTTTTTATTTTTTTTGAAAAACAGAAGTACATGCTTTTGTTTGGTTAAATTTCTTTTTTTAAAAGACAAAAAAATAATGAACTCCACTTTTTCATTGAAAAAAGTTGACGTGTGTATGCAATTTTGCAAACCTTCACAAAACTGTAAAAGTCTTTTTTTGTTTCTAAAACGTTGCTGTGAAGCTTTTTTCTATTTTCTCAAAAGCATCAAGTTTATGTGATGCCAAACCTGTTTTAAAATGTTTTACAGAAACACTGTTAATGTAACACTGGCCAACCTTAGTTGTAAAGCAGCACAAAGGAACTTTAGTCTTTTTTAGCTCAGTACGCCCCTCCTATACTGCAGGTGCAGAGGTGAAGTCACTTGTCTTGGCATAGTAATGTAAGTGTCTCAAAAGCATCAACCGTAAGCATTTGTCCCTGGAGACAACTGGGTCAGAATTAAAAAAGTTACTTTGGATGTTTTTTGCTGATAGCAGGGACGGGAGACCTCGAAGGCAAGACAATTGCTCCTTAACATAAGCAAATGTACCATCAGCTGAAAGTGAGACGTTTCTTCACGCCGTTTTAATATGTAGTCACCTAAAATGTCTATGCCTCCAACACAAACTTGGCCAAAACACACAGAATGTAAAACCATTTTATCAAGTGGAGACAGAACAAATTTAAATGTGACACAGTGGAGAAAAACAAGGATTAACACTGACAGGAGAAACCTTAGTTTTGGTGCTTTTTGGATGAAAATCAGTACTTTACTTTAAGTTTACAATCAAACTTGAATATTGGGGTTACTTTAGGCATGTAATTTATTACACAGTGCCAGTCAAGCAGAACTCCTATCACCAATATTGTGTTAACTGATCACGGAGATGTCCAGGATGCTTCATCTGTGCTGTCAGATGGTTTCGTACACAGAAACATACTGATGGTTGGTAACAGTTCAGGATACTAAATACTAAACATTCAGAACCTTGTGATCTCAAATACGGCTCCTACATCTTTATGCCCTGCATAGACGATTACGCATGCATAGTTACAGTAAATGTGTGAGAATGAGCGCAACAGGCTGACTGTAGGTCACTTAATATTCAACGTCACTGATAAGAAATGACCCAACAGAAGTTTTAAAGCTTGGCATAGGTAAATAAGTAAAAAACCCTGAGGCAATATTGAGATCAAACTTCTTATTAATTCTAAACAACCAACTAACAAGTTGTTAGTTTCAGCAATTTTTAAAGGGTACATTAAATATGCAAAACTGCATTTTTATTTTGCACGGTGCACATTTAAATTATGTAATGCATTTTCATTTGTGCACTATTTACCTAACAAGATGTATTACTTAAGAATGTGTTAACGGATGAATGGCAGACTGAAGCTGCACAATGCACACGTGATGAATGAAGGAAAAGAAATAAAATCGTTGAGGTCAACACACTGCCCACTGATGCGGTGGTGAGGTGATGAGGTACAGTTCTGTGTCACATGTTTGCTTATTGTGTTTGTACGTCTCCAAGTTCGGGTCAAAATAAGAAAACAATGTATATAAATCCATATCCATATTCAAAGAAGATGAACAGCTCAGTCTTTCCTTTCTGGCTAATACAAACCATACAGTCCCTTGCAGCGACTTGCCAAGAACAAAACAGTAATGGTGGAACATTGAGGGGGTGCTTTTGATTATTTATTTGTGTTTCAACAGGCGAAACTGGAGCTCTGTCACCACTATGAGGCTATGACTCATAAAACCCTGTTTATTTAGAAACCAGAACTTGCTGCTCGACAGCCCGTTACATCTGGTGGCAATTATATTATTCAGCTCTCCATTCCAAATGCTGAATTTAAGTCATATGTGAGAGCGTGTCATGCCAGAATTGTGCATATGTTCTAAATGTCTCGCTGCACAACTTTACCTATGAATTAAAAACAAAAGAAACGTCAGTTCAGTCACATTTTTGGCTCATTAGCCTGAAAAAAGATTTCCAGTCCTAAACTTTGTATCTTGTGTGTTTCTTTCTCTGAAAGATGAGTCTTTAAAACTGACATTCATTGGACTGAGGATGTCAATTTCTGTTCTTGTCTGAGTGAAGTATGTTTCCACTAGCTTTTATCACTAAATTGGCTGAAGGCTGAGTTTCAGAAGAATGGCAGACGCTCCTCTGTTTTTTATGGGCTCCACTTCAACAGCTGCTTCCCACTTTCACCAAAACAGAGTTCAAGTCCGTTGAGGAAAAACATCTTGTTTCATTTTAGTCGCTCTGTTTTTAAAGGACTTGAAATACTTGCTCCCTCTCATCGCAACACTTACGCATACACACACACACACACACACACACACACACACACACACAAACACACACACACACACACATGCGCAGGAGTGCATGCACATACTCCCCTTTTCCTCACCTCAGGTCCTGTCAAACCTCTCATTGAGGGTTGAAACGGAGGTGTGTAACCACATGGTGTGGTGTGTGGTTTCTGCGTGCATGTGAATGCCTGTGCACATCTTTTGAGTCGTGTGCGTGCATGTGGCTCTTTGTGACTCAGTAAGTGCTTTGTTTAAACCTAATGTCTCCGAAGCCTTACAAGGCTCCCTGTGTATAATTGGTGATCTATTACTTTCTGCCCATTGCATTTGACAGTTATGAATTGGAGACTGCCATGCAGACGTGCTGATTAATGACAAGAATTGGTACCTATTAATTGCAAAGGATCAGAAGCCAGGCACTGCAAGGAGAAAAGAGTCAGAATGATGAACATACCCACACATTTTGCGCACATCTGTGATTACAGGGTTTGTGTGTTTGTATCTTATCTCCGTCTCTGTACATACGGGCCATTTATAGGATGGAGTCCCTTTAATCAGCCCGTGGTAAAGCATGATGGTGCCAGCTGTTTGCCAATGATGCTTTTCCTCTGTGCATAAATGTGTCTGTGTTTTTCTCATGTATGTGAATCTGTGACGAAGTCGCATCTGACGGGGGTGGGGAGGGTATTAGTTATGTATGTGATTTAGCACACATCTGGTCACATACACTCCACAAGGGAATGGAGAGTTATATTAGCACACAGTGCACACACTCGAGCAGAGCTACACACTGCTAATTAACCTGGTGCTTCTCACAGCTGCTGGCCTTGACTTTGCTCCTGCCAAGACGGATGTGGGTGGCTCCTCAACCTAAATCAATCTGCACTAATTGCTGGTCTATGCTCCCCTGCGTCTTTACCTTGCCGCCTGTCAGCATCCTATCTACCTGTCTGATTTGACAAGTAACTCCCACATCTTTGAACAACTGTTATGGCTTCGGCGCCTCAAAGGTCTCCGTGTTTGATTTTTCTCCATGATTTAAGATAGTTTAATATAGAACTGGCTGAACACTAATCTAGGATCTCATGAAGCTATTTGAGTGAGGTAATGTGGTTAAATCTGTGCGTGTTTCCACTGTGGAGTAGCAGAATGTTTTCTCACTTTACTATATGCCCTTACTGGGCAAAAACCTTTACCAGACGTTTGTGGTAACAATAATAATAATAAAAAAAAAAAACATGTGTCATTCACATAGCATTGAGAGTTGAGAACAAATGAGGATTCGGGGGCATGTTTAGAGTCATTTTACCAGTCGGTGAATGTGTCCATCCATGAACTGAGGGAAGTGATCAAATTGAATAAGATTTCGAATGCTGTCAAAGTCACACTCACACAGTCAATACTAAGTATTGACAGTGTGAGAAGAAACTTGGTGTGACTGACTTTTTACAGTGAAAGGAATCAGCTGAGGTGGTCTGGACATTTGTTCAGGATGTCTGCTGTACACAATTATCAGAGGAAGTGTTTAAGACCTCTCCTGTTAGGCGGAGGGACAGCCCAGGACTTGCTGGAAAGATTTTATCTTTTAGTTGGCTCGGGAATGACTGGACGTCTCCTGGTAGAGCAAGAAAAGATGGATGGATGGATGGATGGACGGACGGACGGACGGACGGACGGATGGATGGACCTCCTTACAAGTTGGTTAAAAATATTATTATCATCAAGAAGCATGTTGCCAGAAATGAGAGCAAGAACGGAGTTCATTTATATAAAGGCCTCATAAACGCTCTCCATCCTGACAGGGGTCATGAGTTTATTTTGTGAGGGTTACAGTGATTCTGTCAAAAAAACAAACTAAAAAAACCACACAAATGCTAAATAAATGGATGAGATTATGAACACAAATGACAAGGCCAGACATTTTCAGAGGCAGGATTTTCTTTAGGTAGGGCAAAATGTTTTACAAAAGAGCCTAAGAGTATTTAAAGCGAAAAATAAAATGAATAAAACTAGAGTGTGTACATTCTCCCACATTAAGGTTTAATATCTATTATATTCTACTATGAAACATACTATGATGCAATTCATAATAGAAGCATCATTCCTCATTCCTCATTCCTCATTCCGAGGGATGATTTATTTGAAACTTCATGTCCCATTGTGGAACAGGCCAAATAAGCACATCCACTCATTCCTGGGAATTTCTGACAGATTTGCACAAAGTTCAACTTTCATTTTTTTAGCACATGATGGAATTTGCCTCCGGTATGTTGAAAAGCGTCAACTTTTGCGGTGAACTTTAGAGAGATTCCCACTTGTCTACCCGGAAGCTGGACCAAACAAATGGGAAACCGGCTAACACGGCACCAGCTTGACGAGCTTCTGTTACACCATATTTCTTCCACTGCATCAAACCCAAACTCTTGTGGTAAATGATCTTCTTGTTCTTAGGACTATTTTTTGGGGATATGTGTATAAATATAAATGTGCGAAGTGCAGGGTGATGAGTGGATGAGAAGCGGGTGTGCAAGGTCCCATCTCCAGTTAGCTGAGGAGAAGATATTCTGACAGAAACAAAGAGGGGAAGAGCCAAAGCAAAGATCCGAGCCAAGAGGGACATACTAGCAGTAAAGTGGTCAACACACTAGGTTTATAACTTTAGTTGCATGGACATTTTAAAAACAGACCTCCAAAACTGCTCGGTAGCTGTCAGCACTTTAGTTGATTCTTCAGGTGAACACATTGGGCACAGAAGAGGACAGCTATTTGAATTCATGTTGCAAGGATGGCCCGTGGGCCTCCCCCCTCTGCATTTTTCTTAGTTGTACTTTTAACAGCTGGAGGGTGGGTCCAGAGGGAATACTGAGGCGGAAGGAAAAGCACAAAAGCGAGGTGGGGAGCTTTCACTGGCGCAATTGTGTGAAGCTGCAAATCCATCAAGTGTATTTTAATGGGGTTGGCAGTGCTAAAAGATGCATCTAATTAATGTTTTATTAAGTGTATGAGTTGTAACCAGAGGGTTATGAGGAAAAGTGTCTGCGTGTACAAGAGGGAGGATTCAATCCCATTATACCAACATTGTGTGCGTTGCTGTTCACGGAGGGAATATTTCCTAACGTTAACAGTCAAAACTGTTTGTATTTGTGTAGGAAAGACCAACAAATATTGATTTTAAAAAAAAAAGACAGTTAAGGGTATATAAAAGGATATTAATTTTACAAAAAGATAAAGAAAGAAAGAAAACCGTACAATAGTAAACATCTCTCTCTATCTAGTTCCAACTATCTCACTATGGTGTTTAAAATATCCTGACATTTCTCATGACCGTCTGGTGGTGAAGACGTTTGATTGCATATGATGTGCATTAAAAAAAAAAAAGAGAACATATTATTGAAGCAGATTTGCATGGACTGTGTGAAAACTGTGCACGTATGCGCGCGAGTGTGTACTCTAGAGTAAAAAAACATTACCATGCTGGGCTTTTTCTGCCTCATAGACTCACAGCTGCTTTCTCCCATTTGAGGAGATTTGTCAAATCTGATGTACAATCCAATCCATTTTAATGTGACTTACGGTGCAGAGAGCCTGGTAAATAAGAAGCTGTGGACTTTCCAGATGTGTACATGAGCAAACACCTATGCTCACAGATGAAAGTCCTTTGTATGTGTTCAATTCTCTGCAGGATTCCTGCTCTTTTAATCTGCAACCATAGGACAGGTACTGTTTTCATGCAAAAAAATAAATAAATTAAAGGTGAGTTATTGTTATAAAACATGAACTCTCCTCCCTCTTCACATTATCGCCTCGTTTTTCGCTATTAGCAGCCTCATAATGAAACCAACCAGCATGGAGTCAGGTCATGCTCTGTCGAACCACCTTGAGGCTGCGACAGACCCAGAAACCCTCCTAAGTCAAGGGAACTGGGATGAGCGCGCTCTGGGACAGTCATGGATGGCTGTATACCGACTTCGGAGGATGACTGGGAGGCAGAGAGAGACAGACGAGCTTTGATGCAGACTCTGAACCGGTCCCTTGTCATCTAATAGATGGCGGCAAGAGAGAAATAGAGGAGGGCAAAGGGGTGAAGGAGAAGGAGGAGGGAAGGGGGAGAGGAGGCCTGGGGAGGTTTTAAAGTCAATGTACTTGTATCAAGATCAAAGAAAAGCAGAGAGATTGGGGAGAAAGGAGAATAGAAACATGATGCCCTTCAAACTCTTTTCAAACATATTCAAAGTTAAGTTTCACTCCGCCAAGCATTTACACATAAAAAGTGTGGTAATTCAACGTTGTTTTCAAGATGTCTAGGCTTTGTGCTCGTGCTGATTCATCACTGATGCTAAAACTACAAGTATTTTATGTAGTTGTGAGGTCAAACTGGATGTGAGCGGGTATCTGCGTTCAGTTACTGCTGTTCTGACATCTGTTTTTAATGAGGCAGCTTTATGTGTGTGTAAGACTTAAATGTGTGTTGGATGTGTTCAGTTCTTTCCAGGGAACAGAGTCTTTGTTAAAACTAAATATTTAACAAGGAAAAAGTGTAACGTTCCTAATAGTTTGTCCCAGTTTGATTGTACAAGAAACTGTGTATAAAGAAACGCGTTATCTCTCCACTGGCGTGGAAGTTCCCTCTTTCTTACCGTCACCTCTGACTTACTCTCCCGTGCTCTCTTTTTCAGTGGCATCATGTGTTGGTGGTGGGGAAATGTGAGATCCAGATGTTAAACCTTCACTGCAGATGTTCTCACATGCAGGCCAAGAAATACTTATCTGCTTTCCCATGCACACCAACACACAGCAGCCTGAACCTGAGCTCACACATTAAACATGAACCCAGAAGTTCAAAAAGGAAATCATGCGTGCATATGCAGAGACAAGAGTCTCCCTGAATTTCTAAAACTTTAGAAAAGACAGAAACAGGCAAACAAGATGACCTAAAAGTGCTGCATCCCTGTGCATCAATAATGTTCATATAATTACTCCCTGATGCACTTTATTCACTTAACAGTCACTAACCCTTTACTACTTTCTGGCCAGAATAAAATACACATGACGCACAAACACAGGAGAAGCTTAATGGTTTTTAAAGTGGTCTCGAATATGAACGTTTCCTCCGCTCAGCACTTACACGCCTTGTAGCCTATTATTGTGGAAACAACCTGCATTTGAGGGACCTTGGCTGTCCTCGGCAATGGCAGCATTGAGCAGTCTGGGTTTAGACCATTAGAGTAAAAAAGATGTGGAAACAAACTGGCACAGGAATCCAATTTCCACAAAGGAAGAGAGCAGGAGAATAAATATAACTGAGTCAATCAGTCTAATTCATTTATGTCACCCAATACAGTTAATCCAACTTTTTAAAATATCAAAACATTTTGTTTTTTGGGGGTTTCTTTGCCTAAGAGGTCTGACTTAATCTCATCCATTTATTTAGCATTATTCAAAGCAGTTCAATTGTATACAACCTTATGGCTATATTTAAAATAATTAATAGGGAGCAACACACTGACTTCAAAGATGAATATTTATTTGCTGTAACCTACAGTCCTCATTTATGCATGTCTTGTATTTTCTGTCTGTTGGTCATGAGGAGAGCGGCTTATAGGTGCTGCAACTTCTTGGTCTTTTAGGGAGATGGATGAGTGGAATAAGAAGTTCTGACATTAAGCTGCACGCACATGTGGGAGAAGATGTAACAGGGTCAGCATGGAAATGTTTCTATGTGGGCAGGTGTAGGAGGGGGAAATTAAACTGCACACGTCAAAAGGTCTCATAGAGTCTCTCTGGGCGTGAGCGTTTTCATTTCTCTCACAGAAAACAACGAAACCTTTGTTTGTTCAGAGACTCTCCTGAGCGTGATCCTTAAATGCATCAAAAACCCAACCTTTCGGGCCCTGGATCGCTCAGTGGGTTGAGCGGGAGCCATTTACAGAGTGTTGCCCTCGTGCAGGCAGCGCAGGTTCGAATCCAGTTTGTCACGTCCGTAGCCAGACACCGCTCTTATTTTGAAACCTGGACTGGCCCGTCTACAACTTCCCTTTTGCTAGCTTCTCACCTGCACCTCATCTACCAATCAGCCCCACTATAATAACACCCCCCACCCTTCACCCCCTGCCGGATTGTCTTCCTACCACTAGCCTTCTGAGAGATTTTCCTTGTGCTTTTTGCTCCTCGTTTCAGGAACTCTTTTTGGTTGTCTGATTTTGATTTTGACTGGATCCTGAACCCCACTTCCCGGGGACCCTCCGTAGTCCAATAAAGTTTTGTTTGCCTGAGAGCCGTATCGGTGCCTTGTGGTTCCTGCTACTGAGTCCTTCCCCGGTGTCCGGTCGTTACACAGTTCCTGTTGTTCTTCACTGCTGAGTAGAAATCAAAATCTGGAGGAGGTAGTTTCAGGGTTATAGAAAAGGAGAGATCCGTTTCCAGGAATAATGCAGAAATTACAGCATACGGGAACAGAAGACGTGTTTAAACCACTTTCTCACAATTCCCCAGAAATATTATTGGCGCTAGGAAGTCCCAAATGATAAACAGTGAATTAGTTTTCTTCCTAATATTTAACCTTCAAAGGCCAGACAACTAAAAAAAAAAAAATCTAAACACTTAAGAGAGCGCAGGGGTTCAAGGTCAAAAATATCATTCTTTCCTGTTCTGAGCCAGAGATTTCAGTAACACAAAATACTTTACAGTTTTATGTATTCTTGGGCATTTTAGACTAAGCGCTTTGTTCCTCTGCCACTGGCTGATAGTGTGAGGAGGTGTGTAGCCAATTTCAGAAGATCTAGAGGGAGGAGTTGCAGACCGAAATCCTTTATTATGACAAGATAAATGTTGCCACAGGCAGTAAGTCCAAAAAAAAACTGAAAATACTAACTACACAGGATGAGGCAACAAAAGACTTCTGGGAACATGACCGGAGGCGAAACAAAACAGACAAAGCAGGGACAAAGAGAAAACACGGGCTGAAGAGACACAGGTGAGAACAATCAGAAGAGATGGGAAGACGAAAAACTGAGCCAGAACGTAACCAAGAAGCATACTTTCAAACTAAAACAAGGAAACTGGAAAATGAAATAAAAGGCCAGCAGGAGGACCCAAGCCTCTGTATATGGGGCGTGGCGGTACACAGCGCCCCAGTATTTTTACTTTTATAGAGGAATAAAAGGACATATACAGAATCCTCTTATTAAAGCCATTCGACTGTGAAAATTAATGGAACAATCATTTTGAAACAGGCTTCATCCAATATTTGGATTTCTCTTTTTGGAAAAATCCTGCAAATTAGTGTTCACATCACACCACAAGGTTGTTGCTTACCTCATGGTTTGGTTATTTCAGGTACTCCCATCAATGATTATTATTGTTTCATTAATATCCTTATTATCCAAAGTATTTGTATCATGTGTACTGCTACAAGTCTTGTTTTGTGTCTTAAAAAAAAAAGTCAAGTCAGCACTAAACCACCCTCCTGCTGAAGTCCAGTGGTATACTTTTTGTTTTGTATTTTCCGTGTTAACTTATTGCATCTACATTCATCTGATGAAGACATCACAGCCCACGCAACCCGCCTCACTCACCAAAAACAACAAACAGCTCATTTTACATCTTAGCAGTTTCTACGTGAAGAGAACGGGATCCAGAGCTTCAGCTTAGTTAGAAGCTGTCTCTTATTGGGGACTCTCTTTGTTCTATTTTCAATTTCAAAACGTTGTTTATTTTACTGGGGGGATAAAAAACATCTATCCGTGACGTCCAATAAATGCTTTTACGTCTCTCTCGCTCTCTCTCTGAATCACAACAGATCTGTGAGTGCGGTCCGTCCTGTCTGTTCAGGACTTTCAGCGGTGCCTGCTGGCTGGCTTCAATGCCCTCCTGCTTGTTTTCTCTACAGGAGAAACAGGAGAAGATGACTCAGCTGATTAAAAGTCAGACAACACTGAAGCTAGACTCTTCAATTATTTACAGAAAGAACTAGGAAAGAAAAAAAGCAGGCGGGGGTCTATATATATATATATATATATATATATATATATATATATATATAAGAAATAAAAATGGATGACAGAACTGGAGAGAGGGGGAATTAAAATAAGATAAAGAAGTCAAAGTGATCTATTCTAATCCTGAAAATCAAGTTATATCACCAACTGAAAAAAAGAAAATCTACTTCATACTATCTACCACCTCCAGTGGTGCAACCGCTTCGTAATACCTTAATCTTACTGCTGGCCACTGTCACCTGCTGGATTGTAGAAACTCGCAAACACAAGAAAAGCACTGCTGCCAACCGTATACACGTCCACACACTCACACACACACACACACACACACACACACACACACACACACACACACACACACACTCAAAGCACGCCAGCATGTGGGTCAGATCTAATCGCAATAATTTCATTTCCCCCCTCATCAGCTGCAAGCCAGATAGACTAAGTCCCATTTGTAACCACTGCAGCGCTACTGGAAGGAAATATGACAGATAAGGGGACTCTTGTAATAAGCTGGCTGTGTGGATCTGATAAATGAAGAGCGCTTTTGCCAGTTAGCGAGAGAAATGTGTTACAGAACTGTGGAAACCCGAGTGTGGCAGCTTGAGGATTCATCGAAGTGGATGGGGAATCAAAATAACTTTGTTGATTAGCTGCAAGACAGAGGGAGCTGCTTGGGAACGACTGGAAGACGCTCGGGAAACGTTATGAGCATAAGGCAGCATTTTGATATCAAGGGAAGAAAAAAAAATGTAGATGCATAAGATACAGTAAATCCTTACAGCAGTGGCTCGTCTCACGCACCAAGCACACACTTAATGCTAAAGAAAAAAAAATGTAAGCTGTTCATAATTTAAAAAACAGATATGCAAGTAAAGCGCATTATGGAGTTTGCTCAAGTGGAATATGTAACGTAAATAAGACTAAGGATTGTGGGAGGAGGTTAATTTCAGCTGTTTCCATGGCAGGTAAGCTCAGTTGGCAAGGCTGGGATGTTTATTTGTGTGACATTATTTCTAACCGGAGCATGTGAAATAAGGTTTGACATGCTTTGCACAGTTCAAAAGATATGCATTAAAAAAAGGTAGAAAAAAAAAAGACAAAGTTGCACCGTGAGAAAAGTGCAACACCGGTGATAGATGTGAGTGGTGGTACGAGGCGTCATCATTATCATGTAGTTTACCGTCTCTGAAGCGTGTTTCAGGATGTTCTCTGTAAAATGTGTTTTAAACAGGTCACAAGGAACGCCGAGAAAGTTTTCCTCTTTTCAGAGGAAACGCTTCAGTGCATCTAAGAATATCATCCAAGCGCAAACTAACTCATAAACAGTCACCTATTCAGTCACCTTGTCAATCAGCCAGTCGGTTGGTCAATAAGCCGGTAGGCCAGACTCAGACCCAGTCATCCATCAATCTATGAACCCAGGACTGATCTTCTCTTTCTTTTTCACCCAAACACCCTTTATTCTTCAAACAAAGTGAGCTCCAAAGACCTGTGATGATCCGGTGTCTCCTCCACTTACTGATGCTTGATCGGGTTTCCGCCACCTACGCTTCCGTTGTCTGATCAAAATGATTTTTGAAATCAATATAAGTTCCTTTTTCATTTACATGAAATCATTTTTCTTGTTCTTAATGTGCTCACATTGTGATTTCTTTTCTTTTTAAACCCATTCCTCTATTTTAGACTTTTGAATCAGTAATGAGCCGGGATAGGCTCCGGCAGGCCCCCGTGACCCTGCAAAGGATAAAACATGGATGGATGGAATCTAAAAAGTTCGGAAAACCTGACAAAGTCCAGTCTTCAGGCTAAAGGATTCCCTCATAAAAGCTCTGATTCAGAGCTGCTTTAAATCCCTCTTTTGAAGATCAGGCTTTTCTTATTCAACATCATGTGATCGCCATGTAACACATTTGCATAATTCCCGTCTAGTTTTTCGTGCTTAGTTTAACAAACCAAAAGAGGTCTGCCAAAAGCCAGAGATAAAAAAAGATATATATTTTTAACTTGAAACAATTAAAACACACATCTAAACATACAATGGGCTCTTCAGCAATTCACAGCAAATTTACTAGTGCTGCAATGAATAATTATTACTGTGTAAATTACCCCCTTCACTTTGTAGAGAGATTGATCACATCCATCTGCATCACTGCTACAGTAGACGTGTTTTTGGTTTTATACAAAAAAAACTATACGTTAACCGCTCAGTCATAGCATTTCCCATCACTTCACTGTGAAATGATTCAGAATCAAAAAACAGAGAAGGAGAAATTACTTCTGTCTTGTCTCTTGTTTTTTCCAAAAGAAAATTAGTGTGCTTGTGAGGCCACTGAATTGGTATAATTACATGGGTTTAAATGCAAATTTAAAATGTGCCTATTAATTCTATTCTGTTCATTTCAAATGACTGACTGCACTTAATTAAATCAGATTGATTAGACCTTTTCAAGACTTTCCCTTTACAACCACATAATTATGACAAATAGAGCCACTTGACATCGAATGGAGAGGACGACGCTTGCTTTTCTCCGCCATTTGTGGTCTTTTAAGTTCTGCGCGGGAATCAACGGCCAGGTGATAGAAAATCTGAATGGGTCACCAAATCTTCACGATGAAAAAGTGTTCATTTACACAGTCAATTAAAGCCATCGGCATGTTGTTCTCATCTTCGTCAGGTTATTTATGGACGTATTACTTCAGCCGACACAAACTCTATCGTCATTTACGCCTCCGCCTCCAGACTTCATCCTTTTGACAGGTTGTGCTTTTACCTTTTTATGATGTTCCTCATCAGCACACCCACATGCTCTGTTCAAATGGGTGACCGCAGCGGTCAATTATCACGAGTTACGCAGTGTTAGTTTGGTCTGTGTATGATTATATTAAAAACCGTGACATGTCTCAGTCCCTACTGACATCAGTTTCCTGCAGGTTCCACTTGTTGTCACATTTGTACTCCCGAAAGCCGAAAGAGTGTGCTTCATACGAAGCTGTCTATCCCCGTGTCGTAATTTGGCAGTGTTGCCTTTAATCTTGTTCTTTGCCTAATATAGCTGGACGAGCTCGTGCAAGGGCTTAAACTTTTCCTTGTTCTTTTGTTAAAGCAGCTGCTCAGCTTGAGTATCAATACATCTAAAATCAGCAGCAAAAATAAACTGAATCTCTAATTAAGAACAGGGAAGAACAATGAGCAGAAACATGCAGTAAATAAATGTAATATTTAAAAAGCAGTACCCCGGGACCTGGCAAGTTAATGGCTGAAAGGGCTCCTGCTCTTTAAGTGTTTTTTTTTTTTTTGTTTTTTTTTTATCTTTGATTGCAATTTGTAGGAGGAATTATCTCATCAGGGTGCTTGGGCGGAGGGAGGTCGAATCTGACTGTGAAATGTTCATGATTACCCAGATCTCTCCATTTCTGTTTTCCTTTTGTCTGTTTCCTGTCTGCTCTTTGTTGAACTCCTTACTTGTTGTTGCTCTGAAGCATTAAAGTGTCAATTTATTAGGGAACCCTCAAGTACAATGGTGCATTTAAAAAAACTGCATTAATTGGTTTGTAAAATCATATAAAAATATCTTCGACCGGTAAAGCAGGAAAGATGATTTTCTCTTGTGTTTAAACGTAGGTGTGTGTGCATTCTGTAACACATCTGCTCTCGCAAACATAAATAATGTATCCTTTCAGTCGCTGACGCTCCTTATGAACACAGCTCCATTTGTCACATTCCTTCTTCTTACTTGTCCTCAGCTGATTTAAAATGTTAGTGTGTGATCTGGGTCAGTAATGATTCTTCTTAAAAATGTCTACAGTGCAGGCCATGATGTTTCTCCCAAGTTATTATGCAACATTATCACCTTAAACCACAGATGTTGAAATTCTAATTACATAGTTCCAATTGTTCTGACACATCTTTTCATTTGTTGATGCGATTTGCAAATTTATGCATGCAGGAGGAGGAATGGAGCGACATGTCCTCGCCGTTGAAAAATTATAAATCATTTCTGCATGAAACGTGTTTCTCAAAGCATGACATTTAATACAAAGACACCTTTTTCATCTGCACCACCTGAGATGACCAAATGGAATGAATTTCCTGCAAGATAGAATAGATCGGTGGCAAATAAATGGGTGGAATCGCACACGGAGAGCACTTAACATGAATGAATGCCTGGATGCAGCTCTGCTTCCCAGTGTAGTATTAAGTGGGCTTTTGCAGCCTGGTGTCCTTTGCATGTGATTTAATAAAGGTAAACACAGTCAGAGGTCTCGCTGCCTTCAGATGGCTACAGAGATTTAATTGTCTGAGGGAGAAGCTTTGCACCCAAAATAAAGCAGCTGTGCACAACACTCCCTGTAAGAATCGCTTCACAGATCAATGTACTTTGCTCCTGCAATGTTGCTGCTTCAAACATGTGTAACAAGTATTATTATTATCTGTCAATTGCATGTGCGATTGTACTCTCTGCAGTTTGATGCTTTAGTAAATCATCCTTGGCTGGGAGCTGCTGGAGCAGTATAAGTCAACTATCAGGTTACTTAAATATTAAATAGCCCTTATGCAAAATGTTGCAGGTGAAATCTCGAGTAGTCTTCTAATTTCCAGTTTGATCCCCTGGGAGTCTTTTCTCACTGTTACAAAATCTAATTCTATATATAATGATCCAGTTTTTTTATTAAGTTTGTGTAAGTGGATAAAGCTTGGTCAGGGGTTTAGTTCAGTGTGGTGTCACAGGGTTTTGAAATGAATAACTGTGAATGATTCAGAGCATTTAAAACCAGAACCAAAACAATTAAGATGACACCATTCAGAGGCCACTTCTGGCTCGATGGTTGAAATGCATCAAGTTACAACTGGAGAATCAGGACTGATGAGCAAATACTATTACTTTATCCTGTTTCTCTAATTGCACATAAGCAGTCATTTTTCATGCCATGTTGTTCCAGTTCCACTGATGTGGTCACAGCTCGAGTGAGGTATGCCACAGCCTCCAAAAACACAAATTCTGTGCGTTGTAAAAATAAAACCCAAAAACTACCTCAGCTGAAATATTCGTCTTAGGTTTCGAGAGATACTCCATCTGCTCAGCCACGCTCAACAGTTGTGAGACACAACACATGTACAGATATGTAGTCAGTGAACACAGAGAAATATGAGTTTCAAAAATATTTAATCATATTTATTCGTGAGGATTTCCATTGCAATGAATTCATTGCACTCAGTTACCTGAACATGACAATAAACTCTTATTAGAGTTTATTCTCTTTAGAAATAACTAGATTGGGATGGGCTTTCACACTTTAAACAACAGTCACGAGTCATTGTGGGGTCTTGTCCACTGATGTCAGAGTGCGATGGGGAGACTGAAGGACACTGTTCCAGCAGGTAGGCTCTCAGTGTGCTGGTGGTATATATATATATATATATATATATATATATATATATATATATATATATATATATATATATATATATATATATATATATATATATATATATATATATATATATATATATATAGTTTTTGGGTTCTACCAAATGTGGTATTAACCATTAATATATGTGCAAACAAGGGAGAGAAAAAAATGTCTTCTTTAAACACACTGCATATAAGTGGTTTGTTGACATACATTTTATCAAACTACCCATCCAAGGCCGTCAAGCATTGCAGTTTTTTAAAAGCAGCTCCAATAGGGTCCCATGACACCCATCAGCAAGAGCAGATGCCGAGAAGAAACACTCAACCAACCTCCTGGTGTATTTCATCTTACACAAGTAACAAAGTCTGTAAGGTGAAGTGAAAGGACAGGTGGGGGATTCAGACGTGTGAAAATGAGACCCAAGGTTGAGACTTGTCTAGTCTGCTCTGTTTTTCATTTCCTTTCCATTTTCTCTCCTTTTTTTTTATTTCACTTGGTGCTTGTTTAGCTGTGGGCACCAAAACTATCTGGTTAGGATCAGAAAAAGTTCAGTGCTTGGCTCAGAATACATCAGTTCACAGCATAAACACGTCCCTTTGAAAACTGGTGCCGAAGGGACCTTTCGGCGTTGATTTGTAATGCTGAAGGCACCAAGACAAAACATCTGAATGTGGGCCACATAAGTGCATTTGTGTGTTTCCTGTTTTAAGTAGGCAGCGTTAAAACTCATGAAAGACCAGATTAATACTTAATAAACCGCATGGAACACGATTACAGTGTTTTACTTCACTAAACGTCTACATGGCTAAAACCTGTGAGCAACTAAATAAAAGTGAAGAAACCTAATTTAGTGCATAACTCCAGACTTTGGTTTTTTTTTTTTTTATCTTTATTAGATAAAACTGTGAATATTATGTGCAGCATAAAGAAATGTTATTTCCCTGTAACATAAATCGACTGTCATATTTAATTAAAATGATGATGTCTGTTCGTTTTGGTCAAATCTGCTTCAGGTCAATTAATTGACCTAGATATGGAGGCAGTCATATTTAACCCGAAGATAAATGGATTCATGCTCTTCATTTTTAAAAAGAAATTTACTTAACAAAAGAACTCTTTAATGTGTTTTTATTACACAAATGATTTTCATTTCAGCCTGAAATGTAATCTAATGCAATCTAATGAAAAAAAAAATTAAGTTACACGCTTTATTCACTCTTGTGTCTTTACTGAACATCAGATAGATGAAAAAAAACAACAAACTACCCAAGTAAAGTATGTCCTCCATCATCAGCAGGTGGATAAACAGCATTTATATGTTCTCATTACTGAAATATATATATATATATATATATATATATATATATATATATATATATATATATATATATATATATATATATATATATATATATATATATATATATATATATATATGTCCTATTATTTCCTTTTCAGATGGAAAATAAATGAATTTAATTCTTCCAAGTGTTAGAATAGCCATAACATTCAAGCTGATTTCCATTCTGCGATGGACTACTCGTTACACAACATTATGCCATGGTTATAGTACAAGGCCATATATATATGCATAACGTCATCATATAATAGTCCACTTACTATTATGACATGTCAATGTCTGCACAGATGAAGCATGAAGTGTGAGGTGGCGGTGATTGCATTAATGTGGGTGTAGAAGTATGTGCATATTGCATATTGGAAGCAGTAAAAAAAAAAAAAGACAACAATAAAACATTGCAGGTTTCTGTGAGTCATGTGTGTTCCTGCATGCGTGTATGAGTGTGACTTTGGTGTGTTTTACTCTCAGCCTTTGACGACCTTTTTGTGCTGCTGCTGTAAGGAGAGTGACCCGGCTGTACTCATTAAAACCAATGGAACGGATCATTCCCCACTAATTGTTTTCCACTGACAAATGGCTCCTCTGACTCCTGAAGACTGCTGCAGGGGTCCTGCCTGCCTCAAGCACACTGAAATCACTAATGAGAACTGCCCGTGTGTGTGTGTGTGTGTGTGTGTGTGTGTGTGTGTGTGTGTGTGTGTGTGTGTGTGTGTGTGTGTGTGTGTGTGTGTGTGTGTGTGCCACAGCTTAAATGTATGTCTATATATGCACAAAAGCATGTGCATTTATTTATTCCAGACTTGTCGCACCAGGCCCGCTCGCTGTGCACTGGCATGTGTAAAGTCAGAAACACTGCTACATTAGGCTCAGCGTAAGCCATTAAGGTGTTTTCTCTCTTGTCAATCACTCTAGCGCCAAGATAACAAGTAAAGTATTGCATTGAGCTGCTTAATAAGTCATTGTTTACAGAATACATTTCATTCGCTGAAAACTAAGAGAAAAAAGATAACTACTGACTGCAGCTGAATTACTTACTTCACTTGATAATAAACAAATAAATTCTGTTTTTCCAAATTAAGCTCCTTTAAAGTGAAATTAAGCTTCTTTAAAGTGAAAAGTACTTTGTTTAAACTACCCTTTATACAACATGTAAATGTTAATCATTTTAGTAAGCTTAAGGCAATGTATTCTAATATATCTTCACACTGTTTTTTCATAGTTGTTATTACAAGGCAATTAAGCAAAATACACACAAAGTATGAAATACCCAGTTCTGAACCATTTCTTGTTCTTTATCTGATTGTTTTGGCACTTACAGTATGTTTAGTTCACAAATCATGCAAATATGTAGAGGCATTTTTTCCCAACACCTCCATCCATCCATCCATCCATCCATCCATCCATCCATCCATCCATCCATCCATCCATCCATCCATCCATTCATCCATTTTCAAGTCCATCACAGCAACCAATGAAATGACAAAATGCAGATGACTCTAAGTTTGGCATGTACTCACAGACTTAAGGGATTTTGGAAACTGTTCTAAAAATACATCCATATTCTACTTTGATGTGGTGTTAAATAACATTTACTTAGGCTCCAGACTGACACAGCTAAGTTTAAGCAAAAATGAACTGTCCTATATGGCTCCACCTGAAGATGCCACACACAGCTTTCTTTTTTTCTTTCCGCTTCCACCTGTTCCATGGTCCACTGGGTGATTGTGAATCCTATTAGGAGACACCCCTCGGCACCCCCCCTGTCCCTCCCCACCCACACATCCCTGGCAGTAATCCATCAGAGGGGCAGTCAGGCTGTGCACCACCCCGCCACCACCCATCCCTGATACCCACCAGTGCCCAGTGCTGCAGCAGAGGCCCCAGCTGGGGGACCGCCAAAGCTCGGTCGTTATCAGATGACGGATAGCTTCATATCAGGTGTGTAATGCAAGCGAGCATCGGTGAGGACCATCTGGCTGATGATTTGGGGGAAGTTGGAGGTCAGCTCTGCAAGTGAGGTATGGCAAAATGGGTGATGATGATAGATGGGTCAGGAGCATCACCGCCAATCACGGCAACTTTTAACAGAAGCTGCGTATACAGTGTGGAGGTGTTTCACAGCCACAAGTATGCGGCCATGGTGACTAGCTGTAAAGGAGAGTGTCTTGTTTGATGTGTGCATTTATTTTCATTACGCCATCCTCAGTGAACTCTATCAGATAGCTTTAGTATAGGTTTGCTGCACCCGTGAAAAAAATTGCCAAATCTTCTCTGCCTATGCCAAACAACTTATTTTGCTATTGCTGCTGACTTGTTTTGAGCTTCTGGTACCCCCAGTTGCTGATAGTCAGGTGCCACTCAGGCAATTGGGTACTGTAGGGTATCTTCTACAGATTTCCAGTCAAGGTTTGCAGCCCGATATGGCCGACGGCTCTCTGCCCAGACAATCCGAAACAGACTGCACGCAGCCGATTTCTGGTCTCATTGGGCTGCCAGGAGGCCTGCTGTGACTGCCCTTCACTTATAGGCCCATTTGCACTGATGTCAGCTGGAACCTGAACATGTGGGGGACCGTTATGTTCAGCAATGAGTCCAGATTCTGCCTACGGCAGTTGGATCATGGGATCAAAGTGTGGCGAAGACGTGGAGAGCGCTATGCTGATTGCTGCACCGATAGATAAACATCTTTTGGTGGAAGCAGTTGTGATGATGTGGACCAGCATCTCCCTCACTGGAAACACGAGGGTGTTGTCATTGGAGGTAATCTCAATGCAGAGAGAGATCGAGATGAGATTCTGCAACCAGTGGCAATCCCAAATCTCCACAGTCTGGGACCAAACTACAAACCCTATCCTCCAAGATGCCACAGCTCACCCCCACAGAGCGGGTTTATCAGAGACCATCTCCAGAATTTGGGAGTGGAGAGGATGTAATGCCCAAACCCAATGTAATACTTGTGGGATCAGCCTGGGCATGCTGCTGGTGCCAGATTGACCAACACAACCACATTTGCTGACTTGCAACAAATGTTGGTTGAAGAATGGGATGCCGTCCCACAGATGTGTGACCGGGCTGGTGACCAGTTGGAGGAGGAGGAGCCAGGCTGTTGTGGCTATGTATGGTTCTTCCACACGTTACTGGGGATACTTTGTTTGTTAAACAGAGAAATTGTTAAATTGCCAATATGTGTTGTTTCTTCAAACTTGAATCGTTCAATCCACCAAACACCAAACAAGAGTAATGGCAAA